>CM029279.1:275702-598853 GCA_016920895.1 Vaccinium myrtillus
TGATATTTTTTTGTCACCAATTTGCATTTTGATTTCTTGTTACTTACATTCTTTTTTACCTTGCTTCTTCTTTTATTTTGCTTCTTCTTTTATCGTTTGAAAGGCACAGGATAATGCCTTCCCTTTTCACAAACTGGAGCCATTCGTAAATTTTTAGTTTTAGTGGCTTGTAGGATTATAAATTGATTGCTCTCAACTATGGAGTGCGATTTTGTTCACCCTCCTCAAAAGAGGGTGAACATTACCTTCCCTCTTATTGGTTGAAATGGTGTAGGTCTAACCGATGCTATACACTTTTTGGTAAAGATGACATCATTTTTTGTGGGATCCACCTTCGATTGAGAACCTCAACTATGTCTGTTTTTTACTCCCTCTATCCCTTGATTTTGTTTTGTATTGGAAAGGTTAAATTTGATTTCCAGCATTACCCCATAAACTTCTAATTTTTAACTTCTAGTAATAATTTATGAAAGTTGCGGTTTTTTGTTTGACATTTCAAGGAGCACTAAAATTTTCAGACGACTAACATTCAAGATGAACTACTTAAATTATCTGACTAAGAGTCCTACTGCTGACTGAACTGAAGTAGTGTACATTACTTGTCATGGATATCAGAATTCAGAAGTCAATATTGATATCAAACCTCCTGTAATAGCCTATCCTTACTTGAACTAATTTTTTTTTGAACAGCATCCTTGAACTATAGCGAGTGTACAAGTTTAAATTGTAATTTTAAACTTTGGTCATCCTTTTTCTCGTTTGTTGAAATTTCCATCAATTTTAGTGGACATGAGAGAAGAATGGTATCCCCCAATTTCCTATGGCTATAGCTCCATGTATTCAGGTGGTGCTTTTGACAATATGAGTGTACTTGAGCTACATGGTTGCATTACAAAACCACGGAAATTTTAAAAAATGACCTTTGACACCAATGATTTGGCAACAATCCCACTGTTTCTCCTAGAACTATAGCCAACCTATGAGCATGAACCTATGTTTTTCCTTTCACAAGGAAGTTGTTCACCAAATAGACAACTGCTAGGCAAAACTGGTAAGACATGGATAAAGAATCGATTGCGGATTTTAAGCATTTAAATGAGTTGCAAATTGTCCCAACTCCTGAGCCTTAATGTGTGATCATGATTCAAAGACATTCCTGCAAAGAGAAAAAATCACTCCAAATAAAGGACATCATTGGACCTTGAGGGGTTTGCTTCCCCTTTGGAACAGGAAGGCTGCCATATCAAAAAAGGTCGCCCCTCCTTGATTATGCTGTTAAAGTGTCCTAAGAGAAACTAGGAGTTAACGTATCATTCAGGGAATCTACGCCAAGTTCTCTTTCACTTGACATTCATTAATGTGAAACACCGTTGCAGTTATAATCTCATTACTCAGATCCGAAGTATTGTACTTGTTAAGGTTGCCAAACTCTTATTTGTCAAATGCTTGTGTTCCTTCCAAGAAAATACTCCTATTAATGTATGTGAATGCTCACCCATAAAATACCCAGACCATTTTCTCATAGAATGTAATTTCTTAGCCGAATGTTGTACAAACATAACTGCGCAGTACATTTTCTTTACTTTGCTTTACTTTGACCCTTCTTGTGGATATTGAATTTGTTTTCCAAGATACTATATTTGAGTACTCTCAAGATTCCTGAGTCGTTTCTTTCCATTCCCTTGCAGAAGTTTGGTCTGCGAATTTTTGATGGATATGGACACCTTGAAATGCAAGTGAGTGGCAAACCCTGATGCAATGTTGAATCTAGATTTTTCCCCTTGTATTGTTAATGTAGTGATATGTTCTCACAAGTATCCTAACATGGCAAAACTTTCAAAACAGTCTAGGTACAAGAATAACGCTTCAATGGCTGCCTTCCAGGAACTTGAGATGGTGTGTCAATCCGTGTGTAGAATTCATAATCTCCCTTTAGCTTTGACATGGGTCTCTTGCAGTTCTTGCAATGATTTACTACGAAGCCAATACCAATTCGGGGATCGAGACTATTTTGACTATTCAAACCTTTTTTGATTTCATGGAAGTTAGTACAGAGTATTACTTAAGAAAGGGGGTGGTTACTGGGAGGACGCTTACATCTCCTAACTTGTTATACTGCTCGGATGTAAAACAATTCAGCATAACTGAGTACCCCTTGGTACCCTATGCCCGACAGTGCAAATTAAGCGGTTGGTTTACAATGTGCTTGCGGAGCAGTTATACTGGGAATGAATTTTATGTACTAGAATTCTTTTTGCCTAGGAGCGTCAAAAGCAATGAGAACGTAATGACCACAATAAGCTTGATATTGGGAACTATGGAGGAAAATTCCAGAAGTTTTAAGCTTGCTTCTGGACAAGAATTGAGGGAGGTGTTATCAGTTGAAGTTCTTGATTTTCAGAATGTTCAGAAAAGTCGTTCAGTTCAAATGATCAAAGCTACTAGATATATTCCTAGCCTCGAACCCTCAAAGGTTGGAGGAGTGGCTTTGCAGCTAGGTCAATTGGATCAGTCATCAATGGATGCCATAAACAATGGAATAATGTCGTTAGCAAAGCACAAACTGAGAAGGAACATAACAAAACTGGAGTTAGAATTGAAGTTTCTTTCAATGATATCCTTAAATGTTCGAAAATGAGTCGTAACAACGCTGCAAGGAAACTTAAAGGTAAGAGTATACTCTCAAAATTTGAAATCTTGCTTGCTGTCTCCTGATTTAAATTTTTAACTAGACAGTCTGTTTTATATAGATATTGTTTGGATTTTTGAAGTAGAGAGCAGAAGGTATTTTGTGTTGTCTGAAATTTCCCTTTTGCAGTTAGCATATCTAGATTGAAGCGTGTCTGTAGGGGATATGGCATCTATCGCTGGCCACCTAGCAAGATTAACATGGTTCGTTACTCTCGGTCCTTGCCTGTTGAATAATCAGGAACAGATCCCAAAACTACCTTCTGATGTGCCTTCTGATCAAGCCTCAACTAGTGTTGCTAACACAAAAAGGATGCAAGAAAGGGAACAGAAAACAACTAGAGCTAGAATTGATGTTTCTTTTGAGGATATCCTTAACTGTTCGAAAATGAGTCGTAGCAATGCTGCAAGGAAACTCAAAGGTAAGATTACACTCTCAAAATTTAAAATCTTGCTTGACAGTCTGTTTGATATAGATATTGTTGGGAATTATACGATGTAGAGAGTAGACGGTATTTGTCTTGTCTGAAATTTCTCTTTGCAGTTAGCACATCTGCATTGAAGCGTATCTGTAGCGGATATGGCATCTATCGCTGGCCACCTCACATGATTAACATGGCTCGTTATTCTCGGCCCTTGCCTGTTGAGGATCAGGAGCAAATCCCAAGACTACCTTCTGAGCAAGCCTCCGTTTGTGTTGCAAAACCAGGGTTACAAGATGCAAATATGGTGATCATCAAGGCAAAATATGAAACTTATACCTTGAAGTTTATGCTGTCCTTGTCGTCTAGATTAGAAGATTTGAAGCAAGAAGTGGCTAAGAGGTTGAACTTCGGGGCTCGAACTTACCACATCAATTATGAAGATGAGGAAAGAGAGTTGATTTTAATAGCTTGCGACGAGGACTTACAAGATTGTATACACTCTTCTACATCGATGGGCAACTCAACCATTGTGGTCCGCTTGAGTCAGAGCAGCCAATTACCATCTTGAATCCTACCGACTAACATCTACGTTGGTCAACATCTGATGGTACGGCTATTTTAATGATCTGAACTCGATGAACTTTTTTTCCTTTTTGTACGAATAGTCAGTACAATGTGAGGAATTTATGCTCTTTAATTTTTTTCCCCCACGATATTCTTGCCTTTGCTGTTTTATCATGCCTAGTCTTTATTTGATCATAAATTGATACTGGGAGTATCAATTTAAAATGATAGTCCCGCTCGCAAAACGATAAATTTAAAACAATAGTACATTTTTTTTAAGAAAAAGTTTGAACCTTTCATCAATTACAAGAACTCATTGATATCTAGTAAATTGCTAAAAAGCATTTTTCTTGAAAAAAATTCAGTATTTTGAACTTGTCGTTTGGCTAACCGGAGACGGAGGGAGTATTAGTGCTCATTAGGAAGGGGGAAAAAGTTGGGGAAATTTTTTGAAATGGTCCTTTTAGTTTGTGGCAAAATCTAGTATGGCAAGTGAATAGACTTGAAACCCAATTAATTGAACCTTGGCTTGAACCCAACCCAAACTAGACCTTACCCCCTGCCAATTTGGCTCTTACATTGCTAACCTACACCAATTTCTCTACTAACCCATGCCCCTTCTCTTATCCTGTCACACCCCTCACATGGTCACCACTCTCCTCCATTCTTGAGCTTGACAAGACCACACAACCCACTCTCCCACCTCTGCTGGAAATTTGCATCAACCCGTCTATAGGGACCGAAGGGGTTGGTACCAATGGTGAACCGACGGGCATGCGCTCCGGGTCCCGCACGGATGATCTAAGCTGTTCAATAATTTTTAAAAAGACATGTAATCTAAATGAAAAAATAGAGTTTGGATCGAGCAACTACATATGTCGGATTGAGCTAATTTTTCACGGGCTCACTAGATTTTTTTTTAAAATTATTGAATGGCTCGGATCATCATTGCGGGACCCAAAGTGGGCCCTGCGCGCCCGTCGGTCCATCATCGGTACCAACCCTGTCGGTCCCTTTAGGATTAGCGAATTTGCATCGCACTCCCTTCCTGCACTCCTCTCTTGTTCCATCACCTCCATGGCCATTCATACTCCACCTCCATCACAATTCCATAAGGGTGTTAGGGTGGGACCTGGGGGTTCTGTAGTGAGCAATCACGATTGTTTGTTCGGCAATCACGCAGCCGTCTATTCGGCAATCAACATTTCGGATTATCTCTCTCCCTCTCACGCCGGAAAAAACGAGACCCTGGAGATGCTCTTAGTTAAGTTTCTAGCCAATTTGTTGAGAATGTTGTTGAGGCCGATGAAGATGCTCTTAGTTAAGTTTCACAAAGTGCACATTGAAACTTGAAAGTAGCTGATTCTCCAAATTATGAGAAAAGGAAAGGGTGGCGCGAATGCCCGGATGGCTTTTGTTAGAGCCGCGGCAATATTTGTGTATCGACTCTTGTACCCTCTTTGTGCAAAGCCAAACAACTGAACAAGTGCTCCTCCCTCCCTTTTAATCATTTTTAAGGCACAGAACAGAGGAACAACCTTCCGAAATAAATACTGAGATCTCCAAAAATAACCCTAGACTGTGTTAAACTGAATACGCACACAACGGCATGCACGGCTAGCCTGCATAACGTCCACACGCCGATTAAGGACATTGCCATTTTTAAGCATTATTATCCCCATTCAAAACGGACGTGAAAAGTGATCATTGCGAAAGCAAATAACTCCAAGCTTTCCGAAAATCAAAACCGACTGAAGGAAACAAAAAAAGAAAGGTTCAAACTTAAACATGAGAACCAACTACAATCAAGTCATCCGAGTAGCCCATACACGAGTCACACAGAGTTATGACGAGTTTAACCTCACAACATTATCGTAGATCATCCCATGGCCAGAGCTCCATCTCTGTCAAGACCTCAGCGACCTCGACCGCAAATACTCATCTTCGGAGACCACGAGCTGCAAAACACAACCTCTAGCAACCACAAACAGCAAACAACTGGTGAGAAACTACCAGGCTACTCGATGGAGTCCATGGAGGAGGAAAATGACCAAGAGAGAGGCAGTTGGTGCTGGTGAGAGGAGGAAGAGGAGGAGGGAGATGGGAAGTGATGGAAGAAGAGGGAGAACTCTCAGATCTCGATCGAGAGAGTAAAAACACCCATGAGGTGGAGAACCCCTCCCGCCGTCGCATTAGGGTTTGGGTTTGAAGAAGGGGGAGGGCTCCGGTTTTTGGAGAAAGAGGGAGGGAAGAGTTAAAGCCACTTGATGCAATCGAATCAAGGCATAAACACCAATTTTAAAATGAATAGAGAGGAACAAACTAAAGATTGGGGTAAAGAAACAAAATTGAAGATTGTTTCAGAAATTCACTTATTGCACTTTACGATTCAAGTCATTCTCTCACAATACATCATCCCAAAAACTGACTTAAGCGAAATCCTGACTTTCAATTTCTGGAACAACCTTGATGGCCACTTCGCCAGCAAACAACCACAACTGCTTTTAGAAAGAAGAAGAAAAAAAAAACAAAACAAAGATGACATGAGATCTTCCCAATAAACCATAGGTACATCGATAAACTTGTTACTGTTGTAATTACAGATACGCGGCTAAATAATTTTGCAATAATTATAACGAATTGCTATTCATCTTTTTCTTTAACTAATTGTAGTAATTATAACTAGATGACTATGTCAATTTCTTGTTCCCCCGCTCCATTGCTCACGGAGCTGTGATGATGCACCATGTACCACCGGCCATTATGAAACTCATAAACGTTAGTAATGTTAAACGGCCCGGCTTCCAGGTCCATGTCGGCTCCCAAGTCAACAAAGGCTTTCATTGTAACCCAAGCCATGTCTGTCAGCACCCGCACGCTCACATCCTGAACTTGGAACTCATGGTCATGTTCCCAATTGAACGCAAGTTCCCAGCTGGCCATTACAGCATTATATCTGCATTGGGAAAAAAAAAATGATTAGCTTCCTGTTCATTTTGGTGAAACATGAGAAGCATAAAACAAATAACTTAAGACAGGTAGATAGTTTAACAATCTAGAGAATGCAGTAGCACAGTTGGTACAAGACAGTAACTCGTCACCGCAATACAACCGACTTTTTAAGACCAAAGCTTATTTCTCGGTCATCGAAGCCCGAGTCCAGCCCATAGACAAGGATAGGGATTGAGCCTGTATACTTTCCAATCATTACAACTATGATGTTCTCACTATGGTCGATAGCATCTCCGAATATTGGATGCTTTACCTGTTAAACCTATAAATGCGTAAACCAAAGACATTCCAAAAATCAAGCCAACTTGTATACAGGTTCCTAAAGTTCAATATCCCCTGAAACCAACTCATCACAACTACTGTATTAAGTGAAAAAAGGGTTTCCCAATCGACATTTCTATCCTAGAAAAATTACTAGAATATGAAACAGAAGAATATCCATCATTCTTCCTATTAGTCAGTAAGTTCTACAATACTGGCATTCCTGGTTTTCAGTGTAACCTCACACAAGTTAAATTTGGATAGTATCTAAGCTCAGTACATAGAGCGGAAGAATGTTGAACTAAAGATCTCCAAAATTTGTGTTGAGTGTTTCTTTTCTAAACCGCCTTACACGTCAACTAGGATTACAAGTATCTGGGCCCCCTTTTTTTTACGGCTACAAGCATGCTTCAACAGGCTAAACGAGCTGGTTGTATTCAACTGTCTCCTATATTAGAACAACCCCACAAACTAGGTACGTTGCACTAATCCTGATATTGTCAACTTCCAAGGATACATTTCCAAATTGATTTCAGATCAGGCGAAGTATCTGTAACCTATATAGTTCTTCAACCAGTCAATTAAAAGATATTGCCAGAGACGACCAGAAGCAGTCCAATCCATTACAATACAAGCAACAAATGAACATCCATTTAAGATTTCAAACAGGCAGCTTGTAAACAAATTCAACTCTCCAAAACTATTAACTAAGATTAAACATGAACTCTCGTCCCACAAAATGATGAAACCTATACAGAATAGTGATAAACAGTGAGAAAATCAATTATACATGGGACAATCGGATAAAAGGTATCATACCCTGTGAAAGCCTCTGATGAGGCATGAAAACACTTTACATAATCTGCATTAAGCCAAAGACGACCCATTGCTGGAAGTGATCTTTCTCTAATGATATTAAAAAATTCTGCATTAAGATTCACAATAGCTCTCGTAGCAGCATAGTAAGCCTTCCATCCATTAACAGGTCTTACATTACCCTGTTCCAGTGTGAAATCCTGCAAAAAAAGAGAGGTACATTTCAACCGAAAACAAAAATATCAAGAGAGTGGAGACTATTTATGAAGCGATTTAGGTCAGTCCACAACTAACAGATAAACTAACAAAGAGGTTGTAAATCAAAACGTAAACCAAGCTTTCCAAATATAGAAGCAAGAACAATACAGCTTACTTAGTTACCTTTTAACTCCATGTCTTAGTGTTTCCAAAGAGCACGTCTTCAAGTGTTTTTAAACTTAAAGGGAAAGGTATTGCAAGATAGCACCACAAATTATTAAATTTGGATACTTTCTACAAAGTCAGCGTATAAATCCAACCGAAACATAAAACAAGTTAGGTCAATACCTTGCAAACATCATGAATTCATACTTTTCATTGCTATCCTATTGTCCGTTGAGTAGAAAAAACATCAACACCCTCCCTCAACTCCAACCCAACTCCAACACCTTTTTCAATTTATTTAAAAGTTTGTCCTTACTAATGAAATCAACCATTCATTATGTTCCGTAAATTGGCAGTATGTGAGATTGCACAAGTTTCTACAGTTAAAAGAAAGAATATTATTTGGCCACTTCAAACGATAAGAGTAGCACCAAAATCCCATTGAGATTACAAGCATCTCACTAAGCCATTACAACTTTCCATATTTGGTCTAACATTTCACATTTGGCTCCACTCTCAAGCCAAAATATTTTTCCATTTCTCCCCCCCAAAAAAAATGGCTCTAGCCAAATTTCTCTCACTCGATCTCTCTATTGACAAATGAGTGAAAAATGGCATTTCGACACTAAAGCAAACAAAACCAAACAGCCTTTGAAGTACAAATCAATTGGGGTCGACTGCATAAATTCATTTTTCTCCCATTAGCTTTGTCGAGGGCATTAGTGTTCCATGAATTTTACCCCTTCTAATTTCAATTTAGGTCTACCCCTTCCCTTAGTGTTATCCTCTACGCAAAGCAAAAATGGCTTTGGCTTCCAAAAACCATTGGAATACACTAAACAACATTACAAACAAAAGCTAATATTTTAGAAGTGCAAATCATAAGAATCTATACACACAAACAAGAAACTCTTTTTTAGAACTGCAAAGTAAAAAACTGGGGTTGGCCTGGTGGTCTACGACTTAGGGTTGGTCACTTGTTACAGCCCCTTTGGACAGTGAGAGCTGATGTGTTAAGGAAGGGGAGCTCTTTAGATGAGATTTGGTCAGAAATAGGACGGCCCATTCAAAAAAATTCATTTTGGGTTTATTTCTTTCAATTTGTCACCGAATTATAAATCCAAGTGACTGATTTAGCAAGAAACTATAATTCTATCCTTTCTTTTCTCACCAAATCACTCGGTTAAAGTCTTACGTTGGAAACCTCTAGCTACTTTCAAATCTTTTGGAACCGGTTGACCAAAGGTACAAAGATTCAAAAAGCAAAAAACCAGGAAACCTTGTGATAAAGAGCTTTCCAAGCATTATCATCATTGGCAGCACTCCTCATCAACGAATTCGTCATCGAAAGCCTACACAAGCTCGGGTAATCCAGGTAACTCAACGCATGCGTTGTTATTTCCGGAACCAACTGCTCCATCATCGACGCCCCCGTCTGCGCCGCCGCTGCCACCACCGTAGACGCCCTCTCGAACATTTCCCCTCCGCCGCTATTCAACGGAGAGCTACGGCCGCCGTTTGATTTGAATCGGACAGCGACGAGGCAGCAGAGTAAGGTGAACACTAGGGCTACGAAAAACGATGGGGATGAGAAATCCGGGGGAGAGAAGATTGAGGGGGGTTCCATCTTCGAGACATGAAAACCACGTCGCAGAAGAACATGTAAACCCTAGGGGAAGAGGTTGGAAGTAGGGTTTGGTGGAGGGATTTGCACGGGGAGAGAGAGAGATTTTTGGAAACTGTTCGTAGAAAACGGCGAGGAGGAGGAGTATTAGGTAGCATGATGAGAATAAGGAAATCTTTAAGGGCTACTAATGTGATTTTGATCAGAATCGGATACGTTTCATATATAATTTCGGAATGAATTTATTTTGAAATAGTAAATAGATTTTGATCCAATGTTTTTTTTTTCTCTTTTTCGGGCAAGATAAATGCATTTTAGAACAATATCAATAGTTATTTCGTCAATTTGACTTTAAGGCGTGGAATGTGTTCTTGACGTGTTCTAAAAAATGAACGATTTGAATCATTAACCTACTAGTATTGGAAAGGACCTCATATTAGATGAAATTGGATCCGATTTCATCTAATAATATGTAGTACCACATTATTTGGAATTTATGGAAAGAAAGTGAAAGCAAGGGAAAGTTTAAAAAAACAAAAACCTTTTCATTTTTTTACGGTGGTAAGCAAAATTTTTCCTTTTTTTTTAAATGCTATTGAAAAAGGGTGGGCTGGATTGAATCTGCGTAATGAACTCCCGATCAATTGGGGAAGCCACCCGACCTCTTAAGCAATAGCTGACCTAGCACTAACGACAAAGGAAATATTGATCCATGATCACGTAGCGAACCTATTTTTAACAAGTTGAACACAAAGTTGAACCGGAGAATTTTGGTTTGTTTATCACCCCATGAAAAAGATTTTAAAATATGTACTTACATTTTTCCATCTCCGCAAAATTACTAGATTAGTAGTTCAAAACTCAAATTTCAAAAACCAATTTTCTCTCAATTCCTTTGCCACAACCCGTCAACACTGTCCCCCATGGCCTGTCCCCCTAGGCTGCAAATGAATAGAGTCCCCCCAAAGAGAGCAAATGAGCCGATCGATTTATTAATCGAGTTGACTCGAGCTCAAGTTTTTGGTTTGTTTATTAAGTCGAGTTCAGTCAATTTTTGGTTTCGTTTAAAGAGACTCGATAAGTAAATTTTCACAAAGGGAGCTCGAGCTCTAGTTTTGGGCTCATTAAGAAATTTAAACTAAAGCCAAAGCTCATTAAAGCAAAAGCTTGAGCTCTAGTTTTGGGCTCATTAAGCAAAATCGAGTCAAACACTACAAAGCTCTAGTTTTGGGCTCATTAAGCAAAATTAACTCAAACACTACATTTCTCGGCTCCGTTCGTTTTCTAATCCCCCGCCACCTTCTCATGTTCTTTTTTTCTTATGTGAGATGATAGAATATCAGTATGTTACAAACTTATATATATTACTATAAATAAAGGCCGACCACAGTTTTCCAGTCGAACTCACAACCTCATCCTCAGAACTCAAACCGGACACGCCCAAGTGCTAGCTCTATGCTTGCTTGGTTCTTAGTAAAGTAGATAGCATTAAACGAGGAAAGAAAGATAGGGGAGTCTGCATGTCAATAACATTTCTAGAATTGGTTAGAAATCAGAGAGGAAGAAGAAGGTCACCCTCTTCTTTTCCCTTCTGGATTGGAAGAAACGTGATGCAAAATTTAGACATGTGTTTTAAAAGACCAAAAGTGTTATTTCGCAGTCCTCTTCTGGAAGTCAACTTTGTGAGAGAATATGGAATATGCTCGAGTACATGATACCATTTAGATTATAAAAAAAAAAAAAAACCTCAAGAAATAAAGAAAAGAAATGTGTGATTGTGGTGGATTTCACTTTTCATTTTTCTTCTTTTCATTTTTCTTCTTTTCGTACGTAGCCCGGAATAAGCAACCATAGTCATTCATTCGAAAATCAATAATCCGGAATATTCTTAGCAATAAGAAAGTTCTTTAACCGGTAAGAGTATTGTTTTAAATCCGGATTATTAATTTCCGAACGAACGACTATAATTGTTCACTAAGCGCGATACATAATTATTATACCATCATAAGCGAATGTACCAATGGAGTCATGAAGGTTCACTATCGATCCACAATCAATACCCTCAAAATATTTGACAGTAGACCCCACACAATCTAATCTATGGTTCTGTAGCCTCTAATCGATACCCACATAATTGTTCTTAAGACATATCGAAAGTGGAGGATTAATAATGCGAAAGCATCGACCTTTGTTCTATTTTCAGACGTATGAAATCCTTGGATTTTGGATTTGGAGTTGCTGTTGCGCAATCTGCAGCTTGCGTGCACACTTGAATGCTACAGTCACATCTAAACCGTCTGGATCTATTCTTGGGAGGATTCGCATCAGATTTCACATAAAGACTTTTGCATCCGAACCGAATGAAAGATCGTTATCGTGTATGTAAAATAAAATATGGGTCGCAAAATCTGACAGATAGATGCAGGGATGTGCAAAATTTGGCAAGAACCCCATTCTAAGTCCGAAATCCTCAGCAATATAGGAACCATAGTGCAAGATGGGGATTGTGCATTACGGACGTCTTGACTTTATGACATTGTCAAAATCCTCGGCGAAAAGAAAGATTATAGGAACCAACCCCAAGTCCAAAATCCTCGGCAATATAGGAACCATAGTGCAAGATGTGGCGATTGTGCATTACGGATAATTTGGATTTTCGAATACTACTTTTTCCTTTTTGGAAGATGAGATTTTGGATTCAGATGAAAAAATAAATAAGATTTCAAATACTTTGGATTTTGAACAAAGGAAGCACTGAAATAAAAAATAAAATATGAATTGAGACGGTTATCTATACCTGCTATTTCGATTTTGATTCGGAGCATAGTTCCATGACTTTATGTACCTATTGTTAGAGCACTTACCTTGCACATATGTGGTCGAAAAGAAAGATTTAATTACCACTAGGTCTAGGAAAAATGTATCTAATTACCACTAAGGTAAGTCATTTTTTTAATTACCATTAAGGTTAACGATTAAGGTAAGTCATTCTTTTTTGGGGTTTAGGGTGCACTTTCCTATTATAAGGTTTTAATAGTGTCAGAGGGATATGCATGTTCTTGGCCTGAATTTTTTTGTTTGATTTTGGTGCTCAGTAGAATGATTCACAGATACGACGAGGAAGAGGGGTTGCGTGTTAAGTTTAATTCACAAAGGGGTATTTTGGACCATTCAAGTAAGGCTTTCCACTTATGTGGAATTTCTTTTTTCCTTGTCATGATTCCGGTAATTTCTAATAACCTTCCCATGAAATTGGCATTAATACTTTTAAAAACCACTAAATTGGAATTCCCCCCCCAAAAAAATAACTGATATGCAAACCCCTTACTCAAAAGTCTGCGAATTGTTTATTCATCATACTCGGATTTGGTTAAAAGATTTTGGAGAAAACCTGATTGAGAAACTAATGAAGTCTCCACCCTCATAAGCTTATATGAGCATGAGCTTGTTCAATCTACAGTCGACAATGTAATTAATCAAGTCAGCACAAAAACCACTTAACAATCAAGTCACAAAAATCAGTGTGAAGAGAGAAAAAATCTAAGAGTAAAGTTTTAAAAACCACTCCCCCTTCTCCTTCCGACCGGCCTTCTCCCTTCTCCCCCTTTTCTTGATCCACTCCTCTGCCTCCATCTCAAACCTCTCCTCTCTCCCAACCTCTACCTCTCTCCGCTCAAAGTCTGCGAATCCGCTTCTCCTCTTTATTCATCATCCACCTTCCGGATTTGGTTCAAAAAGATTTTGCCGAGAAAACCTGATTGAGAGGTTTTTTTATTTTTGGTTTTTATTTATTTTAATGTTTATTTTGCTGTTTTCCACCCTTGATAGGTGGTTTATTAGCTTTTGAGCTTGTTAGCTTTGATTTCATCTCGTGATTAGTACAGTTTGACAATGTTTTAGGTTCAGCTACATGAATGTGTTCCTATTGCCTAGTTGTTGTTCATTCGATGAAATTGAGTTTTGCATTTTCGTAATGGAATTGACTTGACATTTTCAAAAAAAATAAAAAAAAATCAAGTCACAAAAATCCATGAGTCAAACCACTTAATTAGGTTCAGCTACATGAATGTGTTGTCTCTATTGAGTTTTGTCACGGGCATCGTGTACGTGATAACCAGAAACCCAAGTCTTTTTGAACCACCGCCTCTAAAGGCGGCAACTTTGGTCTACCATCTACCCCTTCACTTAGTGCTACTATCTATCATAAACATATCATTACTCTTAACTACAACACCGACGATAGATATCTACAAACCACCCTGATCAATTTACACACAAAACAGCATAATTGACAGGAACACTAATAGAATTCTTACCCAAATAGCAACTAGTAAAAATGGATGCCTAATACCATACATAATCCAAATTATGATGAATTATTCATTCATGAACTTCAAACTATGGGTTAACAAACCAAAATATTAACCACCACATGTCCAATTTTTTATACTGGTTAGGCCAGAGTGCAGAAATTAGGGTATGAGATTGACGTGTTTAACAGTTGCAAAAAATGTTCACAACTCCAATACACATCCACATATTCCAATTAACTTTCCACATTCTCAATTGACATTTCACAAGTATATTCAGGTTATCCAACTCAAATTGACCGGTGGTTACCATTTCTCTTTCTTTATTTACTCAGAACTCCAGTTTCCAGACATACTTCCATACAAGAGGTCATGGTTACTGTCCAAATTTCAAACCGACAACCAGAAAATTTCTTAACCATCCCCAGAAATGGTATATATCCCACTAATAGCTAAGAAGAGGCTGATAAGAAAGTTCTTGCGGAATAGCCACTATCCTTTGCAAAAATGCCAATGTAAAAATCATGGTCTAGCAAATGATAATGAGGAACTACGAATAAGGATTTTTATGTCCGAAACTCCAACTATACAACTGTGTTGCCAAGTTTCAGTGGTACAATGGACTAAAGAAATTTTATCTAAAGAAAACAAAACTAAGCCTGGCCATTTAACTGCAGATTTTATGTGCTCCAATTCCTATACTAAGAAGCCGTTACTATGAAGGGGAGAAGGCTAATAAAGCATCCAAATCTCAAGAGCTGACTATGGAAGACTAGCTAGAGCAAGGTAATGAATATGGTCAAACTGCTGCAAACAAGTATCAAAATCCAACCTCTACTTGGCTGGTGTAAATTACCAGATAGAGGGGCTCCAATAGGCATCAAGACTCGCTCTGAAACTAACTTGAGAATCGCAAGAAATGCAAAGCAAAAGCTCACTGCTAGAACAGCAATCTCTTTCTTTTCCAGACTTTCCTGGTCACTTACCACCTTTTCGACATCTAATCTGCAGAAGCAAATTTCATACCCAAAGAAAGTGGGGGAAAAGGAAGGAAAAAGCATATCAGATATGCTGAGAAGTAATCCCATGATATATTATATGAAGCATAATAAGTGGTAAATAGATAGAAGAACTATTGATGTCTACGAAGACATTAATACAAGATGATTTGTAGTAATCCAAAGTAGACAAAAGCAAAGGAAAGGTGATGAATATTAATCACCCCAGTGATCATAACTTGGATAAAATACTGTAGCTCATATCCTAAATAATTGCAACCAAAAACTCAAGCATTTAGCCACCTTTACCCATCATATCCAACACCTACCTTCCCCAAAAACATGATTAAACACTTCTCAAGCTTTCTCCTAATTGTGAACACAATTAGTTGGAAATTGGAACAATATAAAATCTAGTGTTATTAGATTCCCAAAGAAGGTTCATTTACGTATACCTACATAACATACAGTTTCAAATTAATAGAAGGTATTCGTGGTTCTTAATTATCCCGTATACAACCTAAGATCAGACACTTTTGGTTCACGTCTTAATGCTATCAAGTAAGTACTTTTCCTTCACTAACACTGATATACCTAGTAGCCTAAGCTTTAAGTTATTTCACATAAGATTCTCAAGAGAGAACATAGACTAGAGAAACTTCTGAGTGGCATTTTTAGTACTCGCTACAGTGGTTTAATAATAGCCCAAAGAGAATTTCCAATTCAAGAAAAAAACAGGAGGAAATTAATTATAGTTTGGATGTGTGCGAAAATGAAATATATGGATGAACATATCACTGTAAGAAATCTCAAGAGCAGGGGCTTACACATGAAACAAATTGAAATCAACTGCAGAAGTTTTAACTAATATGTTCAAGGTTAGACAAATTGCTCACCTCAGCATGCCATTTTCTCTAACCACTTCATCCATTCGGGATGAGACAACAGCTTTCCATGCCTCAAGGTCAGTAACTCCATTCTCCTGAAAAACAATGAATGTAAACAAGTTAAAAGTAGGTTTAAGACAATATTCCCATTAGAACGATTCAGAGTCGGTATACCGTAATCTTCTTCCATTCCAAGAGTTCATTGATATCCGATCTACTTTTCTCTACAAGCATCACATATCTAGATAGCTCTTTTTCAAGTTCGGGCACAACGTCCCCTTGTCTTCGGTTAAGTTCCTTGATGTATTCCTCCAAGACTGATAAATTTATCTCAAGTGACCTCACTTTCTGCATTAAGATCTTTAGTGCAGCATCACCGTGGATTCTTCCATTTGGCTGTTGTCTCAATTCCATTACAGGATCTGGAATGTTGCTAGTGACAGGACTCTTGATGTGCAAGTTGGGCTTCTGTCCTTCATCGATGCCTTCTATCCGTTTACTGGAACTATGGACCACATTTTGAACTTCAGTATCTATTTTCTGCTCACTTATTTCTGATTCTGGTACTAAAGAAGCCAATACGGTAGAGTTAGGGTCAGGTAATTTAACAGTTGCAGATTCCTCAGAAGCCACTATGAAATCTTCAAGCATCCGCTCGATTGCATCAACGCCATATGCCTCCACAGCACTCAATGTGCAATAAAACTCTGACCCGTAATGACTTAGTAAATTCAACTTTAAGTACCTTACCCATTTAGGTTCAGGAAGCTTAAAGCTTTGAGCATTCTTTGCATTTGCAGCAACAAATTTTCCTAATGGGGACCATGTCTCAGTTGGATACACCAAACTACCATACAACTCAAATTCCTTGAAGTTTGAAGAATAATGTTCGAAATTTGCAATTTTGACTGTGTCGACTAGAGTTTCCTCTGCTAACTCGATGACAACAAATTTCCCCCCGACAGAACAAGGGTTCCTCAGATATTTATCATGATCCTTTCCCAATATGTTGCTAGCGCCTTTTGCTTCCTTATTATGAGCCACAACCTTTGCACCCTTAGCTGCTGAAGCATAATTATATGCTGTTCCATCAAGCTCAAGCCGGTGAGTGACATTAGAAAGCCGATTTGATGCAGTTCCTCTCTTTCTTGGAATATTTCGAAACTCATCTAGATTAAGATAAGGCGAATGGGTTGTCCCTATCTGTGTCTGCTCTGTCTTTTGCTTTAGTTGCTCTTGAGGTTGCATTCCACATACTAATACAGGGTAGCCTAGAAAGCTCTTTACTGCTTCCTCCAATTCACCTATTCCCCGATGCGAGTGCTCAGGATTTGCATGGTGATGATCACAAACATAAGAATCATTAGTAGGTATGGATGCATTAAACTCTAACAGCACTCTATTTGCATAACTGTTGTTTTCATCTTTGGCGTGAGAATCGTATAGCTTATCATCATCACAACTGGAGTTAGTCATGCTTCTATTCTCAACATTCAAATTCCCTGCATAAGAACACAAAATTGTACTATAACCCAATAAAGAAACTGGTTCAATTATGGGGTTACCGATTCCATGGTCAGCTAAATCACACCACTACATGTGCAAGCACGCATAAATGCACAAGGTTTCTTTGTCGCACAAAAACCATTTCACCCAACACATTGGTGAATTCATTAATAGTAGTAGTTAAGGCATTATCACGCCACTAACAACAGATAAAGACACTAATAAATGCAGTAAAAAAGTTCTAAGAAGACAAACAAACTGTACAAATATGGTAAGGGAAATTCAAGAAGGAACAAGAAAAGGGTAAAAAATAGTGGATTCAAATCGAACTTACAATAGATAAGCTAGAATCAAAAGCATGACCTCATGCTGCATAAGGGTTGAACTTCATTGCAAGTACACAGATCACAACTACTCAAAATCAACAAAAAGGGCTTCCCTATTTTCTTGCAGAAGAGGTATATTATTACCTAAGGAAACGAGAATCCTATCACTTTCGGAAAGTAGTAGACATGGTGAGAAAGGATGAGAAATGAAGAAAAAAGATGTGGGTTCTTCTCCATTTTTGTTTTCTCTTCGTTTCCCAAAAAGGGTTTGCTAAAACTCGGCAAAAATGAGAACGAAAAAGAACGTTAATTAAAGAAACAAATAAATAGATGAGAAAATACCTCCATTTCCATGGGTAAGGCCGAGTTTCGAGTGAAACAGAAACACTAGACACCAAAATGAGAAAACCAAAGGCAACGACCGCTCGAAAACGCCTTTCCTGTTATTTTCGTTGTTTTTAACGAAAAAGCTTCGACCTTTGGTACTTGTAGAGAGACGATTTCGAGATTTCTTCATTCTCTCATCGTCAATAATACGCAGAGAATCGCATTTTTTTGGGTTTTCGCTATCTTGATTTTTGTTCTTCTGGGTTTGTTACAGCTCTGGTTTTTCTCTCTTCTATTCTCATGCGCTGAGATTTCTGGGTTTTGGCAGCAAATTATTGGTCACCATTCTCCCAGGCTAGCTAGGAAAAAAAGAAAAACTACCCTTTGCCTTAATTGGGAATGTTTTCGGCCCCACTAATTTTGTCATTGGAATCTTTTACGAACGCGGATTAACATGAAAACCCAGGCTTGGATAACCGACAAAATACTGTACCATGTTAAAGGGATTTAAATCTCACCCCGGATGTGTTTTTCGGGGTCATTTCGGGGCATTTTTTCCGGGTATGTAGACTTTCCGATCTTTTACGCACGGATTAATAGAAAACCCAGGCTTGGATTACCGACAAAATACTGTACCATGTAAAGGGATTTGGAGGCATCTAGTGAGCAATCACGGCATGTAAGGAGAGCCGTTGTTTCATGCCGTTGGGTCCGTCCGAAAGATGAGTTTTAAGCTCTCGGACCTACATCATAGACTAGCTTTCCACATTGCTAAGTTTGGATAAAGTTTGGATTTATGTGTGTGTTTAGAAGAGTCTTTTAACTCTCGGTAGTCATTAATTGCCTAGTTGAGTAAATTAAGTAGAAATATCCTCTTGCACTTTGTTTAGAAAAGAATTAGCAAAAGAAGGTTATTTTTATAATTTAGACCAATTTTTTGAAAAAATATTTGTGCTTTTTTATTGGCGTAAATTCAGACAACGTACTTTTCATGTGTGCTAAAGTTTGACCAAAATCATCAAATACTTTCCTCTTCCTTTAAATAAAACAAAATCAACAAGTACAAAGTTGATTTCCAACTTGAAAAGGTAATTGATTTTTTTTTATTTTATAGAAATGGAGAGTAAAAATCATCCGAAGCTAAAAGTAACTTGGCCATGTTCTTTGAACCTCGGAGCAATAATCATGATTTTCGTCAATAAAAGTCAAATTGTCAAGCGAGTAAAGCTCATCCAACACGCCTTAATCTAGTAGGCGAGGCAGTAAAAGTATCGAGTATTGTCACCCATCGAATGCACCTCTTTTAGCATTGCAATCACCTCGCCACTCCTAAGATCGGTTAGTAGAAGAAATTGAACCTTTATAATCCATTTCTTCTCGGTCTGTATACAATTTATCCATTTTCATTGGTGTGCTTACAAGAGCTTCTTCTCGGTCTGTATACAATTTATCCATTTTCATTGGTGTGCTTACAAGAGCACCGGGAATAAATATAAAAATAAAAATAAAACTTCAATTTATTGGTATTTAAAGTTTTTGCTTGTGTTTTTTGGTAATTCCATGTGACAAATACTTCTTGAGCTATGATCTTTTTGCCATTCAGCTCTATGTTCCATCATGTTTTATGTTGCTGCGATCGCATTGTGTGTTCATTGTACTTCTATATGCAAATTGAATGAGTTTCGACTCCAATCCATCGCCGTAATGAAGTTTATAGCAAGTAGGATTTGAAGAGGTCAATGAAGCCAAAGCTGTTTCTTCCAAAGAAATAGCAGAGTTTCGGTTGATCGAGTTGTACGGGACGAATTTTTCAGTGCCGAGCTGGCACGCACTACCACGTGGTGTCCGTCGGCTCATCCGGGCCGTCATTCGTGCTTTGGACGGCCCAGATTTGTTGGGGTAAATTTACCCTCCAAAATCACAAAAATGCCACCGAACAACCCCAACAGATCTGGGCCGACCAAAACACGGATGAACGGCCCGAATGAACTGACAGCCACCACATGGCGTCCAATGCCCGTTTGCCATTGAAATTTTTTTCTTTGCTTTCCGCAATTTTTGAGTTGCAGACTGAAGGCAAGAGAGAAATCCTACAGTGGATTCCAGACGAGTGGTTCGTGCTTCAGGATCTAGGGCGATAATAAATTTCCGAATCCAGCATTGTATTGTAGTTACGCCAAAAGTCACAACAAAGGAGTTCGTCATTCCCATCTTGTGAAACATAATCAGTTGATAAGGCTTGTTAATGGCATCGTAATATGCTAAAGTACTTCAAAATTTACAAGGCAGGATATTTGCAACAGTGATGTTTCTCACTTTCCGGTTCTATCATCCACGTAAACGTTAACTTTAGGAATCGCTGTTACGACGACATGGGGCTTCGATCCTCATACTTGTCAACATGAGATTCACTGGAATACGGAAAAACAAAAGAGATATTTGCAACAGTATAGGTGCCTCTAAATTTTACGTTCTTTCCTTCTGTTGGGCGGTCTCAACATACTGCTGTGCAAGTTTCTTCACCTTCTCACCTTCCTTGATGAGAAATTTTGCATTCTTTTCTTTAGAGTGGTATTTCATAACTTTCTCAGTCGTTTTTCCCACAGCCCATCTGTATTGTTCGACTGTGATCACTCCACTCTTGCACAGTGGCCTGATGTGCTCTTTGATGTAAGCTTCCACCTGTAAAAGTTCATAACTGGTAAGAGAAATGGCAGTTTGCGAACCCTAACCCTGCATTTGGAACAAGTACTTGGGCAGGCAAGAAGCCCAATCCTTGGTCCAATTATGGCATCAAAGAAGAGTATACGGTAATTACGTGTGGAAGATTATCTTCCATTACATTTTGTTTTTGCTCATCACAATAAACCACAAGTCCAAATTATATTTAAAAAAAGGAAGAAAAACCTAAACAAAGTCATTCGGTACCTTTTGTGATATATCATTGTTGCCAGAAGATCGCTTGCTTGTACTGGTGTTTGATACTTTCTCTTTTCTCGGAACATTTTCACTTGTTTGAGAACAATCTGGTGCATTTTCTCCACCAACTAGATTCTCTGCACAGCTCTCACCCTCTAATTCACTAGCCTTCGCTGTTTGGCTTGATCCTGAGTGTTCAGTTTTCTCCAGAGCGACACCATCAGCCGTTACTTCACTGGGCTTCATTATCAATGGATCATCTGGAAACCTTTTCGTCAATGGTTCTTTATCGGGACCATATAGTTCTTCACATTCTGCAAGAGAAGGCTCTTCTCCTCCGCCATCCGTCAAGGGGTCTTGATTAACGCAATCACCATTCCTAACCGCCACTTCAACATCATTTGTTCTCTCATGATCCTCAATGCCATCAACATTCTTTGATGTATTTGAATTGAGAGTGGCAAAAACCAATTTTATTTTCGACTCTTCTTGTTCTAGCTTAGATGCCTTTATAGCACTAGCACCAATGAAGTCTTCATCTTCCAAATCATACTCAAAGTCGCCATATATATCAAGGTCTGTATGGGAATCCATTTCCAATACATTACCAGGTTCGGGATCTTCTCCAATCCTTCCAGAAAGATCATCTTCGTCATCTACATCTTCCATTGGGTGATACGGACTATTTGGTGGGGAATCAGACAAAAGACCTGCATTTTTTAATGCTTCCTCGACCATTGGACCGTCAGAAACATCATTGGTAGCTTGTTCTGATATTTCAGGAGGAACTGCTGAAGTAGGGGAAGGATCTGATTCTGAGGCTTTACTAGGGTTGATGATGGCTGATCTATGTAATAGCTCCTGGGACATTAGATTCACATATACTAACTTGCTACTTGATCTATCAGCAACTTCCTTCTCGATATTAACAGCATCAGCAACAGCAAACTCCGTGTCTGCAGTTCTGCGAATGATGGGCAGATTTGCTTTGCGCAAAAAGTGCTCAATGAGGCGGTAAAGCTGCGCCTGTAGAACGAATGTCATTCAACAATCTAGAACCTAATCAAATTATTCATTTCAGGCTATAGTAACATTTATCAGTTCTTGAGGACAACCCCACAACTTCTACCATTTAGAAAAACTACGCACTGGGTAAGGAGGCGGAACATCAGTTTTGTCAATAAGAAGGGCCGTTCTAAAAAGGGTAAGGAGGCAGAACATCAGCTTTGTAAATAAGAAGGGTCGTTCTAAAGATGCTAAAACAGTTAGGAAGTGAGGATGTTTTGGATAAGAATCATGAACTCCAATTAATAACATTCCCACATATCGACACATAAATGACTTCTGTTATATTGCTACATTCAGCTCATTCCAATTAAATTACAGGAATTGGTTGAGATAGCAGTGACAGATGTAATGGCTGAGGTGGTGCTTGGGGTGACATTGGGAACTGTATTCGCAGTAAATTGGAGCATGTGGTAGAAGAGTGGTGAGGAGAAAACGTGGCAGAGCTGTTTAGTCAGGATGTGAAGATAGCACACATGCAGTATATGTTACATTCTATATATTGCAAGTTTGAAGACCTTTGTTCTCCAGTGAAAGTGCCCAAGTTCAATTCATCTTTGGGTTTTTCAACGAGTAGAACAAAAAGGACCTTGTTCTGTTTAATATTTTCAGTAGAAACCCAGTTCTGTTCTGCACCTGAATTCTATTCTTCCAGATTGGATCTAGAAATCAGAAAAGTACGTGTTCAACATGATAAGCCAATTTGCTGGTCTAGTTAAGAAATGGACAAAGGGCACGACTTACCTGTCTAACTGATGTTGGGATTTTATTATGGCGACTGGGAGCCAATACTGGTCTCATATCAATTGGTAATTGAGCCTGTCAAATGATATACACAAAAGAACTAGTAAAAGTTGCAGAAATCAAATGGTACAATTAAGAAATGGTAGAAGGAAAACAAAATCATCACATACCAATAGAGGATAAGCTCCTTTAAGCACCGCGTTGTCTTCCTGTTTTTTGCTTGTGGCACTACTGCCAGTGGCTGCAGTTTTTCTTGCAAGAACCTCTAGGGCCCATTTCCTCTTATCCGTCTTCACATCATTAGATTTACCCATCATGTCCTTCTGGGAATTTACTTTGGAACCACTTAAAGAGGAAGCATGCGGCCCTTCCAGGCATTTGTTAGGATGTACTTTACTAGAACAAGATTCTCCTTTAACGTTTGTAGCTGCAGTACTTTTATTCCCTTTGTCATCGGAAGACGGAATAGCGACCTGTGGTGAAACCATATTCAATTGCAGAGTTTTTGGATTGTGAGGCCCCAGGGATGAAGTAGATGCTTTTTCCATCGAAGAGTGTCCTTTATTTTCTGTAGGATCAGTAGCATTGAGATCGGAGAGAGGCTTGATATCATTCTTGCGTGGGAAAACAGATGTATCAGCTAAATACAACCTTGAAAGAATGGGATTCGTGGCCTTCACTTCATTTTCCTGCTTAATCTCTGCGCCGTAAGAACCATTTCTTAATAGATTGAGAACTGACTTCAAAGTCTCAATTTTTTCAGGCCTGCCAGGTTTCAAGCAACGGTGTTTCCAAAATTCGATTTCACAATCGCGGGTCCACGCCCGCTTTCTTCTTCCGCCTATCCCATATATCTTTTTTGTTAGATTCTCACGTACTTTTCCTTTCTGCAACAGTAACTTCTTATCCTTCACAACAAGAGCCGGAGACTTTTTAGCTGGTTCAGTCATGGTTCCAGCCACAACAGCCCTGAATGCATCAAGAAGTTTTGGGTCAAAAAGGTTCTCTCCAAACTCTTTGGAGGATTTGTTACGGACAGCTTCTCTAATTTCTTTTCTTAGCTTCTGTACTAATACGGATGACGCCTTATCCTCAGCAGCTGTTCTCATGATCTTTTTCATCCTCAAACCAGCTGGATTTTCTCTCTCTAGTGATGATTTAGCAGTTTGATTATTCTGTGCATGGCCCTTGACAGGTCTACGATCTGTCCCTTGAACTATACTCATTATAGCAGAAGCCGCATTTTCCTTTACTGAGAAACATTTTTGGGACTTATCCGAAACTGATTCATCAGCTTGGTCTTTTGAATCAATCACTCGATTGTTTCTCTCAGCTCTGACCTTTTTTCTTGAAGCTTTAGACCGAACTTCAGCTTTGGTTTCCTCGTCTTCAGCAACTGTGGGAATATCATAACTGAAAGAGAGACGAGAAAAATAAGAGGGGAAAAAAACAAGAACATTACACAAGTCCACATCCATTTTTAAGGCCAATAACAAACACTATCGAATGGAAGCTGGTAAGAATTTCCTTAATCAACAATATAGTCTATGACAATGAGGCAATAACAGTCTACATTTACATAGGCTACAAACTCTGAGAATTTTGAAGCTCCAAGCAACTGATCTCTATCTCTCCTTTAATTCTTTTGTTTCCCTTTTGTGTTCTTCTTTGTGATAACTATGACAGCAAGAGCTTCTTGGACAATCTAAAGCATGCATTTTTTCGGTTGATGAGAATAAAACATTTGTTAAGCAACAGCTGAATATAAGCAAAGTAAGCCAGACATAGCGGTTGATGGTGAAAACGGTGTATAGCATAATTTTGTGTATCCATTGGCGAAATCTATATGATAGTGGAGAAAAAGGCAATTGGGCAAACATTGACCTGTACTCTCTTTTCTTTCTCTTTGCACCAGTAGTTTCAAGATCAGTATCCTTCATAGCAGGCACACAACGGCCACCTGAAATCACATGCACATAAAGGCAATAAGCATAGGATTTTTAAATGAACATACCAAATAACTACATATCTAGCTACTATTTGAGTGCCCAAAAGTCCCTAGACGAAAGGAATAAATGTCACAAACCACTTCATTCACACCTGGCAACAAATACTCTTCTGAAAAACCTTTCTGCTGCATGTCCCCAGCTGCTTGATCTCCACCTACATTATTTTTTATAAAGTCAAATGGAAACAAAATAAGAAGTGATTGCCCCACTAAAATATGTGTCTGTGACTGAATGAGGAATAGGCAGAACTTCTAGATCTGTAAACATACCAGAAAAAGAAAAGCCCATCGACAAACCTAGATCAAGACCTAGATGGGATCCAGATGGTTCATTAGCAGAGTAACACGCATTTAAGTTCTTCGTTGGGGAAATAACAAAACCGTCAACGCCACTTGGTTCTTTCATCAGTTTATCAGCAGAAGACGTCTTCAACTCACTTTGCCCCGACGAACAACATGGCAAACTGAAGGCTGTATCGTGAGATAAGCATAGTTCCAACTCCTCTGACTTCAAAAGTGGTCGAGTTGCAGGGCTTTCAGTTGATTGTATTTCAAACCTCTCAACTTTCAGGTCTTCTAAGGTCGATGGCAGTTTTTTACTAGGTCCGTTTGACATTTGATTTTCATCAACCATTGAGACAACAACAGCTGTCTCGCCAGCATCAGCAACTGATACAGAGACCTTTCTAGAAAAAGCAGCATCAATGAAACCATCACTTTTGTCATTCTCTAGACAAAAGTGGTTGCTAGGCCTCATCACTGGAATCACATTAGTTGTTCGGGGATTCTCATTCGCCACGCACCTACATCATTGACAAACAAGATAGCAAAAGAGGCGCAAGATGGAAGCTTATACCAACCAAAAACTGCAATACTAATCTTAGCTGGCCGAAACATGGATGGAGGAGTAAAAGAGGAAAAATAAATTCGGTCCCTACTTGATGAGTCAATTTTACTCGCTGGATGAAACTAAAACATGGGAACTTCCCTTTTCCCATCTGATACATCAGATGTTTGGAACTCTGGCAACAATCTGACTGGATTGTCTGTCAGAAATTACAAGCACAAGATGTAAAATCCCCATTTGTGGAAGCTGTATGAAGAAACCATTTTGCAGAAAGGGGAGCACAAGATGTAAACTAATCCAAACATTTGTCCAAGCAGAAAAAGAAGCCAAAATATTTTTCTTGAAAAGTCTTGAGTGAAAAAGGTAATGCACTACAAGATACAAGCCAACAAATAATGCAAAATTGCACCAAGCATATGAACCTAGCCTGAGATCTATTTCCTCTGGAAACTGCTCGAAAATTTGAGACAAATATAAATAAAAACACTTGTCAAATTACCTCGGGCATAGCCATGAATTCTCACATGTCCCTTCAGTATCAAATCCCACACAAAAAGCATGATACCTGATTCCATTTAAATCAACAAATTAGTGCAGACCACCATCAAAACTTTGAATGAAATATGGCAGAAGATGAAATCATAAAACGTATAACTAATGAAAGATAACGACCCCAAATTGAAAGACATTTCCCATTCAAAAGCAAAACAAACAATAACGAAGAGAATCAAAGGAAAAAGAATGAGTACATGCATAACAGTTGCATAAATCAAGGTTTTGAATCCCGTTCCATAATTGGCATAAAACTACCAACAAGAACCTCAAATTCTGTCCCGGTCTCAATACCGGGAATTCCGGTCAGTACAGGCCATTCCAGCAAATACCGGCCGAGATGCTGGTACCGAGGATTTCATCCGAGATTTTGCAGAGTGACCTCCGATCGGTTTCAGAAGTTAGGTTGGTGTCTTGGTCGTCGAAAATGGCGAAGTCGTCGATGGAGATTGTAGCGGGGCGTTGATCT
This sequence comes from Vaccinium myrtillus, assembly GCA_016920895.1. Lineage (NCBI taxonomy): Eukaryota > Viridiplantae > Streptophyta > Magnoliopsida > Ericales > Ericaceae > Vaccinium > Vaccinium myrtillus. The sequence continues at coordinate 302,414 of CM029279.1, forward strand.
GGCCTTGGGTTAGCGAGGTGGAGAGGAGGAGGAGAAGGGCGGTGAGGAGGAGAGAGAGTGGTGGTGAAAGCGCCATGGATGAGAAGAGGGGGAGAGTGACGGGTTTTAGAGAGGGGGGGGACACAGGGAGTCACCTGCAGGTTTAGGCAGATGATGAATGAAGAAGTGTGTTGAATTGGGTTACAGCTGTCCCCGAATTGTCTGCCTCAATTAAAGCTGCCTCAGAATAGTTGGCTTTTTTATGTACAGTTATTTATTAGGTGAACCGACTCATTTGAAAAAAACTGGAGTACATTCGAATTCTTTTGGAGAACATTGCGTATGTTTTACAGAACAGTACCCGGTACCGGCTGGGACTGGTACCATACTGTACCAATAGGAAAACCAGTACCCAAGCCGGTACGAGATTCGGAACCTTGGAATGAAGGCTGTCTCAAGTTGACTTTTATCCACTATGAAATAACAAATGTTTTAAAGCATCCAACTCAAAACCAATTGGCAATGAGTGGAGAGGCCACCCAGGCTCATATACTATTTTTGGACGTGATAATTCATCAATGTGGGACAAATTCCAAGTTCCAACACTCCCCCGCACGCGCGAGCCAGGGCTTGCACGTGTAGAGGTCAACAAAGGATCCGAAACATATGGATCAAAACGGAACAAAGTGCAACTATGGCACAAACAAAGGGGAAAAGCCTCCGAAAACCTAGCTCTGATACCATGTTAAAGCATCCAACTCAACCAATTGGCAATGAGTGGAGAGGCCGCCCAGCTCATATAGTAGTTTTCAAGGTGATAATTAACTGATGTGGTGTGGGACAAATTCCAACAAAGTGGATGCAATTTATGACAAGATTTTGAATCCCGTTCTGTACCGGCCAGTAAGTACCGGATAGGCATAAAAACGGTACTAAACACCTAAAATTCCATCCTGGTCTAAATACCGGGCCCTACCGGTCGGTACCGGCTATTCCGGTACAGCTCAGCCAAGATGACGAAAATGATAATTACGGCCGGCACCTTTTAATGCAGTGACTGACTGGGTTTCTCCGAATGCAGATCGGAATCTTAAGAGGGAAAATGCAGATCGGAATCTTAAAGGGAAAGAGACGATCAGAATCTTAGAGGGAAAACGCAGATGGTAATCTTAAAGGGGGAGAGAGATAGAGGGAGTGAGAGAAGAAGCCATACCTGCTCTTATGACATGAGAGAGAGAGAGAGAGAGAGATCTACTGGGCAAAGCTCAGCAGCAGCAGCCGGCACGGCAGTTTGACGCAGAGAAGAGGAAAGCAAACTTAGGTAGAAAAAGGTTACAGTTGTACTTTATATGACGAGAACCCTAAAGGTTTGTTATACATTTATACTATATTTATAATACATTTACCCCTTGTAGTCTTCCTTTCTTGTATTTTAAGTCACTGAACTATTGAGGATAAGTTAGTGTATTACAAGAGCATACCATTTTATCCTATATTCGATTTATATTTATGTGTTGTGTGGGAAAACTGGTACCCAAGCCGATACGGGATTCAGAACCTTGGTATAAACAACTAAACATCAATATGTATATATATGTGTGTGAGCATAAGAGTGAAAAAATATGGACATGTCTTGACATGGAACTCATCAGTAATGTAAGTCCCTTACTGGCATGAATTTGATTATACTACACTGCATTTATTAGATTTGCATAATGCTTCTAAAGATAGAACTCCGTCAGAGAAATAACTAGAAGCCACCTTAATGATGTCAAGAAAGCTTCATTTAGAGTTTACCGATACCCACTGCAAATTTAGTGCCTTACATACGAATTATGTAGATCCATGTTTCAACCAGTGAAATATGGAACTTTAAAATTAGCTCCCCCCAATGAATGGGAAACTTAAGGATCGCACAATTTCAAAGGCTGAACAAAAAACAAGTAGATCCTAAAAAGAGACTGGTTGAAGAGATTCATATCGAATTTACTATACTGGTCCTCATGGCATAACATAGTGTAAGAACACATTTAGGCTCTGTTTGGTTCCCGTAAAATATTTTTTCAAAAAGCATTTTACATAATTATAAGTGTTCGTTGTTGAAAATCCAGGAAAATGAATTTTTTGGAAAATCTTTCACACCTTTGGCCATAAAACGATTTACCCTCGGAAAATCCATAAGTTACTTTCCAATGTGTACCCATTTGTTTTCCCATTCCACAACCACCTCTGTAGGGACTAGATGTGTGACGAATAATTCTCTCTCATTTCCCCATTGCCACGTGAATACATATGCAAAATAGGATTCTCTCTCTCTCTCTCTCAACCTTAGTTGCAGGATCCTTCTAAAATGGGTGCACTCCCAAGACGGGAGCTCGAATCGGCGCTCCCAAGATGGGAGCTTGACGGGAGCTCACTCCCCTCGAGATGAAGCTCGCTCCTAACTAGGATGGGAGCTTATCGGACCATTACGTGCAATTATTCTAATACTCTTAACAGGGTGGAAATAAGAATATGAAAACCATATGAGCCAAGAAGTTTTGCAAATTAAAAATATCTAACTTCCAAAAATTTCCCCCTTTAAGATAGGGAAAATTCTCAATAAGTATCTCTTTTCCTCCGATGGTTAAGTATTTAAAGATATTTTATATACATATTTAAATATGATCTATATACGATCCTTAAGCGCTCCCAACCTTGGGAACTTCTAGGTGCCTCCGCTCCCCCGCACCCGCTCCTGTCCCTACATCCGTTCCCGCTTCGTGCAACTAAGCTCTCAACTGCAAGACTCTCTCTCCCCACGTGCACTCCAGCAAATTTCCTTCACCTCTCTCCTAGACTTTCTCCACACATCAAATACTTTCACTTTAGTACTCCAATGGGCGAATTAGATAAGCTAATGGATTGTAAAGTAAAATTGGAATTCAACCAAACACCCAAAAATACTTGTAAAAGAATTTGTTTATCTCATGTAAAATGTTTTACATGGAAACTATCAGTTGTAAAATGTTTAATAATTTTAACATCCAACCAAACACAGCCTTAAAGATAAAGTCGAAGCATAATCATGCCTACACCATGGAAACTTATTTTTCCACCATAACTGGATACGGTTTATGAAAAATCAGAAAATTGTTTTCACCAAGTCGTAAATTAAGGCTGCCAGTCATCACACACCTTTGCAAAACTGCCAACATGATTCGCTTAGATATCGCATTAATGAGTTTTCCATCTCTATGAACTTCCCAATCTTTTTTTCTTGGGGTACGTCAGAAATCTATGAACTTCCCAATCAATACTTTGGAAGCAACGTCATTTCTTTTAGAGCAATAAATAGTTGCTAAGGTCCCACTATTATAGATAGATATGTTTTAAATGTAAGAAAAAACTATCCAAGGCTTGTTTAAACAAAACCCCTCCCTACGAGAACTGTATAGAACACCACTGAATTACTGAAACCCTAAACCCGGTACTGGTAAATGCTTCTCTCAGCCCCTTGCAGCATCACCTCTCTACTTTATGAATTATTGAATTCCATAATGTGACAATTGCAGTTGAATGAGACACTGGTGGATAGTTTTCTACATATTTATCAATTCAGTTGATATAGCATCATCATCAATAGCTACGAATCCATATGCTTTGACAGGTTAAGCATACCATGTATCACACGAGTCACAAGCAATGGACGTATCAAGATTGGAATCTTCATCAATAGTTACTGATCCACTTCGGATTTTGCAGCCATCTCCATCCAAACAGATAACTGCCTACAACATGTTACAGTGTATAAGAACAGCGCGCTCACTGCACAAAAATTGCAAATGTAGACAGATAAAAACAGCTATGTTTTAAATTAAGATTCCTTCTTCGAGAATGACTAGCGCAAAAAGATTTAGAGATCCCACCCTTTAGTTTTCAACATGTAAGTACGGGAGTGATGCATTCTGACCACTGATATCTAACATTCTCTTCACACCATAATCTCTTCAACCAGTGAAGAGTGAGACAACTACCATGTGCACTACGTACATCTTAGGTTCAGCCTATAAATTGTGAATGAAGAATCAAAGAAAGTCATGAACATATGCCTAACTCTTTAAACATCTGGGTATACCACCTAACGAAATTATGCTGCCAATTTCAACCTAATCAGCCAGTTACCTAAGCTTGAGGTGATGAACAACAAACGAGGAAATTGTAATCTCAGGAGAGAGATGTCAATACCTTTAAAAAAATAAGAAGAAACCGCGAATGCACATTTATGACTTGTGTGACCATTTTCCCTTTGTATTGGGGGGAGACTATTAGTGTGTGCTTCACTAAGCTAGCTCGATAATAACAAGAGTTGGTTCTGCAATTACCCTATAAAGACATATCTTAGTAAAATATTTACATTTTCATCAATGTAATACGAGGGGAAAGAAAGGGAATTGGTTTTCCCTTCAATGCACCAATCATCTTCTCTGCATAGAAACAAAGAAAAGATCACATAAGTAGCTGCCAAAGCCTCAGCATAGTGGAAACTGCAGTGAATTAGTTGCAAAAATACTTCATAATATATTACATGTACACAATCTAAAAGTAATATGAGCGCAATTCATGCGATTGATGCACCATGTAGTGTTCCAAGGGTCTTTGACATCTTTTAAACCAACATTATCCTAAATTATGGTTCTTTGATTCTTTCATTTTCTTCCTAAAACTCTATCATAACATTTATAGAGAGCCTATTATGCATGAAGAACCATGGATACAATTTATGTTAATCCCTCTCCCCCTTGCCACAGTAATATCACATTAACAAAATGAAAGAGGGGATCAAACTTCCTCCTTTATGAATATCAAACATAAGCTACAACGATTTAGCATCTTTCTTTTGGTGAATGGCGTTCCTGCCTCCATTTTGACATGCAAGTTCAAACACGTGATAAGAACAAGACATGCGTAAAACCCAATCTGTATGTATATCGTATCGTTAAAGTATCTGTGGCTTCAAATTGGGCCGAGTAGAAGCAACACAAAAAAAAATGAGTACCTGGAGGACGACTCCTCATCAGCTTTGTTGCTGCCAATGGTATCATACACCTTCATTATCAAATAAAATTTGTTAGCTGAATGCAGTATCATTATCGGGAACATCAATGGAGCATCATCAAACTACTGTTGCAAGAGACCTTCAAGGATCAATTGGACAAGTGGATGATGCCAAAGAAGGAATCATCAAACGAACAAAAATCTCCAACAATTTAATACTCACTGGAACACATGTGATTAACTGAAATTCGCTCTGGCAAAGCGGGCAAAGGTTTGTGATGGTAGCCCAGTTGTCAATGCATGTGAAACAGAACCTGAATTCAAATGATAAACCCAAGTGATCACCTCCATTTGGATTTTCACTAAAAACTCGAGACACATTAACATGCTTGCAGTTTATCCAAACATACTCCAATAACATGAGGCAGAGTTATCATTAAGTTCTTTTTTTTTTTTAACAGATATCAATAAGAAGTTTATGACCACCTACATTGGAAAATGGAAATAAACAAAATAAATGAAAGTGGTTTATAGGAAGAGAGTAGCACCAACCATCCAACCTTCTGATGCCTTTAAAGGCAACCTATTACTATGCATCACTCTAAAAGCAGTTCAAGGCCACACTTTCTTGAAGAATAAAGAAGTATACCAGTGTTGGCAGCAATCCAGCACCCCCCTATCAATGACAACATCCATGCATATCCCGCATCTCTCACCGTCCAAAGTAATATAATCCTGCAATCACATAAAATACGCACAAAACAAGCACCCGTTACATAAAGAGAACTTAGCCTTTTTCTTTTTAATTTAAAAACAAAACTTGTACTTTGTAACCGTAATCCCCCGAAACATCAGTGGCAAAAGTTCAAATGTTTTAAGCTAATGACACCATACCAAGATTTGAAGAAAACATAGCTTTTTGAGTTCATTAATTCAGTCCTACCACCATTTGGTACCTCAGTCGTACAGAGAATATTACAGTTTTAGCTTCTTAATTATCAATAGGAAAACACAGTTTTGCAACTTCATTACACCAAATCGTCCTTTTTTCTCTTATAGGTTGACATTTTTAAACTTCAAACACTCCCCCAAACCTTTATGATTTTGGGTTCTACATGAAACGTAAAAAGCAAATGTTAGATAAATAGCTTGAAGAACACAATTGAGTAAAAAAAGCAAGAAATGACAATCAGAAACCCACATCATTGTTCTGATCAAAGCTGAAAGCATCGTCATCTGATAAACCCTCCGTAATAAATTCCACTTCCATTGCATTTACTCTGAAATCCAAAACAATCGCATCACGGAAATTGACGATCAACTAATAGAACAACATAACAACTAATTTCTGGAAAACAAGTACAGTAGGATCGAATAGAATTGTAATGATTCTCAGTGCTGATAAATACCTAGGGTTCCAAAAATCAAAACTTGATTGCGAATATTAGCTGCAATACCACGCGAATAGATTAGTTGGGGTACTGTTCAACCGAAGACGATGTTTAGGCGGCATGGGTGAGGCGAAAGGATCTCAACTGTAGGAAAATCGCGGGGCAGCGTTTGGTTGTGGTCCTTGGGGACCCGCTGTTGTTGCGGTTTGAAGATGGAATTAATTTATTCTTAAAGATAAATGATTTGTTCTTGTATTATTTTTTTAACTTTTTGTTTAGACTATTTTAAATGTTTTGGAATTTGTAAAAATGAAAGGATTCGATATACCAAAGTTTAAGGGGAAAAAATGGAATCATAAATGAGCTCCAACTTGTCAAATAAAATTTGACAGCACAATATCAGAAACCGGGTGCTATAGGACAGTGGAATATTGAATTGTTGGATTAGTTTCAACGGCTTTAATTCATCTTAATATTTTGCAGATTCGAGTCGTAGTTCCATTTTTCAATGGCATAATTGATGGCTATCAATGTCATCCATTCTGGGCAACTGATGGCTGTCAATATGATCATAGACCTTGCACCGACATCGATCATCTTAAGCTCACTTTGAGTACGAATAAGCTCACATTGAAATAAGAAAAACTTGTAAACAATGGCCCTTCATTGCTCTGTTTGACTAAAACCGTTCACATATAGCCTAGGGGTGCTCACGGTCCAGATTGGTCCGGATTCATTTTGGAATTTCAAACACTATAAATCTGAGCTCGAGCATTGAAAAGTGTATACATCAAACTTGTTAAACACGCTAACAAACACATAAAATAGATAGTCACAAGCACAAAACGCAGATATCATTTTGGAATTACAAACAAAATAGGCTACAAAAATACATATATATTTATTTTTTTTAAAAATTATATGTAATAAAAATCTCACGGGCCGGCTCGGTTAATCCACGGTTTCAAAATCAAAATCAGTGTCCGGACCGTGACTCACGGTTTTTTATTATTTGAATCCGTGTCCGAACCATTTAATCCACGGTTAAAATCCAAAACGTGCGGATCGGTTCGGTTCAGACCGGATTCACGGTTCACCAATTTTTTTTAGCAGCCCTACTATAGCCTATCGGGGCTATATAATATGCAAATAATGTCATGGGTGAATCTCAAAAAACAGAGCACAGGTTTGGATCCAGAACACCGAGAATGTTGGGAACAATTATCCACACAAAATAGGAGTAAAATGGCTCCAAATTTGTGACGTCCACATTCCAAAATATTTCATTGCACCGGAGAATATTTTTATACCGTACCGGAATATTCTGTTGGCTGACTCTGTATGCTGACTCTGCACAGTCTACACATATGTTTGACATATGGCAAGTGATGCGTCATACTTGGGCAACTGATATGGAAGGCTGTGTGGCGTTGATGTGGTCTTCTAACTCAATGTTGCATGTGCACCACACATAATACTTTTTTATTTTTTTAAGCAAATGTGACTTACATAAGGTAACTTAAATAGTAGTAGTACTTAGGCTTCCTTTGGAGTTCATCCTAATTGCAAATGAATATTATCTTCTAGACCTAAAATTCAAATACACTCCAACTTATTCTCTCTCCTAATCTTCTAAATCTTTCTCTCCCCTAATTAATTCCACTTCCATTGCATTTATTCTGAAAAAAAGCAAAATTGTACAACAGAAAACAATGATCAATAGATTCGTCGCCTACCAAAAGTGTTATAGGTTGCATCGACGTCTATCTTCTAATATAAACGACTAGACCACAACCTTTGAAAAACCTCTGACTGCTTCAATGAACTGCACCTCCCTCTCTCTCCCTCTCTCTCTCTCTCACACACACACACACACACACACACGCGCGATGAATAATATTGAAATTTGAAAGTACCTTTATAGAATCTAGTGAAAACGTGACTAACACAAAAACGGGATGGTCTTCTCTTATAATTATGATGAGACCCTTAAGTTGCTGACCAAAACCAATACAAGAAAAACTGGCCGTGACGAATTCATCTCACTTTATGAGGGGTATCAACTCGTAAACTAATGGAGCATTGAGATTTAACGTCTAAATTCAATGAATTCGGAGGGAATCCTTCGGTTGCCTCATAAAACTCTCAGAATACCTAACCCCATTCCAAAAAGATTCAACAATTTTTGAGTTAAGGATAAGGCCCCTCTCCGTAAAGAGGGGCTATAATTGGACGGCCATTAACTTTTAGAGAAGTTTGCTCCCTTTTATTTAAAAACAAACAAACAAAATCCTACAAATTATGGGAAGCATAATGATAAATAATATAAAAGCACACTATATACTACACATTATACATACACACTATATAAATGTATGTAGAAATTAGAATAAACAATAATTCATACCTTTTAGAGAATGTAAAGTTCATAATATTTCGACATGCATATATACACACACACATACACATGCATATATACACACACACATACACATGCATATATACACACACACATACACGAGGGATCGCGTTCAGGATCCCGGATTTGATCCTCCGTCCACGGCCCACTTTTTCCGATCAAATTTCCATGATCCGAACCGTCAAATGTGTTTAAAAAGTGTTTTTAAGGGTCCACGCAAGAAATCATTTTTTAAAAACAAAACAGGAAGGGCTTATGCGGTTTTTACGAAAAAATGATTGAATGAAGCCCTTTCCGGTCATTTATTTTGATTATTTCTTACTTGGCCGTTAAAAATATGTTTTAAACACATTGGACGGTGTGGATCATGAAAAATTGATCGGAAAAGGTGTGTCCCAGACAAAAGGATCCGAGATGAGATCCGGACTGTATATATAAGAAAAATGATGTTCAAACTTTTCTCTCATTGACTTGATTTTTCCAATGAGACTTTGACTATAGCTAGCCCTCCTTCTTCTTGCTCTACAAACAAGGGACCACGTTAGTGCCTGACCGGTCGAAGTCTAAAAAGCAATCTGATAGCTAAGTCAGTCCATGAATTGTAAGGGAAATGAAGAGCTTTGAGGAGGAAGAAATGACATACCTGTTAGGGTTTATCACTGTAGTATTTCTAGTAGTGCCTTCGGGTTGAGAAGTAAGATCTCGCATGCCATCCTCGTGACGAAGAGACGGCACCGATATCCTCTACCTGACAATTAGCACTTGGCCACCACCTCCTAACCGAACGCCGCGCATGATGGTCCACAAGCACTCTGTAATGGTCGGGTTTATCTCGGGGATGCGTGTCTAAAGAAATGAGATGCCACATGGCTGGAAATACTACGGATGGTCCCGATCTCGGGGTACGATGCACAACAGAGCCATGTGTCACGATGAGACTCATGTAACATGCCTGCCCCGCATGATTTCTGAATGTTATATTGCAGACTCTAGAGCCCAACCACGTGCTGATCGAATATTGGCGCTCCTACGCCGAGATGAATGTCCCTACTCCTTTGCTCTGGTTCATCTCCTACTCTTCAATCATGATCTAAATTTGGGGCTTGGCCCGGTAGTGAGGATGCGGGTCGGGTGGCAACATGGAACATTCTGGAATACGGGCTATGAGCAACGATTGGGCCTACTCATGCTCATGTATTTAGATTGGGTTGAATTGTATTGGGTTTAATTATTCCGGCCCACTACACAAGGAATCCACTCATTTGCATAAAGTAAACTTAACTCATGATTATGTCGAGGATAGAAACTTAGTTCTTAATTTACTATGAAAAATGCTAAAATCAGCCCATTGGACTGTCTTTAATGTTTAGAAAGTGTGTTGAAAATTGTGAAAAGAGTGGGAAAATATATTTAAAAGTACACTAGATTATGTATTTTTTGGTCTTCTTCTTTGTTTATTATTAGTCTACTATAGGGGCGGATTCAGAAATCCAACCCAGTGGAGGCATTTTATTAATTGTAATCGTGCAATTTTTTTCCTAGTCAACGATTTTGTTAGGGCCAAGAAATCGTGTAAGACAAGAAATTATTGAAAGTTAGGGACCATTGTAAAAGATCTCTAAAATTAAAAAATATCTAAGTTAAACAATTTTCTCATCATTTTGTATAATTTTCTTAAAAAGAAGGGCGAAAATTAAAATTTAGGAAAAAAATGTTAGGGGAATTATTATTACCATTATAGGTTCAAAATATATAATAAAGTTACCAAGTTGTCGTACAATAAATGTTGTTGGTCTAGTGGCAAGAGGGAATACATTGGTTTTGGAACCAAAGGTCAAAGTTCAAACCTCAACAATTACTCTTATTTGATAATCTTTCAAATTTTGTGGCTTAAAAAAGAAGAGATAGGAGTCAAACCCATTTGGAACCAAAGGTCAAAGTTCAAACCTCAACAATTACTCTTATTTGATAATCTTTCAAATTTTGTGGCTTAAAAAAGAAGAGATAGGAGTCAAACCCACAACCTCCAGCTTAGAGATAGTACACCTTACCACCAGTCAACATGCGAGTTATGTACTGTACTCCGACACAAATAATATATATATATATATACGAAACTTATTTTTCAAAATTAATTTTTTTTACATTGACAAGTGGGGGAGCGGGGCACGTACCCCCGTGTCTAGCGGGAGCACGCGGGAGCACGTGCCCCCCTTGGATCCGTCCCTGGTCTACTAGGCTAGTCTACTAGGTTGACAATAGAATGATCAATTTACTATTCAGAATCTTAGTTTAATTAAATTTTTTTTTTTTTTGGGTGTGTGTGTGTAAAAGAGTAATTTGAAGTAACTACCAAAGCTTATTTGATCTACGTTTTCTCAGAAAGTTGCCTCAGATGAATTCCTACAATCATCAGAAAGTCCACGAGTGGAACAAGCTAGACGGGACTGGGCTGGAGGGACCTTCCTCCCCATTGGTCCGGAAGACTCCGGACAACATGACAATTTGTCATACAATATTACTATATAGACGCCATTTTCAAGACCAAAATAACAATACATGCCATTTTCAGGTATCTGTCACTATCTTGACCAACACATCCCCAATCGAAAACCTCGGAACTTTTATGCAAGAGAAGAGCTAAACATTTCACTATAAACAAATACTGCCCTTCTTCTCACATCAAACCCCCATTTTGTCTCACATCAAACCCCCATCAATTTGTTCATCTCTCTCTCTGCTGCCTCTCTTGCTCTTCTCAAGCCATCCTGTAAGTATAGTTATATATTGATGAAAGCATATCTGGGTTATGGGTATGCATGTTTTTATCTTTATGGGTATTGACTATGGGTGTCAAGGTAGAGATTAGGTGCAAATGTAAGGTCTTTTGGGCGCTAATAACTGCTTCCTTTTATAAATTAGCATCAGTAGATTCAGCAGACATTAAATTGAATAGGTGTTGTTTTGGTTGATTCATCTGTATTTTTGGGTCCTACATGCTCCTTCTGTGGCATACAGATTGCTGGAGCAGGATTCCCATAAATGGATCACTGTTACAACTTTGACTTACCAATCAGATTTCTTGAACGCGATTGGATCCTCTCCCGTCCTTAATTTTTACTGGACGGGAGTCACGGGACAGTCCAAATCTCGACTGTTCATTTGCTGTAATTAATGGTTGGGATTTGTTATTACCGATAAGAGTTTTTTAAGCAAATCCAAACCATTGATTATATTTATGCATGGTTCAGATTTGGATTGCCCCATCCAGTCCAAAATTTGGTCGGGAGAGGATCTGAACTATTCCTGATCTAATAGTTCCACTTAACACAATTAAATCCGAGATCTGATCTTATTTACCCTTTTCCATTTGCTAGAGGCTGCTGTTTTCTGTACAAACTTATAAGTGCAAGTTTCTTTGCCTTGTCAGATGATCTTCTTTTTCTCAATATAGCATAGGTGTTTATCTTTATGGGTATTGACTATGGGTGTCAAGGTAGAGATTGGGTGCAAATGTAAGGTCTTTTGGGCCCTAATAACTGCTTCCTTTTGTAAATGTTAAATCTATTATTAGCATCAGTAGATTCAGCAGATATTAAATTGAATAGGTGTTGTTTTGGTTGATTCATCTGTATTTTTGGGTCCTACATGCTCCTTCTGTGGCATACAGATTGCTGGAGCAGGATTCCCATAAATGGATCACTGTTACAACTTTGACTTACCAATCAGATTTCTTGAACGCGATTGGATCCTCTCCCGTCCTTAATTTTTACTGGACAGGAGTCCTTAATTTTTACTGGACAGGAGTCACGGGACATTCCAAATCTCGACTGTTCATTTGCTGTAATTAATGGTTGGGATTTGTTATTACTGATAAGGGTTTTTTAAGCAAATCCAAACCATTGATTAATCTAAAGAGCTTTTTTTTCCCTGATCAGATTTGAGTAAATTCTGTTCAATCTAATCATCTTTTGTCGATTCTTTATGAATTAATCTTATTAAACAGTTTGTTTTGTTAGGTTAGGCCATCTCCAATCCTTTTTTTTTTATACCCGAATTAAGTAAATTTTGGTTTAAAGCTTTATCTAATATAAGTAATAAGGGTCACTCTAATGCTTTATCAATTATTTTTTTCTATTTCATTTATCAGCTTTATAAAAAAAAAATTGTATTTAATCTTTTTTAAGCCTGAGGCATATAGGAAAAAATTGATTTTTACGCCAAGTTTTCCATTTGATAAAATCAACATTTGATAAAATCAAGTGGGTGATTTTATCAAATGAAGTGAAGGGGTGCTAAAATCACCCCTTGATTTTAGCAAAACCAAGTGTGATTGTGCTAAAATCAAGGGGTGATTTTAGAAGCCCTTCACTTCATTTGATAAAATCACCCACTTGATTTTATCAAATGTTGATTTCATCAAATGTTGAACAAATCTTCTTAAAGAATTTGACACGTATAGGAAAAAGGGTTGGGTTGTCAGAGTTTCTACGTTATGATGGAGCCACTGGTTGCTAAAATGATATGTGATGTAATTTCTTTCACTTCTGTTAAAATTTGGTAATGCAGAATCTGTTGAAGGATCATTGTTTTGGTGAAGAATTTGGTCCTATGTTTAATAGAGAATTTAGTTCTCTCTTTGGTATGATACAATTTGATGACATGATTGGAGCTCATTTTTAGAGATTTCCCCTAAATTTGATTGAGGACTGGTGGGGAATTTTACAGATTATGTTGTATTTTGAGTTTCTTGTCCCCTGGATCCGCGAATATGGTGGTTGGCGAAACATAACGCATTCAGTTTATAATGCAAAAGTCCTGAGCATTTTGAAAGAAAGTGCACCAGATAGATAGAAAATTGGTTGTGTTTTATCCTGGAAGTGTTAGTAACAATCAACACACCTTTTCATTCAATTCGGGTTCCTAACTCAACAATAGGGTACTCGGCTTATTTGTGTGTAATGAGCTTCCTACACCTCCGGAAGGTGCAAGGTCCTTCTAGTTGCTAAAATGATATGTGATGTAATTTCTTTCAGTTCTGTTAAAATTTGGTAATGCAGAATCTGTTGAAGGATCATTGTTTTGGTGAAGAATTTGGTCCTATGTTTTAGTAGAGAATTTAGTTCTCTCTTTGGTATGGTACAATTTGATGACATGACTGGAGCTCATTTTTAGAGATTTCCCCTAAATTTGATTGAGGGCTGGTGGGGAATTTTACAGATTATGTTGTATTTTGAGTTTCTTGTCCCCTGGATCCGCGAATATGGTGGTTGGCGAAACATAACGCATTCAGTTTATAATGCAAAGGTCCTGAGCATTTTGAAAGAAAGTGCACCAGATAGATAGAAAATTGGTTGTGTTTTATCCTGGAAGTGTTAGTAACAATCAACACACCTTTTCATTCAATTCGGGTTGCTAACTCAACAATAGGGTACTCGGCTTATTTGTGTGTAATGAGCTTCCTACACCTCCGGAAGGTGCAAGGTCCTTCTAGAATCTCCTCTTAAATTTCCTTTTTGTTACTTCCCTTGTTGAGAGGCTTCAGATTACCAGAAAACACTTAGAAACCCAGGGAGGAGTTTGAGCATAATTCAGCTGTATCTTAAGAAGTTCTTTGCATTAGAACACGTCCCTTGAACATCTATTTTCTGTGTAACAAGGGTAATTGCTTCATAAATGGAAACAACTACATCTTCCAATTAGTTTCTTTGTTTTGTGCTCAGTAGGTAGCCATATTCTTTCGGTCAAACAATATGGATTCTTAATGTGTATGGGGACATAGACATACGGTTTCTTAGCCCATAGAGTTGAAATCGTAAGAGCATCTCCAACGGGGGGAGTCAACTCCCCCGTGGAGAACTTGTGGCAATTTTTGCCTCCTCTTGTATTCTAACCACATGCCAATTGTGATGCCAAATCCACGTGGGATTTGGCAACCTTCCAATTTGCTTCAATTTTGAAGCCTCATGCCAGATTCAAGTTTTGACATTTTCTAATACAAATATAGGAGTTCAAAACAATTAAAAGTTAAAAATGGTTTGGTACAATACAATTTGACTCTATGGTTGGAGAGGAATGTTTGTTGATGTCAAATTTGAAGGTGTCAAATTGCGATATCAGCCTTGAAAAATATTTGACACCTCCAAGTTTGGGGGACCAAATCCCATGTGGAGTTTCACCTGTCAAATTTGGCATCACAAGTTTCTCCAGTCTTACTTTCAAATTTGGATACACGTATTTGGATTTGGCAGTGTTAAAGCATCTAACTCAAAACCAATTGACAATGAGTAGAGAGGCCGCCCAGGCTCATATTCTAGCTTTCGAGGTGATAATTAACCAATTTGGGATAAATTCCAACAGGCAGCAACCAATTTACTTCAAAATTGGCAGCAGGTGCCAAATGAAGAAGTGGCTTCTTGGTGTACAAAATTATAGCTTTTGGGGTTTTTTTTAGATCACAAGAGCAAATTTGACACCATGATTGGAGAGGAGGGATGTTGTGGGTGTCAAATTGCCACATCAGCGTACAAAAGAATTTGACATCTCCAAATTTGAAGCAAAGGTTGGAGATGCTCCAAGAGCTTGTAAGAGGACCCTTCTGATTGATGGACCTTGTAAATGCTGTTTCTTTCCTTAAATAAATGGGAGAAGAAGAGTGAAGACTAGTACTAGAACAACGCAATTACCCACTTGGTTGAGCGTTTCCCACAAAGATAAACAATGGTTCACTCTCAGCCTCAGGGCAGTATCTAGAACTTATCTTCCGTCTTTTTACGCCTTTTGATTTATGTTATGCGCTATGGAAGTATTAAGTTTCAGGAGATGTATGAATCTGTTCTTGCTGCTAATTGCAATTCCGGATGATGATTTAATTTGGCAGGATCATAAAAGTACATAAATTCCGGCAATATTTTACCTATAATGCATTTCCTGTCTTCCATGGATATTGGCTGGGGTTATGACTTGAATAACTCTGTTCGCATTCTCTTTCCAGATTCTTAATCTTCAACTGAACTATGCATCGCTTTGTGCGCTGCTTTTGTGTGACGGGAAGTGGACATAATGCCAGGTGTAAAGAGATTTCCATTCTCGCTTCTGAAACTAGTTGTGAGTAAACAACTTATTAAGATTTCTCTTGGAGCCCTTTTCTGCTGGTTTCCAGGCAGTCTCATTCTTGCTATCTGTCCATGCTATTTTAGTCACTACTCTTGTGCATTGAGAGTTTTACCTTGAATGAAATCACACCGTCCTCATTGATGAAGTTACTAGTGTTTCACACATTTGGAGACCATTTAAAACAAATTTTTAGCTGCGACTTCCAGTAGGATGACATATGTCTCAACCATAGTCTTTTACCTATTTTAATGCTGGTAGTCTTCGTAACAATTTGTTACAGGCTACAAGAACTGTGTAGCGGATCATAGATTGTGGAAAAGGACTTGTCTAAGCTAATGAACTTTTGTTTATTTTGGCAGTTACGGCAAATGAAGTGGAGGCTTTGTACGATCTGTACAAAGAACTAAGCAGTTCTATAATCAATGATGGTCTTATCCACAAGGTATCTTTGATTGAGGCTTTTGGCTCTTTGATTGCTTTTGTATCACCTCGATTGAGGCTTTTAGCTCTTTGATTGGCTCTTGACAAGTTCTGTGCAGCAAAAGCTTACTCATTTTTGTTTATTTCGCTGTGAAATTCCATGAACAGGAAGAGTTCCAACTTGCCCTTCTACACAATAGCAGCAAGCAGAATCTCTTTGCAGATAGAGTCAGTATCTTTATCTTGGACTTATTAGTCGATTTAACGTTTGCTTCCTTGTGAATAGCATAGAGTACGTCCCATTAAGAATGAGAAAATTTTGAATGATCAGTATCTTAACATAATTTCCAGCCCTTTTGGTAGTTTAACAAGAACAAATAAATGTTCCATTATGTCATTATGATTTAACGATTATGTCATAATGATTTAACGATTTCGGAAAGTGACTTTTTGTCTTAAGTTTTTTTCAACTAGGAAGTTTATCATCAGAGTAACTTTGATATTGTGAAGCGAAATCCCACATCGCCTAGGTACCAAAGTAACATAAAATATATAAGCGTGAGGGCACCTTCACTTCAATAGCTATCTTTTGGGGTTGAGTCCTACCCAAGACCATGTAACATAATATCAGAGCCAGGTACCAGAGATGCGTAGGGTGCATCTGGCCTACACGCTGCAGGTGCTGCTGAGTGAGCACGTTGCGCATGAGGGAGAGTGTGAAGCGAAGTCCCACATCACCTGGGTACCAAAGTAATATGAACTATATAAGCGTGAGGGCACCCTCACTTCATGAGCTAGCTTTTGGAGTTGACTTCTATCCAAGACCGTGTAACATGGTATCAGAGCTTTGGTTTCGAGAGGTCTAGCGTTCAAGTATCTTTGTTTGCATTTGTCCTCTGTTTGCATTATGTTTCTCTCATTCGTATTTTGTTCTGCTATATCTCTGAGAATTTGCATCTCCAGGTGCAAGATGGAGTTGCACGTGAGGGTGCGTGTCTCTAGCCTGCACGCGGTAGGTGCTACCGAGTGAGCACGCTGCACGTGAGGTAGGTTGTGAATCGAAATCCCATTTCGCCTGGGTACCAAAGTAACATAAAAAAGTTATAAGCGTGAGGGCATCCTCTCTTCAATAGCTAGCTTTTAGGGTTGAGTGCTAGCCAAGACCGTATAACAAGTATATCTTTTCATACCTTGCTCATTTGGCCACAACCGGTTCTTGGTGGACCTCTGTCCACCAAGTATGACAAGGGTATGGGATATGCATTGGACATTTGTGCCCAACTTAGACACTTGGATCCTCTTAGCTTCTTAATATTTGGAGAAGAATAAGCTCATATTTGCTTGTAAATACACATTCTTCTTGCCTCCTACAGGCCGGGGAAGGGAAATTCCATATTTTTTCTAACTCCAATTTTGTTTCATGTAATGCACGAATATTGGTCAATGTGCGAAATATATACTTGTTCAGGACCTGACCCCTCTTTTGGATAAACATCCCAGTATCCTAAATTTTAGGGTTAGGAAGTTATGATGCTTGGACATGTACCTGTAACCGATATTCTTAGGTCATAACCAAGTCAATGCAACAAACCACAGTAACAAAAACCTATTCAAGTCCATTTTTTGGCTATGGCATCATCATGTTCCAGTTTTAAATTCTTTAAGTTATATGTTAATTTTAGGGTACCTAAAGTCATACATAATTTTTCATTTCACTGTGTTGCAGCTATTTGATTTGTTTGACCTTAAGCAGGATGGGGTTATTGAATTTGAAGAATTTGTTAGATCATTGAACATCTTTCATCCAAATGCTCCTGAAGCAGAGAAACTTGCATGTAAGACAGCCCTAACAGAGTATCTTACTTCCTCTTGCTTCATATTACGATACTACGTTTTCTCCAGAAATATTTTGTCAAAACAGCACAGGCAGCAAGATTATTCCTAACTTGGAGAAAAATCTTTTTGAGCGCAGTTGTATTTAGGTTGTGCGATCTAAAGTGCACCGGCTACATAGAGCGTGATGAGGTAATTGTCTTGAAAACACTGCAGCAACCCTTCATCTCACATAATTCTTGGATAATCCATCCTGTGGCAAGCTTATTGGTGATAAAAAAAAAATCATGTGTTAATAAGTCTCTCGCAAGTCACAATGATAATTTGTCACCCGTGCACACACCCAACGTAATTCTGAGATATATGAACGTTCAGCTGGGTGCACCCGTGTTGGACATTGTCATTTCATCAGGTGTTGAAGTCTTTAACAACACTCTTGCGATTGTATTTTACGAGAAATTAGAAACATAACAGATGTATGGCTACGGATATGCATGCTGTCATGCCCATGTCAAGTTATTCGACGTAAATATTACAGCAACAAGTGTCGACTTTCTCGTCAAGATACCTTGTAGTCCAGTCAAAACTGAATTTTTAGTTACAGAAATTTCAGTTACGAGACTTATATCTCGGAAGTGGGGTATTTCTTCAATTTCCCGGATGGCGATGCTCGGGTTTTGGGACTAATGATAATGAGAACACATTTCGCTTTGAAATACTTAAGCAAAAAGGAAGAAACTTTAACGCTCGAGGCAATTGTAGATTTTGAGCTGGATGTTCCCCACTCTGAAATAACATACTTGAACACTAACGCAAGGGAATTGTTTGGAGCATGCTAATACTCGTTCGACTTTCTTCTGTTATAGCTGGTTTCAAGTTTTGAACTTCCATCAAACTTCACTAACACTGTAATACCTTCGCAATCATACCAATTTTCCTCCTCTAACAACTATTTTGAAATGATTATACCCTTGAAGCTGAGGGAGTTGGTACTGGCTCTTCTGAACGAATCGGATTTGACACTTTCAGATGATGCTGTAGAAGCCATTGTTGATAAGGTGGTGATTAATCATCCCCTTTGTGATTTTGATTCCATTTATATCCACATTAACTCGGGGCCTCTTTTTACAGACAATCATGGAAGCAGATTTTACAGGAGACGGGAGGATTGATCCAGAAGAGTGGAAGGCATTGGTAGCAAGGCATCCATCTATAATGAAAATCATGACCGTTCCTTATCTCAAGTGAGTTATATTAAGTCTTCTATCAAAACTAAATGCAGCATTTGCTTTGCTGTATCTTTAGCCATTGCATAACCGCGCCTTTTGTTTATCCTATTCTCGGAACTCTCTAACATAACCTGAAGAACCTGGTACATTAAACTACTACTTTTGGTGGGTTTTTACTGATATTTGAATCTTGGATACCGAAATTTCAGGGAATTAACTCTAGCGTTTCCGAACTTTGTGCAAGACACCGAAGTCGAAGATTCAGAACTCGTTTCCAGATAGTATCTGCAGATGTTACCAAATCTGTATTCCTGAATAACTGTACAAATAAGTTAACTGCGCCTGTGGAGATTTTTCTGTAACATTTGCACTTCATCATTGTCGTTCTTCCTTTCCTGGGTACAATGTTTTCTCTTATGGTACAAAGCCCTGCCACAGAATTAGTTGATCCACAGTGGCACTTCATGCATTTCTATTTGTGGGATATCTCTTAAAGTGCTTCTCAAATTCGTTAAAACAAAAATTTGCACAAGAAAATAGAACGAGTTCCTAGTTTTATTTATTCCCTCCGTCTCACAATGTTTGGGCTTTTTTGGGATTTCAACTCCTTAAAAAACATTATCATTACAAATTAAAAATAATTTGGTTTCCAAAAATACCCTTGATTGAACATCTTCTATAAACCCAAAAGAGTGTTCCAATATTGATGCTACTTAAAAAGAAAGGGCAAAATAAGAAATATATCAAAAAATGCCCATTGAAAAGTCAAAATGGACATATAATTTGGGACAATAAAAAATGGAATCATGGGCCAAGAAAATGGGACGGAGGGAGTACATGGTAAGAAGAAGTGTGTAGCCATTCCATTCTACTAAGGGACCTTGCAATACAGTAAAAGGAAAACAGCACCAAAGTCCCTCCATTGATAAAACCAACACACTTGGAACCTAATTGCTTGCCCCTCTATGTAGGGCTTTGTACCCAGTACATAGAGCACTTCATCTTATTTGAAAGCTGGAAAGATATCAGGAAAGCAAAATGAAAAGATACCCAACTTTGAGGCTCACTAACTTTGAAAATATGCTATTTATTTTCCAAAAGGAAAATGTTATGAATCCTGTTGTTACCATGCGCAGAGAAACGTACAAACAAACAGCTCACTCGTAGTGAGATACTGAGATTATCCACGCGATCATCTTGGTCTGCTTTGAGAAAAAGCGGACAAGCAAACGTGTTTGAACGGGGATATTCTATTGCGTCTCCTCCACCTCGTCTGGGGATGCCGTATCCCTCAACTTCATTTCGCTACGAAAATGCGACATTTACTACTAGAAACCATGATAAGGCACTACAAAACTCATAAGGGCGTCACGAAGTAATAACGTATAATGAATTTACAACATAAAGACGTAACCTTTTCTGTCTTCATCACGTTATGCAAATCATTTTCAATACACCTAATGTTTTCAAAATCACTTATCATACGATGAATCCCATCAGAGTATTCATAAAAATAAATTGCAACATTCATCATAGAAAAGCATAATGTATAATGATATCCTATACAGAAAAAGTGAGAGCATTTTGAAATTTTCCGTTTGAAAAATGGAGAACTGTTGTCAGTACCCTTTATGGACTCAGAGTGTTTCTCTTTTGGTTTGAAAATTCGGCAAAAGGACTGGAATAGTCTATTTTAAGATTGTCTTAAAGTACTTTTTTTTTGTTAAGACTGTCGGGATGTCCGGACCAGCTTATAAGCATCTCGACTAATCCCCGCCCTTGTCTGTCTAACCAACAAATAAAAAAGTTATGTCTTTCTTCTGTAGGGTCTTAAAGCTGTATCCAAGTTTAGTGAAGTATGGGCTGTAGGGTTTGCCGCTGGAGGCCAGAATCACTTTATATCTTTCCTCTCCAACTAGAAGATCACAACATCAAGCCCTCATATTTTATTCAATCATGTAAAAAGTTTTTGTTTAGCAAATAACTTCTTTGTGTATTATTATTGATGTTCTGATTTTGAGCAAAAGAAGCAAGGTAATGACGACAAAAATTGATTTAGTTTTTTAGGCCTGTCTTTTCTCTTTTCTCTGGCTTTGATTTGAAAGCATAGTTTTACGGCATAACATCTTTGGGTTCCTTATTTTATGGGGTTTTGAGGGCGCTATCTCAGTACAAAACTTTTTAATACCCGTCATTTCGTGCATATATCGCAAAAGTTAAGTATGTCACTTTGTCTATGAGTATTGTACTTGTGTGATTACTGTTTTAGCAATAATTTGGTGGTACTCGTGCACGAGTCAAATTGCTATGAACTGCTTCACAGTGCGGTCCCGTTCAGTTGCACGGAAAGGATGGAGAATTATGGAAAAAAAAATTAACTATCCTGCAATTTTCTATGTGTTGAGTTACCAAAAAAATTATGGGATCCACAACTTCATCAATTGTGTTTTGGCCTAAAAAGTAAGATGACTTATTTTTTCGTCTTTATTTGATTTTTTTTTCGCGTTTTTTAGTTTTGCATAAACTTTTTGTGTATTATTGGTTCGTCTCGGCGAGAGGAATAAAAAAAGTAAAAAAATTATGATCGAAGCTTATTTTTTTTTAATAAAGACAAAAATAAGTCAAAAAGTAGTTTTTTACACTTTTTTCGATCTTATTAAGAAAATTGAGAGTTCTAATCAAAGTCTTTTACCTTTTTGGATTTCTCTCATCGAGACGAACCAATAATACACAAAAAAATCGATGCAAAACTAACAAACGCAAAAAAAATTAAATAAAGACAAAAAAAAAAAAGTCAAGTTGGCTTTTTAAGCCAAAACACAGACACTGAAAAATACTTTCTTGCAAAATACGTCCAGCTAAAAATTAGGAATGCTAGTGTTCCTGCCAACAGAACACATAACGAAAAAATAAATACTCCATCATTTTCCTTCAATTTACTTTACTTCACTTTTCCGAGAATACATTTCCTGCATAACATTATCGATAACTGAACGAAGCTCAAAGGTTGTGGGAATCAAATTCTCTCTTTGCGGAGGTCGTGGGTCCAAGGTTTTTTGTTTCTTCCGTCAATCTGGGTCCAAGTTCTTTTTTTTTTTTTTTGTCATTCGATATACATCAGTGGGGGGTTAGCGGGGGAGTAAGTGAGTTAGTTCAAAAGGGGTCTAGAAACTATCCATAGTCCTAAACCCCAAACGCCTCTACCGAGGCTCGAACCGTGATCTCTCTTGTGGGAAAACCAGGAGATAACCGTTAGCTACAAGCCTGATAGGTGCTCAAAAACACCCATTTAATCCTCTAATTTACATTTTAATAGTCCAATCATAGAGTTACTTGATGAATTATTATGGTTGAATTGTGTTTGTAGGCTTTGGAGAGTACCGAACAATTAAAAGTGCTAATTGGAGTCAATACGATGCATGGAACACAAAGTAGATGTATAGAGCTTCGCAACGGTCCAAGAATCGCATCATTTCAAGTTCGGCTGAAGCCGGGGCGAGTTCGCGAAATTTTGGGCTACAATCTGGATTTTCCGCCCGGGCGGGAATCAAAGCCGTCCGGGCGGTTTTACCCGAGTCAAAGGCAGATTAGGGCGTTGACCACGTTTTGTTGGGTTTTATTATAAATAGGTCATTGCTTTGTACGTTTTGGGGGTGCTAGAATATTTTGAAGCAAGTTTAGAGAGAGAAACGCGAGCCGTTCTATGGGTTCTTCAAGTTCTTCATCAAATCATGCATTCGTCTCCATCTCCATGGCCGGCTAAACACCTTCTAGGGGGAAGATGAAGCCCCGTTCAAAGTAACTCTGTATATGTGTAAGCGTTAGGTTTATTAACTCGAATCGATTGTTTAACTTAGAACATGTTTTCATTATGATCAGATAGAATCGTTTTAATTCTTTCTATTGGTTGAGTATTTGTGTGTGTGCACTCTCAAATACCTAGTTAAACAATGATTTTCTACGTTTGTGCTTGGGTAGCTGAGATGGATTACGCTCGTAAGGCGGATAGTGCCACTGGACAGTCCGTGAAAGAGACGGGTTGTGCCAGTGAGACGGTCCGTGCTATGGGATAGTCCATGCCTGTTAACAACATAATTATCTTCTTGACAAATTGTGATTCGAATTATAAACCTAGCCTACACATAACTTAGTTATGTGGTCGGGGTGGATTCGAAACCCTAGATTTCTCCTCCATTCGTTCTTCATCAATTTTATTACTTGTTCTTAAATTAATTAGTTTCCCAAAACCAATCACTCAAATCTCTTTTTCTGAATTAAATTAGAAATTAGTCAAAGTTAACGTAATTTAGCCAAATTGTCTCCGCGGATCGACACTCGGATTTGGCCCCTATTCTTATGAGTAAGGGTTAATTCCTTGTTTTTATAAATTTAATTTTGATACAGTACGACATGGTCAAAGCCCTTGGTTAATCTGGGTCCAAGTTCAACCCACTGAGATATTGGTACCTTTTTTCTAGTTTGTTTATGGAGACACAACTTTGTTTTTGTACAAAATAAAGCAAGGGGCTCTACTTGGGCAGTGCCTTCAGTGTTATTGCAGAAATATGGATCTCGAGGTCGACTAGCAAACAGATTTTGAGGGGAAAAAAAAATCATTAGCAAAAAGCAAGCTCTAAATTTTTTTTTTATGGTTAGCTGACTGTTCTGCTTGGATTTTGAATATTGTGACGTTCACTCTAAAGCATGTTTTCCTGGAAAGTTAACTGCAGCCTGGAAAATGTAATAATTGGTCGATTTGTGTATGCAATTGGAGCATAAGTACTTCTGTAAAACTGCATTTATATTTTGTCAATGTAATACTTGATGGGAGATTTTGTATTCATCGTACACAAATTCTGCATAATATATATGTGATATGTAGCACTTTGAGAATGCAATGTTGATAACAAAATTATTCAGTCTATATTTTCTTATTATTCCCTCTAGTCAAATGAGTCATTGTCAATGGCTTAATGGAATCTTTAACTCTCTAATTAGAGAGTTGCCTACTGGCTAATGTTACTCCTCCCTGCCCGTAAAGTTGAGGTCAAATTACGCCGCGACATGCTTTTAGGCACATGCAATCCCTAGTTTACAAATTTTCCATACTATTACTTCAACTACTTAAAATGCAAAGCAAAAAGTACTGAATTTTTATAAATTATCCCTTATCAATAATTAAAGTGTTTTAAAATAAGAAATAGTAGGGGGGATAATATTGAAAATCTAATTAAATATTCTATGGAGACATGGATTAACTATATATCTCAATTGACAAATAAAAGTGACGATATTAATAAAGTGACGGTCCTTTCCTCAACCTATTTAATTAGTATGTATAAATAAATATGTTTTTAGGGGTTTGAAATTGCACGTATTTCGATAGAGATCACTTAAAAGGGGACGGAGGGAGTAGTAATTAATGTCGTTAAATAATAGACATGAAAGATTGAGGGGTATCTTATTACATAATTTATTTTGCTTTAATGATGTGTCCACACGAGCCTTGTCTCTTTAATTTAGCAAAAAGAGAGAGATATTATGCATGCATGCTACAAGGAAGGTTCCTCAAAAGTGGTGATGAGTAAATGCACTGAACACCCCAATCTCACATGTAAAAGAAACAAATTTCTATGTGAAGGCAGATTATTAATAATAAAAGCAAGAGTTAAATAAAATAAATAAATAATAAAAAATTTGAAAGTTGTGCTTCCATGCTCCCTGAAAACTGCATTATGCTTCATCATAAAATCAGCTAACCATACACAAATCGACCAATTATTACATTTTCCAGACTACCTAAAACCTCACGGATCTGGAGATGCTCCAAGCCACAAATTTTTTCAAAAAACTAGGACCAAATTGTAACGACCCGCCCTTGCCTTGCACAATACTGTCCGCTTTGGCCGCCCAAACTCTTTGGACTTCTCAGTAGATCACACATTCCTAGATTGCTCCAAGGTGAGCACGTTTAACTGTGAAGAACCAACGAGCTTTGACGCCCGGCCACACGACTTTAAAAGGCCTTGTGCAAGTTAGGGCATCATCTATTCTCTTATATTATAGAATTCCGTTGCATCCAAGTGAGTCCCGGGTTTTAACACAAATGGAGACCTCCGTAGATCTTTGCTTATTGAAGACGAGAATTTGTGGTGGTTTCTGAATTTTTAGTGTTTGTTTAGGGCCCAAACTTGGATCACTGTGATTGATTCTTTGACTTTTGGAATTTGGAGACCTCCCAAGAGTTTTGCTTATTGAAGATAAGAATTTGTGGATTTGATTAGTGTTTGTTTAGTGCCCAAAACTTGGGCACTAAACAAACACTAAAAATGAATAGTGAATGAATAAATTTACGAAGCGTAATCAACATCGCATCCTCCAAGTATTACATATCACATATTTTGTGGAATTTTTTTGTACGATGAATGCGTAATCCCTCACTAGTTTTACATTAACAAAATGTAAACGCAATTTTACGAAACTTATACTCCAATAGCATATCTAACTTGACCAATTATTACATTTGCAGGATTACCAAAAACCTCACAGACTGTTGGAGATGCTCCTAGCCACAAAATTTCCCGAATAATAGGGCCAGATGGAGACCTCCCAAGATCATTCCTTATTGAAGACCAAAATTTGTGGTGATTTTTGGATTTGTAGTGTTTGTTTAGTTCCCAAAACCTTGAGTGATGGCAATGGATTCGGTCCTTGTTCCTATTTGTTCGACAAGCATAAGTAGAGAAAGACTTAATGCTAATAGAAAAAGGATGTAAATCCATGTCTTGGATGCTAATTTGAGTGTATTTATCTCACTCATTTTCAATAATTTAGTTGTGTATTTCTTTTTTATAAAACAAATTACACCTACCTTCATCCCAAAGTTGTTTGTCATTTCTGAAATTCGTAGTTCCATATTTTGAAATTTTTGTAATACTCTTTTATGATTTTCAAATTATAGTCTAATAAAAATAATTGAGATTTATCAAGCAAGATGCATATTGCATAAAGAACCCGTCTATCTGTACGTATGCAATGAGTATGCATGCATCTCAACCGTCCATTTCAACAAATCGATGGATTCGGATCTTAATTACTCTTTGACCGGTCAAAGAGCTTTCTTACCGGTCAAAGAGTAAATAAAATCCAGACCGTAAAAAATGTTTTGGGACGGTGCAGATGCACCATCCGTGCATTTTGCGTACGCACGGCTGCGTACATGTAGTATTTTTGTTGCATAAAAGAGTTCATATAGGACGAAACTTAGACAAAAAAAGATATTATCCATATTTACATAGTATATTTTTTCGTCTTCACAGAATTTTTTTTTTTTTTTGCTTTTGGTTCTAACATTTTTTTCAGAAAAGATTAAAAAATACCAAACAAAAATAACAAAAAAAAGAAGACATAGATTTATAAAGAAATAATGACGTGAATCTAACAGAGTTCAGAAAAGATTAAAAAAATACCAAACAAAAACAACAAAAAAAAATAGTAATATTTAGAGATAAAGGATAAACAAATGAGTAATTGGTGCCTTGTCCAAAGATATGCATTTCACACATTGAGTGTCACTGGGCATTGCTGTCCTCTCAGTGTCGTCAAAAGGGTATTTCAAATAAAAAAATGAAGTTAACAAAATAAGGGATAGCAAATGACATAATCGAAACAATTGATGAGACATTTTTGTTAGTAAATAAGGTATTTTCCAAATGAAAATTCCCATTCTTTCACATTTTGTATACAAGAATTAGTAGAAGAATGCGATAATCCTACCATCGACTAAAATAAGAGATCTTATTTGTCATAAAGAGATGCGTTATATTCGTTATATTATTCGTTAATTATTGATTCACGATTTTTGTGAGTTGAGATTGATATCCGAGGGCATTGCGTAACATTTATGCGTTTAAATTAAAAGTTTAGAAAAATGTTTAGCTCATTTGACGTTTAAAAATAATGGGTTTAAAAAGTCCGCTCTATCTGACTAAAAATAATTTGTTACCGTCTTCTATTACTCTTTTCTATTTGTTCTTACACGGCATTACTTTTAATTTGTAAGATAAAATCTATCTATAAAATCCGTAGATTAATAAAAATATATATAAACACATCTATATATATAAATCTGTGTTGGTAAAATTCATTCGCGTAGCATGTACTAGCATTTTGCTCATTTCAAATACAGTGGGGGAGGCTTCCTCTCATTAAAAGTGGTCTCACCCTCTGCAGCAGTATAATAACGCCGTTCAGTCCGAAAAGGCATTTGCCCGTTACAGTTCTCGGGTCAGAACGAGCACAAAGCCAACGGCTACTACTCCGGTTTTTCTCTCGCTCTCTCTCCTCTGTTTCTCTCTCTAACATTCCTACCTGAACCCACAATAAAATCGGCGACTTGATCGGAACCCATTTGAAACCCCAACCAGAAAATGAAGAAACCAACAACAAATCACCACCAACCAACAAAACCCAACAGTCTAATCTTGGAAAGAAATGGTGAAAAACCAAATCGGATCAAATCGTCGCCAATTATAAGGTCACAATTTTCCCCTCAGTTCTTCTTTGGTTCTTTCCATTGCGTTAGAATCCACTCTATTTCCTTCCTCTGGAAAATGCTTTCTTGCTTACATTTACATTACACCCCCTGCGTCTGGTAATTCCTCTTGTGCCCCCAATCTCGCAATTTTTGTGGGTGGGTGGAGCGGCGAGAGGGGTGTGCTGGGCTTGAGATTTTCTGCATCTGAGTAATTTGAATCCTTGTTAAAAGCTTCAAAATCCCTGGTCTTTTGATTGCCTTCTTGATTTGGGAAATTAAGGTTTGCTCTAAGTTTTCTGAGAACAAAGAATCAATCTTTGGGTCTTGAACTTTGGATTCCTTCTGGGTTTTTAGTTTTCTATTGGGTTATTGTACATTTTTTGTTTTTCTTCTTGTTCATTTTGCTTTTGGGGATAGAACTTGAGTCTTTTGATCATTATTAGGAGGATATCTCCAATGTGATTGAGAGGCCCTGTTCCATTTGATTTGTTTGTTAACCATCAGATGGTGGATTGGTAGAGTGGTTAAAAGTCTGTAAATACTATTTAGGCAAAAGAAAGTTGGAGAAAAAAGTCCTGAGTTTCTGGGGTAAATAAAAAGTTTATCATGTCTGTTGCTGATGTTGCTTTGAGTCCGATTCGCGAAGAGCAGGTGCGATCTCCCGGTTGTTTCGATACCCGGACAGGTCGCTGCTATGACGAATCGATCATAATTTACCTCACTGTTGCCGGTTCTGTGATTCCAATGAGGGTGTTGGAGTCCGATTCGATTGCATCAGTGAAACTTAGGATCCAAACATGTAATGGTTTCGTAGCAAAGACGCAAACCTTAGTTTTTGGAGGCAGAAAGCTGTCGCGAAACGATTCCCTTGTCAAGGACTATGGTGTAACCGAGGGAAACGTTTTGCATTTGGTTCTGAGGCTTTCTGAACTCTTTGTCATCACTGTTAGGACTGCCTGTGGGAAGGAATTCGAGTTTCAAGTCGATCGCTATAGAGATGTAGGGTATCTCAAGCGACGGATTGCCAAGAAAGGGGGAGGTTTTGTTGATCTAGAGGATCAAGAGCTTCTTTGTAATGGCGAGAAGCTTGATGACCAGAGGCTTATTGACGACATTTGTAAGAATACGGATGCTGTTGTTCACTTGGTAGTTCAGAAATCTGCGAAGGTTCATGCCAAGCATTCGGAGGAAGATGTTGAACTCTCTGTTGTAGCAGCTAGTTGGAACGAGGGGATAGATGTTCCTTCCGAATCTCAAAAGCCACCGTTTAGGGATTTTGTATTGGAGCCGGTTTTTGTGAATCCGAATGTAAAATTGCCTTCACTCTTAAGTGATATGATTAAATCCACGCTTGATGGACTTGAGAGAGGCAAACAACCCATCAGATCATCTGAGGGTACAGGAGGGACTTATTTCATGCAAGACGAAATGGGAAACAAGTATCTTTCTGTTTTCAAGCCCATAGACGAAGAACCGATGGCTGTGAATAACCCTCAAGGGTTACCCTTATCAGAAAATGGTGAAGGGTTAAAGAGGGGAACCAGAGTTGGAGAAGGTGCATTCAGAGAAGTTGCAGCATACGTACTGGATCACCCAAAGAGTGGTCCTCGCTCGTTGTTGAATGGGGGGGAGGTTGGTTTTGCTGGTGTGCCTCCTACTGTTCTAGTCCAGTGCTTGCACAGGGGGTTTAATCATCCAGATGGGTATGCATCTGAACAAAAAAATATTAAGATTGGTTCATTGCAAATGTTCATGAAGAACTACGGATGTTGCGAGGACATGGGTCCTAGGGATTTCCCGGTGGAGGAGGTCCACAAGATCAGCGTGTTTGATATAAGAATGGCGAATGCAGATAGGCACGCGGGAAATATTCTGGTGAGCAAAGAAGGGGAAGAGGGGCGGATCGTGCTTATTCCAATTGATCATGGCTATTGCTTGCCTGAAAATGTAAGTGTTGCTCTCTTCTTTTGTTTATGTTCATGTTTACTTGTGCAGTTGAATTTAACTTACTGGTTCTTTAGTGATAACACTGGAAAATGGAAACCATGGAAAGTAGAAGCATTTGGAAAATGCAAATAGATGGCATAAGTTTGTAAACGCATACTAATTGATGTAGTATTTTTTAATAAGGACATGAGAAATTTGTGAAAGTTATGGTGAGTCGGTGACATTATTCAACTTAAAACTTGTAATTATGCAAGTAAAGTTGGCAGTACAGAGAATGAAGTTTCTTATCAGTATTTTAGCCGTTTGCTAAAATCTTTGATTTTATCTCGCACAAGAATCGCAGGCAAATGTTGATTTTGGCAGATTTTATCAAACGGGAAACTCAGGAGAAGTGATAGGGGGAGTGAAGACGTGCTTTCATTACTGTATTGAAGTGGAATTGTGGTTTAAGATGTGAAATTGTGCATTTTGTTTTCCTGCAGTCATGCAGGGATATATGTTCTTCCTGTTTGCAGTGTATTATAGTCACCGTATTTGTCGTCGTATATTTCTCTAAAGCATTCTCACTAAAGATTTAGGAGTCTTGGGACACCAAACTCCTTGGCAGACTTCAAATTAATAGACTCTCATTTTTTCCTGTTGGCAGTTTGAAGATTGCACATTTGATTGGCTCTACTGGCCACAAGCCCAACAGCCTTACTCACCAGACACCATTGAATACATAAAATCGCTGGATGCCGAAAAGGACATTGCACTTTTGAAGTTCTGTGGATGGGAGCTATCACTTGAGGTTTCGCGGACACTTCGTATCTCCACCATGCTTCTAAAGAAAGGGGTGGAGAGAGGACTGACTCCCTTCGCCATCGGAAGCATCATGTGTCGAGAAACCTTGAACAACGAATCTGTAATCGAGGAGACTGTTCGAGAGGCACGGGATTCCATGCTTCCCGGAATGAGTGAAGATGCATTTCTTGAAACTGTTTCCCAAATCATGGATTTCAAGCTTGCAAAATAAATCTCACCAAATTCATATCTATAGCTATGTAAAAATAATGTGTAGATGGAATGACCGGTCCATTTGGATGGACTGATGAATTTTATCTAATGGTGGGATGGGCTTCCTTTTTGTTCTTTGTGGGCCTGACACATTTTTGCTTTTTAAAACTTCTGTTCTTTCTGACCAATATTTGGATTGTCTTGATGTAATGAACAGAAGTTCGTATCATAAATAAGAGAATTTTTTGGATAAATATTATGGTTATAAGGACTGTGAAATGATACATTGCGCATCCAGTGATTAATATTCTTCTCCGATTCCATTCACCCGAAAAATTTGGAAAAATTCCAACATCTTCATGTTCCTTGAAGAAGAGAAAGGGCAGTTTTTTCTGCTATTGATTGCGAGGGATGTATTGATCTTGACGCTGTATATGTTGAAAGGGATGTAGTGATCTTATTCACTGTATGTGATTAACAATTTCGGCAACGTCTTCGGTAGTTAGAGACAGTTCTTCGTTTTGGAGAGGAAAGGGCAAGAGCAAGCTACTCGCCTCGTTTGTTTGGCCGGAGATAAATGGATGAGATATGAAATCCCATTGGATATGGGTGGGATATGAAATCCTTGGGATATTGCTCAGGATATCAACGGATGGGAAAAATTCATATCCGGTGTTTGTGTTTGACGGGATATAGCGAGTGGATTTCCCCATTTTGTACAAAAATGGAGAAATCCCATCCAAATCTCCCCCCCCCAAATGGGATTTTTGGCCGTACGGACTGAGACTAAATTTGGTGGAGGATTTCAAATCCCACCCCCAAAAGAATTAACAAACATTGGATTTAAGGGCCCACACCAACTCACCCCAAATATCCTCCCAAACAAACATGGCCCTAGGGATCGGTCCGATGAGTTAGCAACTCTCTCTCTAAAATCATCCACAAGCTCTTCCTCCTCTTGATCCGAATCTTCAACAGCTACAATTTTTCAACAAGTAAATAACACAAAAACATTATATATCATGAAAACATATCAGCACCTCTACTTCATAATTTCAAGAGGCAACACAAATCAACCTGCCAACTAGTAGTGTGCCAACAACATAATTTCTTACATAGAGCAAGAGCATTACCTCCTACATTGTATAGCCAATCTTGAGTGCATAATAATGCCTCGGCATTTTTTGGAATGATTGAGGAACGACATTTGTCAATTATTCGCCCTCCGATACTGAATGCCGACTCCAAAACTTAGGATACCTTGCATTGTTTGACTTCCAATAACATAATATGTCCATTTCCATGTTTTGCAATCAAGTCTCGAGTCGTGTAAATAGAAATCTAACTCAGATTTGATTCCAGCTAACCCAGATTCTTGACGCTCAGATAGATCAAACTCCTACAAATTTTTAGTGTCAAAAAATACGAATAAGGGCAGGAAATTTAATGATTTAAAATTAGTCATACTTACATACATTTCATCTTGTAGCACGTGGAGACGACGATGGATTGGATGCAGAAGTAGTAGAACAACGTACACACTCTCCAAAAAGAAGATACAACTTCTCACGAACGAGTTTAACCTTCTCCAAAGTATCCCTCCGAATCTAACTTTTTGAAGCAAAATTCCACAAATTGTAACGTAGATCCAACACAACTGCAAAAGATAGAACAACGCGACATCACTCCCAATACTTGTCAAATTTTGCTTTCATCAATCTCGCCATGGAACGTGTAACATCGCCGGGGTTTTCCAATTCCTCCTTTATAAGTACCAATATCTTCCACACACCATGAAAGTACAAATTTGCAGTAGGGTACTGAGATCCCGAGAACAAAGTGGTAATGTCAAAAAATGGCTTCAAAAATCTAGTCATCCTCTCAACCCTTTGCCATTGCAGTAGGGTACTGAGATCCCGAGAACAAAGTGGTAATGTCAAAAAAATGGCTTCAAAAATCTAGTCATCCTCTCAACCCTTTGCCACTCCGTTTCCAATGGACAAGTCTTGAAATTTGTCGCCCCAGTTTTTCATTCACATCTACGAATTTCTCTTCAATCTTCTTTTTCAACAGAAAAATTTATTGCATAAACAAAAATTTCTCTTCAATCATCACACAATTTTCCTCATAGTTAACACAAGCATCATCACACGATAAGATGTTACCGATTAGTTGGGTGTTATTACGAGAGTTACAAACTCAAAACCCACCCCTCAGAAGGAAGATTAACGAACCAACTAAGCAAGGCGTCCAATTATCAAATACTGACTATCCTTGTCCGAATATCGACTGTCGAAAAACACACAATTTACAAACTCAGAAGATTCATGTTCATGCGCAACAATGAAATAACAAGCACAACAAGCAGTTGGCAGAAGTCACCACAATGTGCTGTTCAAATCATCTTTGTCAATAAGTTTCTAGCCGTTTACAATAATGCAAAATACCAGCCCTTTACAAGAGGTCCAGCTAGTGTTTTCTCTGAAGTGAGTACATTTTTACCCCTATATTTCCCCCACTATGTAGATTTGCTCCTTATCGAACAGAACCACCAGCCAAACAAGGATAAAAGTTACACAAAATCATTATTTCGTCCTTGATTATAGATAACCCTAATACAAGGGAATTATGTCCCTGAGGTTCTCCCTAAGACTACAGATTACAAACACAAGTTTGAATTTCAGTCAAGAAGTGCTTTTTGGAGATTCAAAGCCATATGGGTTCTTGCTCGCCCAGTTCCATTGATCACGGCACATATCTTCGATGCCATATTTTGCCCTAAAAAGAAACAATATATGCAAATTAATCCGAGTGAAACAAGATTGGGTATATCAACACTATCATCTTAAAGTATCCACCAGGTTTTTTATGACACTTTATTTTCCAATTTCCAGTAAATGGTAAAACGACTTGCCAGAGAAAAAGAAAGGACCAAGGATCCAACCTTCCCATCTTTCTCTAACTTTGGTTATCATATTTCCAAAGGAACAAATACTCAGTAGTCGGACTAATGGCATGCCATTCTATAACGAGCAGCACTTGAAAATACTCCAAACTTATAGTCATTAATCATGCATAAGCAGCACTACTACAGAGTAATTGCATACACAAATGTTTGCAAGGAAGTTAGCACTTACTTCCAGTTCAGCTCACGTTCTGCTTTATCGGTTGAAGCATACACAACCTCGGCATCACCAGCCCGCCGGCCAGCAAACTCCAGAGGAATTTTCTGGAACCACCACGAAAACAAATTATGGCTCTTTTCCACATAAATGAGAATAATGCTGATGTATCTAACAACTATGCTATTGTTCTTGCGGGAGTGGGAAGGGTGCCTACTCATTTTATTGTCTCTTCTACTTTTCTATTTAAACCCAAATCTCTTTCCACTACAATTGGGAAAACTCCAATTTCTTCAAGCATTTGATTACTCATAAATCAAAAGGTAAAATCTTATTTAGATGAAGAAAACTCCAATCAACTTGAAGATGATTAAGAAAACGATACAGGTATTTCAAAAGAAGGTGGATCATCATTAAAATTAGGCGCAGCTGGAAAATAGTATGCAGTTCATACCTTTCCAGATGCCTTTTCAAATGCATCTACCATTTCCAAAACGGATGTTCCTTTTCCAGTTCCAAGGTTGTAAACTTCACAACCTGCGGTGGAAGCAATAATCATGTTTCAGTCTTCAGCATGGAAACGTAATGGAGCAGTTTCTCTTATACCACCAGCTATACATCCGCTCCATTAACATATATGCAAATGGACTAGTAGAAACATAAATAATAATATCTGTACCTATAGAAGGATCAGATAATTTGTTCAGAGCAGCAATGTGTCCATCGGCTAAATCCACGACATGAATGTAGTCACGCACCTGAACAGTGTAACAAATAAGTACCGTCACAGCCTTGATTATGGATAGAATATCTAAAAGAAACTACAACCCACTCATATCCCGGATTTCCGATAGTGCAAGAGACTTGACTGGGTTGGTTTTGAATATGACAGGGTAGGTTTTGGAAATGGATGACTATTTGTCATAAGAAAAGATGCTTAGAATGAAGAAAGCATACCCCTGTACCATCCTTTGTGGGGTAGTCAGTTCCAAATACCGTAAGAGCAGGTCGTCTACCAACAGCTACTTGTTGTACAAAAGGCATAAGATTGTTCGGGATACCACGAGGATCCTCGCCAATGTAACCACTAGGATGTGCACCAACCGGATTAAAATATCGCAGCAATATGATTTTCCATTCGGTGTCAGAGCGGTGGATATCTCGGCATATTTCTTCAATGAAGAGCTGCAAATAACAACAAGTTTAAGTAATATTTGAATGAAGGTGCTTTTGTAAAATTTGCAAACGGTGCAGGGAACAAAAATGTAGAACATTCCAATGTGAGTAATGAAGTCAACAGAAAATATGCTTGAAGTTCTTTATTTTGTCATAAGCAACCATTTACAGTTTTTGGTAACCAAGCTCTCAGTTCATGTGAATGACCTTGGTTCTTCCATAAGGGTTAGCTGCAGAGAGGCTGAACTCCTCCGTGCATGGTACCACCTTTGGCCAACCATAAACCGTAGCTGATGATGAAAACACCAGCTGAAATGTAGTAAAGTAAGAGAGGAATGAGTTAGTCAACTCACCAAAGTGAATCAAGCCAATAAAATAAAAGCAGAACATGAAAGAAGGAATTTTGCGCAAAAAAAAAAAAGAAGAAGAAGAAGAAAGAAATTTTTTTTTTTTTTTGGTATTTACCAAAAAAAAAAAAAAAAGAAAACTAAGATGTAGCTGGACTTGATAACTGTAATTAAATCCCAGGGCTAAAAAAATTATATCCCTCGCAAATGATTGTGTAACTTATTTATTAGAGGAAAATGGCTTGAAATTAGTCATGTTGTTTATAAAGTCTATTAACAGTTCTTTGTAAGTCAAAGATCTACCAGACTTGGTCTAGACTAGAGGACAAATACAGTGCAAGTCTTTACTGATGGCTCTGGAAAGACCAAATGCTCATCCTCTCAGAACTAGACCCCTGGACACATGTATACTTTGCAGATAACCAATTGATTTTTGCAACTGGTTGAGCAGTGCCAAGTTCACTAGTTAAGCTAGTCAATAAAAAAATGTGAGGAGATGAGAGAAGCAGTTAAGCTATACAAGGCAACCCCGAAGCACGAGACATACATTTTTGCATCCGTGGGCAGCCATGACTTCCAACAAAGTGATTGTACCAATAAGGTTGTTATCATAATACATCAGGGGTTTCTGCACACTTTCACCAACTGCCTTTAATCCAGCAAAATGGATGACAGCATCAAATCTGCAATCGAAACAAAATACAAAATACGAGGAAGACATGAGTAAGAGGACATATAGATAAGCAATGGCAACAACTATCACGTAAACGCAATTTCAACTTCCTTTCACATAAACAATAGTAGCCCCTACAGAAATTCCATTTCTGTTTTCTGCTAATATTTCATATGTAGAAGATAGTTCTCATGATGAAAATACATTACTCATGCCCCATTACATTAATATCTTGGGCCTTGCAATCTAAACTGTACTTGGAATCACTATGATTTCTGACAAAGCATAAGTAATGCCTTAATTGCCTCAGTTCATACTCCTCAAACAGGCATAAAGAAAGTCCTGCGGGTACAGGTTCGAATGTGACAGACAGGATAACACTATACATATACGAAGATATGCAGATAACTAAGATGTTAAATACAAAAGGTAAATGCTAAGGAAAGTCGTCATTGAGTGCCAAGTCTGAACCGGCCGGGTCACAATGACCATCAAGTTATCATTTCTTTCCTTGCAAAGCTTTGGTTAGATGAAATGAACTAAAAGTACTGTAATATACTAATTCATGCAAAAACTTACTTCGTGGATGCAAAAAGCTTCTCAAGTGCAGGCTTATCTCGTAAGTCCATCTGTAGGTGGAAGCAAAATAATTAGGGCCATGTAGAACAAAAACTAATGCTATGAGCTATGGTGAACACATAACACGTCAGTGTACAAGTTATTTGGTTCTTCATGACCGTGTTAACGTGGAGATAACAACCACCATGCAAGCATCAAATATCAGAAAAGACCATCTTCAAGTGAGAAAAACACTACATACGACATTCAAAGTTTAGGCTCTTGACCTATCATACTAAAATTATTTTGGCTCTTCGATTTCCATACTCTAGAACCATAACGTTTTAGAACCTTATTCAATCTGAACTCTTACAGCTTACGGGCGATTGTGATAAAGGGAGAGAAAAGCAAGGGTTATGATTTCCCACCAGATCTCATCAAAAAGGGGTGAGATTTGGCGAGAAACAAAATAGAAAAAGAGAAGATCACATTTCATTTCACTTCTCTAATGATATTTCTGAGTGAATTATTCTCCTTTCTATTCTTTTCTCACACTTTCTCACCACCTATGGAATCGCCTATATTTAGCAACAACTGTATAAACCAACCGAGGGAAAAAACTTTGACAAGTACTAGAGAGTGAATAGAAATGAGTAGTGCTCCTCCACACACTCCGGACATAGATCCAATGTGTCCGGAACCGATGCACGTTAGACTCACCCACATCAAACGGCATTGCGAAGCACTTTCCATGGAAATAGTTACTCTCAGTGCCGCACATTTCCAAATTGTAATTTCTTTTATTGTAACTTGGTCTTTTTGGCCAGCTTATGCAAACTTTAACATGCACCCACTATGCTCCGTTCCTTTGGCCTTTTGTTGGCCATCACTTGTCGTCGGCATCCTTAGGCCTTTGTTTTTGGCATTTTATCTTATGGCGATAGCATAGTTTATGCGTTTTGTGGTTCAGTAACTGTGTTCTACTCTGTAGGCCTGAAACTAAGGCGTGACAAATTAGGTTCTTTTAGGTCTTCGCCAGTCGCCGGCGCCTTTCACCCATGGCGGCAACACAGTTGGATTAATTAGATTTTTCTCTCCAAAAAAAAAAAAAAAAAAACCCATCCCTGACTATTCTTTGTGAGACCAACCCACCGTCCACTCGCGGAGTGCCTAATTGAAGTTGGGACAAAGCTCATATGGACCGACTTGACAAGAAATGTTTCGAACCTGGGTGCTAACCTAAGTCCCAGATCTTGCCAACTCCGGTTTTCCAATAGTAATAGTTAATCTCCATTTTGAGTGGGGGAGGTCGTATTGGAGAGTCAATTAACAAATCAATTAATCAGGTGCACGTAGGCAATCAACAATTCAACAGGGAAATATTTACAATCACCATTAGAATAATATGGAAGCAAAAACCAACCGACCACAAGAAAAAAAAGCAGCAGCAAACATTTTCAATATCTGGACGGTGAACAATATTTGAGAGTCAATTAGTTAATGGATTAATCGATTATAAGTAAGACAATCAAATACCCAACACAGAAAATATAAAGCATCACCATTAGAATAATCTGGGAGGAACCAACCAACCAAAAAAAAAAAAAACCCCAGCAAAAAAAGAAGCAAAAATTTCGATATCAGGACAGTAAACAACATTGGAGAGTCAAAAAAATTAAGTAATCAAGTAACCAATTACGAATAGGCACCAATTATTCAACCCAGAAAAAATATAAACAATCAAGACTAGAATTATCGGGAAGCACATAATCAACCTAAAAAAAAAAAACAGCAAAAATTTCAACAAGAGGACAGTAAAACTGGGGAAAAAATACCTAATTTCACACCTAAAAAGTACGAACCTGATGGAAGGTAAGGTTAGGGCCATATTCACCGGCGAGTTCCTGTACTCGGTCGATTGCAACTGCAGAGGAGTTGTCGAGATTATCGATCACCACTGCCTTGTACCCTCCCAGCAGTAGTTGGAGCACTGTGTGGCTTCCAATGTAGCCGGCACCTCCAGTGACCAGAACGTTTTGCGCCATAGCTCAGCTTCCCAATTTACAAGCTATAGATACACACGCTATATAATTCTAGAGAGAGAGAGAGAGAGAGAGAGAGAGAGAGGAAACGGGTTTGACAGAAAAGAGACCGTGATCAGACTTATTTTATAGAGGGGGAGGGCGGAAAAGCACCTGCGGAGACTGGTGGCAGAGTCGTAATTTTGGGGTAGAATGTTGGAGAAAGAATTATAGGACAAACTGATTAGCCACGTGGTTGGTAAGATCGTGGGAGTCCACCACATCCACTGGTGCAACATTGAATCATGTGCCCAGGTTCAATCTATTGACCGAATTGCCCTTTATCTTTGTTGCAAGCAAGTGAACTACTCTCCCCGTCGGACTTGGGGTTCCCGTAATGACCTGAGTCATTACATCTCCGTAGTGACCTCAATTGTGAGTCATCTGAATTTTTGTTTGGGATCGAAACTATTTATTTTTTCAGGAATATTAAGCACATTATGAGTATAAAAAATTATGATTATCGGAGATTTATAGACACACAATTGAAATAAATTTGTCTTACAGTATATTCTCCAAATGATATTGGATATCCATATAAATGGTATCCGAACATATAACTACCAAAATTTAATATAATATATATATATATATATATATAGAGGCCCGATCAAGTCCGGGAGTCCCGAATCCGGGACTCCACCTTCCCGATATTTTTTTGACGATCCGAATCGTCCAATGTGTTCAAAAGGTGTTTTCCAAGGTCCACGAGGGAAATCTTCAAAAAAAAATACCGGGAAGGGCTTGATCCAAGCATTTTTCCGCAAAACTGTAAATGTACATTTTTTGCGAAAAAATGCTTGGATCAAGCCCGTCCGGGTATTTTTTTTTGAAGATTTCCCGCGTAGACCTTGGAAAACACCTTTTGAACACATTGGACGGCTCGGATTTTCCAAAAACATTTTCTAAATGCTTCAAAACGCTTCAATCCGGGATTTCCGGGATCCTTGACAGGATAATATATATATATATATATATATATATATATATATATATTTTTACATGAATGATCTACTCAATATTCTCGATAAATTGTACGGTTCTGATCCGAATACAGATTATAGAAGATCCACAATTGAAGTCACTATGAGAATCTAGTGACTTGGGTAACTACGAGTACCCCAAATCTCTGTAGTAGTTAATCCATTTTAGGGTTTTTAATTTTTTAGGGAGCATCATTGCTTTGTATAATTTTTATCTTCCAACTTGTACCCTTATTGGTTTTTTTATTTGTTGATTAAAAATATTAAAGGACAAAGGGTAAAATAGTAAAATTGATAAAAGTTACTCATGAACTTTCAAACATGGACAAAAATTAAAGGACAAAAAAGTAGCGGACCAGCGACTAGCTGAGCACAGATGGAAGGAGTGAATGAGAGTCTAAAACTACGGTTAATTGTTCTAGGGGTCCAGAAGTGGGGACTTATTGGGCATTTAGTCCATGTTAAAGTTTTACAAGGTCTAAGGTCCATGAATTTTTTTTATTTTTTATTTTTTAGAATTTAGGTACTTTCAAAGGGTACCCTAGGGTTTAGGTTTTAGGGTGCACTTTCCTATTATAGGGTTTTAGTGGTTTAGACACTTTTATAGGGTACCCTAGGATTTAGGCATTTTCATAGGGTACCCTAGGGTTTTAGGCACTTTCATAGGGTACCCTAGGGTTTAGGTTTTAGGGTGCACTTTCCTATTATAGAGTTTTAGTGGTTTAGGCACTTTCATAGGGTACTCTAGGGTTTTAGGTACTTTCGTAGGGTACCCTAGGGTTTTAGGCACTTTCGTAGGGTACCCTAGGATTTTAGACACTTTCATAGGGTACAAACTTTTTTGGCACTTTCATAGGGTATAAACTTTTTTTTGGTAATGTAAAAAAAAAAAGATGCCAGCGTTAGGACTGGATAGGTAAACTTGTTTGGTGGATTTACGGAGTTACAAATTCTTTGCCTAGGACTTTTGAACAAGTCGCCCCTAAAACTAACTAATATGTTCTTATGTTTACGTCCTGAAATTATCTAATTAACCTATTTTACCCTCGAAGGAGAGTTTTCTGTTTTTAGCATGCACTAAAAGAGCTAGCAATAAATTGTCGTATTTAACGCTTTTAGCACTTTTAGGACTTTTAACGAGAATGAAAAACCATAAACAATAGCTACAATCGTATCTTTTGCCATTGAAATGCTACTTGACTTTCATTGTATGACCTATCATATTTCCGTAATATTGTCATTCCCAATTGTAGGTCATTTAATGTAAAAGTTAAGAGTTAATTAAATAATCATATTTTATTTACCCAAAAAAAATAATCATATTTGATACCCTTAAATTTTATCTTGGTCAATTTGAATGATTATGTTTTCACACTTTTTAAGTGTGAAATACTTTATGTACCTTTTTTGTTATTGTCTATTAATATTTGAAAATATAGTTTCCTAATTAAGGGATATTTGATTAGGATTGGAGTAATGTGTTTCTCCATCAAATGGGATTTATTTGACTGTTTCAAACAAGAAATAGAAGAAATTCAAAATGAATATTTGATACACAAAGTTCACGGAAAAATTCTATCAAATTTACTTTAAAATCCGACAATGTAATCTAAAATCATGGTAAAAAATATGTCCTTACTAGTAGACATGGTAAATTCAAGCAAAATGAATTTGTCTATGAATCATGAATCTGATCGGATGGCAATATGGCATCCAAAATTCAAAACACATTTCATGGTCAATTTGAATACCGTGAATACCATCCGATCATATTTCATGGTAAATTTGCTCGGCCCAAAATATACGGCTTGATATTTAAACTAAAGTTACAAGAACAAAATATTTTTACCATGATCTCTGGATAAACTTAAATTGGTATATATTTATCATGATTTCTATAATGCACTTGTTGTTACCATAATTTCCGGATACATACAAACAAATCCTGAGTCACGGTAAATTTAGTGGATCAAATTTATCACATTTACCATTATCTCTGGGAAAACACAAATTGGTACAAATTTATCATGATTTCTGTTACGCTCTTGTTTTTAC
This sequence comes from Vaccinium myrtillus, assembly GCA_016920895.1. Taxonomy (NCBI): domain Eukaryota; kingdom Viridiplantae; phylum Streptophyta; class Magnoliopsida; order Ericales; family Ericaceae; genus Vaccinium; species Vaccinium myrtillus. The sequence continues at coordinate 344,312 of CM029279.1, forward strand.
TGTAATTTTTGGGTATAAACAAGAGCTAACGAAACCTTCATTCTCCCACTGTGATGCTCTTTTTCCACTCATCCTGTATCGAACATTATCAGAAACGTCAACAGCTTCCACTTACGAAATAGAAATACTTGCGAAATCAAGCCATGATACACTATCGTTTGTATTCGACCTTCAGGGAAATCAAGCAAGTCGACGGAGTCTTGGTTTTACCATGTCGACTGAGACGTTGATGAAGGTTTGCGGTGGTCGCCGGCGATGATGGAGGGTGGGGGACGATTTGTAGTCCGAACGGCGATGGAAATTTCTGTAGTTCGAAGGGCGATAGGAATTTCTTTGCCAAAAGTTATTTGCAGGCGCTTGATTCATGCATTTAATTCTTGGCCAAAATTTTAAGATTAAAGTTCTAAACTAAAACAAGTAATTCGAGCAAATAGTTAAAACTGTTTTGAAGCATGATTTTCTGAAAAATCAAACAACGGTTCTAATCTTCCAAGTAAAACCTGATGTGAGGTGTACGTAAAGTAGGTAATCATTCCTCAGTTTTTAGGTATAACAAAATTGCACTCAACATCTTTCTAGTTTAGGGTGTGTTTGAAATCTGTGAGCTGTAGCCTGGAAAAAGTGAGCAAGAGAATGAGAAAACAGTTTTGTTTACGAATAAAAGAGAGAAAAGTGAAGGAAACTACTAGCTCGAGAAAAGAAAAGAAAGAAAATAATATGCATTATGCCGTATGGTAAACGAAAGAATAGTTCGAGAATTAGTGGAGGTGCGCAAAATTGATCAGGACAGACACGGAATCGTGGAGTGCTCCACATGAGCCGTCAATCATACAATCAATAGTCTAAATCACTTACATATAAGATAATATTCGAAATCGGGATATTGAAAACACTTTGAACGACACACATATTACGCACTACATCTTTATAGTGCTCTCCTGCACTACATGGTTTCCAATTTCTATCCAGACACGTTGGAGTATTAAAAAATATGGTAAACAAAAGAAAAGAGGAAGGAAAAGATAAGGGAATTGACTTTTCATTACCTTTTACAATTTTTTCTTCACCTTTTAATTTACTTCCTTTCTCTACGACTTGCGTTTTCATCTTTTTCAGTGATATGCATAAAGGAATTTGGTCTACCACCTAGAGCCAATTCATTTAGTAGTACAAAATTTGAAGTGCGTACGAGTATTTTTAGGACTTAAAAACAACATTAATATTGATAATAAAAATTAAAAAACATAAGCATTACGTATTTACGTGTTCAAGAAGAATACAACTATTAACCCCGAGGGCTTGAAACTTAAGGGTTTGCCTCCTCTTAAGTTCTTGGCTTGAAACTTCAAAAGTGCTATAAACTTTTTTGGGGTTGGTCCATGCATGCAGAGCATTACTCCGACTTTTTCTAGGTTCTTTGCAAGTGGACGGTGAAATTGGGCATGGAATTTGTTGAGGTGTACGTAAACAGGCCCGAACGCTTAATTATAAAAAAAAAAGTTCTTACCTAAAAAAAAATTGGTATGTACATAGGGGGTCCAGCAAATTAAAAAAATGCAATAGAGACCAATTGAAAACTCATATTATACTGTCCAACTCCTATTAACCATGTCCAATTTATTTTTTAAGTGGTTAAAAATATTCATGATTTATTATTTATAAGTAGGTCCGTCCAACACGACCTAAATTACACCTTGTCTAAATGCCCAAATAAAAACAATTTCCTTTGTGTTCGATTATATGTTGGGCTACATAAATGTTGGATATCTCGTTCAATCTTTTACATACTTTATTTCTATATGGTTTATGCATGAGTAACTTTGACGGGGACGGTTCTTTACCTCTTTGAGAACGTGAACTCTTGACAAGGACTCTTGCGGGCATTGGATTGGATCTTGGAGTTATTGGTGTTTACTAAAACCTTCACGTACGTGGGGGATGCCTCGTGAGGGTCATTTTAATCTTTGTGATTTGTTTTCAAACTTAATAATTTTCTCTTTTGCCATTCAAAAAAAAAAATCTTCACGCGGCTGGGGAGGCAAGGGCTTTATGACACTAACAACACACCTCACAATTTCGCAGGCTAATTTTTCTATTTTCTTAGTAATTCCTTATTTTTATCCTACTAGCAATATCGAAATGTAATAAGACATAAGAAATGCTAGAAAAAATGTACATATCTTACAGTCGTAGTGGTGTAGATATCAGAAAAATGTCTATAATTAGAATCGTTTCCATTGACTAGCTTTACGCTACTCATGTATTACCTCCGTTTTAAAATGGATGCTCAAAATTACTGTTCACATTTCTCATAAAATTCAATATTTTTGAAGTTATACTTTGTACATGTAATATGATTCTCGTTTGATAGATCTCCCTTAATTTTCCTAAACAAAATTTTTAAAATCGTAAAAAGCATTAGGAGTAGATAGAATTTACAAATATAGATAATTTTTTAAAAAGTATAAATAGTAATTTTGGACATCTTTTTTTTTTTTTTAACGGAAGGAGTATCAATTACGAAACCCCTTTAAGTGCAAAGCTAAAAGCTTAAAATTTATTTGGCCGAGATTCGAAGCAAAACTTTCTCACTTTCAATTATTGCATGCATTTACGTACCACTCGATTCTCCAAGAAAACATTTCATAGAATGATGATGGAAAACCACTAGTATTTCTTTATTCAATGTACAATGTCTTTAGTTGATACTATTATATTTTTGATACCAAGTAGTAGAATATTACTCCAATTTTTTTCCCCCAAACTTTGTGGAATTGCCATGTGCATGACCCCAAATCAAGAATTTTCATGTTTCAATTTATATTTTTTTGGGTAAGTTGTTTTCATGTGTTCAATTGCCTTTGTGTGACCGATCGATTGGGTTGCATGCAACATGATGCAAAAGGATTTTTGTTGGGAGTTTGTAAGATGCATCGATCCCGTCATCGCTTCCGCTGCACCGGCGTGCACAATGCCCAAACTTCTAGGGAGCATCCACGGAGTTCTCCACATTCGTTGGGCTCAATATACATTAAATGACTCATATCCACTTAAAAGACTAAGCCTTGTAAGTGGTGAGTCACCCAATTGTATATTAAGGTCCAACCATCTTTATATTTTTCCAACGTGGGACTTTACCTTCACACATGTTCCAACAAATCTCCCCCTTATATGTGAACCGTTCATTGAGCCTTGCCCTCTGTCTTTGCATCAAACTCTCATTTGATTCTGATCTACTACTCTCTAATCCAATCTCCCGAACTAGGTTTTTTTCGCACCCACTCCATTGATTCAGAGCCATCCATTCCACTCCATTGACTCAGAGCCATCCATCATACTCCATTGAGAGCCAACATGCCCCAACGAGTCAACGTGCAACATGCATGTGTTTCATTCGCTTGCATCACCTTGCAACGGTCACACTCCATCACCTGCACAATTGGATTTCTCGCTCCATAGAGTGTTCTCCATATAAGCCCATTCATGGCGCACCGAGAGTTTGCCCATAGATCGTTAGCCATCGGCTCTGAGACCACTTTTTGGGAGTTTGTAAGATGAATCGATCCCGCCATCGCTTCCGCTGTGCTGGCGTGCACAAGGCCCAAACTTCTGGGGAGTATCCACGGAGTCCACCACATTCGTTGGGCCCAATATACATTAAATGACTCATATCCACTTAACAGGCTAAGCCTTGTAAGTGGTGAGTCACCCAATTATATATTAAGGTCCAACCATCTTTATATTTTTTCAATGTGGGACTTAACCTTCACACATGTTCCAACAGATTTTATATCCTCCCATGGAAAGATCGACAATGATTTTCAGGGACTAAGAAATAGGACCTTGCTAGGCGTACAGATCCGAGGGGTACCGAAAATGTACCAACAGTTTATAGGGCCTACTTTTGGATCCCACACAAATGATCTGAACTGTTCAATAATTTTAAAATATTTTTTCGAGCGTCCCTAATTTTTTTTGCTCAATTGGATATATATAAGTGGGTGATCAAAATTTTAAGCTTTTATTAAAAAATCAGGATCCTTAAAATTCTGAATAAAAATTTGAAATGTGGATTATTCAGTACCTATCGAATTGAGCTGAATTTTTGCATGGACACTCAAAAAAATGTTTTAAAATTACTGAGCAGTTCGGATTATTCGTATGTGATCCAAAAGTAGATCCAACATGCCGTTGGTACATAAATCTTAGGAGTTTGCTTATGGTAAAAAAAACTTGATTATGCAAGTTTAGTTAGTACAATACAACTTACAATGCGATAAGATAATGTCTAAATGATAGTTTTTGAGATATTGTAATGGCTTTTGATTTTGGATATTTGTGCTCTCAAATGCATGTAATGACTTTGAAGGTTTTTTTTTTTCCTGTAATTATTTTTAACTATACAAAATATGTAGAGATTTTAGAGGTCCATTCGAAAAGTTTGTTGTAGGGAAAATGCTAAGTACCCAGAATATTTACACATAATGTGAAATCGGTGTCTCAGGTTCACTCTCAAGTGAATCTAAGCCACTAATTTCAAATTCTGAGTAGCTTTCTTGATACATATTATGGGTACCTAGCACCCGTAAATCTCATTGACAGAATTCGATGGGTCCTAGTCAACAACTAGGCCAATTAGGTTGCTAGTTGCCACCAAATTCTAGTTCTAAGGAATTGTCCTGATTTGTAAAGTGGAAAGAAAGTACTTTTTCCTATCACAATGATTCGGGTGACCATTACTGCTAACATACAAAAAACAGTAAAAGACGATAACCGCTAAGATACAAAACAGTTGGGAATGGAAGATAAAAGTGAATGGTCCCACGTTATCCTCGGGGAATCAACTGCATTTTTTTTTTTTTTTGGGGGAACTTGATATCTGGCAGATGCGATTCACTTTTGAGTCTCCAAATATAGAGACGAACACCTATCGCTAATCGGACGGCCGAGAGAGACCATTACTGAGCGTAAATTCATTCATCCACTACATTCCCTCCAGCTCCCCATTTTGGTCTCTAAATTTTTAAAAATAACGATGAGTCTAAAAAAATTACAAAAAGTTTGGAAAAAAAGGTGATAAATTGTAAAACTCAAAAAATTGAGAAAAAGAGGTGATAAATGGTAAAATCTCCCCTCAATATGTCACATATCCGCTCTAACCAGGTGTCCAGGCAGTTTTCGCGCACCTCGACTAATCCTGTGAGACCAATCCCACCGTCCACTAGCGAAGGCCCCATTTAAAGTCAAAACAAAACTCTAAAATGGGACGCCAAAGGAGTTGATAAAGACCTCAAGATTTCAACCCAAACCCAGGAGAAAGAAATCTCAAGTCTCTCTGGCCGCCTTGGCTAATTTGTCCTTATTTAATCTTATTTATCGGGATTTGAGCATCAGATTAGACTATAAATTCACTGAAACTTCATGTGTACATGATACTGTTGATCTCATTACTATTACACTAACACGATGACATATCCCAAAGAGTTGCATGATCCTTCTATCAGACCACCCAAATAAACGGACCCTAACTGCTGGAAATATTTGGTATTAGCAGTATTACTACCCCCGTGATCCAGAGGAAAACCCAGAAAACTGTGTTAACTATCGAGTGACCGGTGACGTCTTCCCAGTTCCCTTTGCCGGGTTTGCCTCTTTGCAATCGATGTGAAACGTTGGGGGTACCGAGACTTGCTTTTTTCTACGCGGCTGACCATGATTGGCATGGGCGAAAGATGACGCAGCCAATGTACTTGCGTGAACATTTTGAAAATAATTGAAGCTATTTCATCAATGCATTCGTGTGTAACATTCCTAAAGGAAGAAACAAGTGAAGAAGGACAAATTCCTTTACAAAAAGATCTCTACATGACACACAGCAACACTGCTACACTGAAAAGCTTTGCATTTTGGGTCCAAAATATGGTATCCCTTTACAAAAAGAAAGTAGATAGATGCCTTCAGAACAAATTGCTCGCTGTGCTACAAAAAGAAAGTAGATAGATGCCTTCAGAACAAATTGCTCGCTGTGCTGGCAGGGCAGTTTCCACAGAGACACAACAAAGCACCAGTTTTTCTGTTTCCATCCTCTTCCCACAGCCATGAAGAGTATAATTCTACCACAGGAATTGTTCGTCGTCGGAGATGAACCTGAGTTTTTGAGAGCCGAAAACGAAACTCGAAGATAAGGCCATAGATTAATCCCTATAAACCACATGAAAAGAAGAAAAAGATAAATTAACTTCTAAAAGTAAAATTTTTAGCATTGAAAAGATCATTAATAAAAATTTCAAAGAGAGGCTTTTTCTTAGTAGCAGGGAGCTCCTAAAGTGGTGCCGCTGCCATCTTACAAGTGCGATTCTGAGTTCCCAACTAAAGAGCTTCGCAGGAGCTAGCTCATTGCGAAGATGGGAGCTTTTGTACGATTCAAGTATAGCAAAACAATAATTTATTCCTACTACTAGCTTATTTCTGACACTTGGCCCATACTTTTTACTCCCTAAAATGATTGCAGATTTAAAACATATATTCTACGCTACATTATTTTCGTAATCTATGAAAACAGTCCTTTCCCACTTACCAACCTTGGGAGCTTCTATATTCCCACGCTCCTGCTTCCTGCAAGTAAGGGCTTTTTTAACTGAATGATTTTGTGGGCCTATTAAATTTGAGAGCTCCTATTTTCAAAAAAATTTGAAGGCTCAAAGCACAAGTCTTGTTGGCGTTTGCTTAGAGCTGTTACTCTTCAGTCTTCATCGTGTTGTAATACAGCATCCATCAGCTGACAATAACCCATCACAGAATTTCTAACCACCCGAAAGTAGTCGTTTATTTCGAGAACACGAAAGTTATGGATATAGTGATTGGAAACATAAGAAAAGGTAGGAGCTTGCCAAAATAGATTACCAGTTATATGTCCAAAACTTGTTCACTGGATGCGGGTTCAGAACTAAGTAGTCTTTCAACCTCATCATTTGCCTCAGCTTGGATTTTCCATCTCTGCATATAACCACAAATCATTAAGAACCAACACTGACTAATACCTTCCAAAATCATTCATCAAAACAAAATCATCTTGCAACGGAATGGAATAGTTTCCGGTTTTGAGTAAATCTGATGTTATTTCTCCTTTCTAACTACATTTTCTTGCAACATTACAACTACTTGTGTAAGTTGGATGTCCAGAATCCTTCAAAACTTGCCTCTTCAAGATTTTCAAGTTCCATGATTTGCTGTATCTGTTCAGCAATATTTTCCTGCATTAAGGAACAACCGAGTCAACAAACTCTGCGCATTTACATATCCCTGAAATTCCAACAGCTATCATAGTACAACGAAGTAATACATACTGCATTGCTAGCCGCTTCAGCAGCAAGGACATCGGAGTCCATCTCTACCTCAATTTCAATTATCGAAGAAATCTGAAAATTTTAGTTATTATCAACATGCTTAGGCCAAGTTATACCCCCGCAATCTGAGAAAATGATATACAGTTGTTTCAGTTAAACGACTGTTGGTGAATTCGGAGTGTAGGAAACCTACTCTTGCATAGCTGTCAATCAATTCAATTCGTTTCCTGAGGGAATTTTCCAAACCTTCACGCACCCTTTTGACTCTACTTCTCCGTGCACTGGGAAAAGGAAGAAAAAAAAACTTGAAAGCTACTGAACTTTGAACAAGAGATCGAACAACCACCATTTTTCTGCCAAAACACATTGATATTATAAACTTAAAAAAGAGGGACGAAGATGTTCAGAAGTGTTAACCGATAAGAAGGTTCTCCAACAGCAACAATTTTGTTCTCCAATTGGCACATGCGAGCCAGCATCCATACCTATACAAAATTACATCAACAATAGAAACATGAAAGTGGTAACGTATTCTACATGACAAGGAAGTGAGAAATACTAGAGAAAAATTGAGGTCTTAAAATCAATTGATTGGTTCTGCTCTCAGAAATTTCATCCATCCACACCAATTGTAATTTCAATCATCCAGTACATGTAGGAATACCCACCAAGAACCCATAATAAAGTAACAATTGAGGATGGACTCAACCATCTAATGTATCACATCTTGTAACATACTAAAATTATAGAACATTGCAGGTGTGGAAGTTTTGTGTTGGGATTCGTAGACACTTATTTTCCTTGCTAGTAGACTTCCACAGCTATCATTCACTCAGATATTTCAAGGGTGAAAGAATATAGTGCCCCTCTTAAGAGAAAATCGAGTAAATTTGATGACAGGAAGGTGCATTTTACGGATGATACATAGGAAGCATGAGTGCGGTCTTCTCTTGTACTCTTCATATAAACATGACCTAACTTTTCGGCAAAAAAAAAACACATGACCTGAACTCATGTAACTTTCTTCAAAGAGAGGACCAATCTGTTTAATCCGACCGACAATAAAAGATCAAATTACACCAATAGAAGACTAATAAGTTCAAATACTTGTGGCAGGGTACCTCGTTTTCAGCAGCTTCTCTCAGGCCCTTGATGCGAGATTGAAGTTTGTCATACTGTGAGAGGAGTTGCTGTCTGATGGCAATCACATCCACCAACCTCTGAGGAAGCTGGAAATACACAAACATAAATAAGTATCATATGCATCTATGCAACTTTCGTTGGAACTTCCTTAATAAAGTCATAGATAGCACACATCATTTAAAAAGCTCGTAGCACATACAACAAGGTCTAGTATAGGTTGTGGAGCAAAATTACCCACAAGAAAAAATGAAAACAACCTAATACTATTAGCAGTCAACAGTGTATCATTCAATACCGATGTGATATAATGAGAACATTCTAAGAAAGGTGGCAAATCACTACTAATATAATTGCCCACTAGGTAATTTTCTGTTGAGAAAAGTTTGATAAAAAGAACCTAAAATCTGAGTGACAGAGAGAGGGAGAGGGAGAGGGAGAGGGAGAGGGAGAGGGAGAGGGAAGAAGAATAACAAGAACACAAAACAAATCATGCGGCCCAACCAATTAATAAAAGTTTTGTGGAGAGAAGCAAATGCCGCAAAATCTTAGGGAAAATTGGATAAACATACCCGACCCAACTGGGGGAGAACCAGAGTGTTCAAAGTGACTCCAAGAGCAAGAGATGAAACTGCAGCAACTGAAACGAACTGAGGCAAGCTGGGATCAATCATTCCAGAGGCAGCATTTCCAGTCCCCAGCACAGCAACAAGCAGAAAGAGGACGGAGGGGCTAAGTAAGGATGCGCTTTCATCTTTTATGGGTGCTCTTAGTAACAGCGATTCGCGGCCATCTCTATGGTTTGTCAGGCATAAAGGCTCTCCTGAGTAGAAGTTCGGGGATTTTGGACTCAACTTTAAGGGACCCACCTCTCTATAAACATTTGATGGAGCTGCTACAGCAATGGTTACTCTTTCGCCTTCTTGTGCAGGGAGATCAACTGTTTCAGTAGCAAATTTGTGGGTGCGTGCCATCCCAGATGGGGTCTCCACCTGCACAATGAAATGTGTTATTTTAGAAAGCAACAATTAACTTAAATTAGGAACTACGACAAAAAAACAAAAACAAAAAAAACTTTACAGTAATAAAAAAGAGAAAGGAACTAGAGTAAAGTAGTAATAGACAGGCTAGCAGCAAGGGTTTTTTCCCCCCTCACGTTTTTGAAAGAATGGCCCAAAGGGCGTGCCACATGGATTTCTTGAACACAGAAGAAAACATCTTCGATTTCTTTATTGTCAAACAGGACAAGGTATTTTCTGTGAAAAAAATATAAATAATGCTCCAGTCAGACATAGAAACCTACAGCTAAAGAAAACGGTTGTACTAGTTTCAGTGCATGGATCTTGTGATAGTTCATCAAAACAAAATTAAGATATAATCAGTTTTCAAATTTGACAAAGTACATGCTTCAAAATAACACAAATAGTAAGAACAATGTACCACAATCGAATGAACTGCAGCAGGAATGCTTTGCTTCTTTATTTGCAGGAATTTTAGCCCCCTTTTCCACATAGGTACCTCCATGCTGCGTTCGGCAGTAGCGAATCCTTAGAAAAAGTGAATACCTCAGGATCAACGAACGCACGCTTGTGCAGAAACAAGAACATAAAAAAGAGAGAGGAATATAAAGGCTGTGTTTGGTTAGATAGTGTAGTTTAGTTTTGATGATGTCAGCAGGTGTAATGAGTGGAGAGAGATAGAGAGAGAAATAAGGGAAATGATGATGTCATCAAAACTAAAACTAAAACTAAAACTAAACAGGGAAACGAACAAGGCCAAAGCCATTTCTTTCTTCTCTTTTTTCCCTAAGTAGTTATCAAGCAAATGCAAGCAGTTTGAAGTTTGAACCTGGATCATAGATTAATGGCGACGTGGGACTTTAAACAACCATAAAATGATGCTCAAATGCACAATTGGCAATTCGAGAGGAATCTAACCAACCTAATTTCTTCTGACTCAATACTAACAATGTCGCCCGAAACTAGCTCGTACTGGTAGCGGCACTTGGAACAGGACACAATCTGCAGAAGAAATAACACACGGCCCACATCATCAAATATCATTAACACATATAACACCAAAGGAACTAGGATTTTCCTTTGGTCCATCATGTTCATCAATTTCAATCTAGAAGAAAGCCAATGAAATATTAGAATGCAAATCACCATACCAGAACTAAAGGTATTGTCTATGTTATTTTGGTTTGGTTTAAGGATCCAGATTGAGTTCTACCAGCTGGAACCTGGCCTAATCAAGCAAGAAAGGATTGACTTAAGAAGCTCAATGATGATAAAAAGGCTTCCAAAAGTTTCATCTGAACGTTTTCAGAACAACAGAGAACCAATGGGGTCCCCTCGACAATCAGAACAAAGATAGGAAAGGCACGCTCCATTCAGGGAGGTATAAAAGGACCTACAGCATCTCAGCCAACACTTGACCGGCTGATGCTTGGGAATTGTGGACAGCAACTCAATCAGAACAAAGATAGGAAACGCACGCTCCATTCAGGGAGGTATAAAAGGACCTACAGCATCTCAACCAATACTTGACCGGCTGATGCTTGGGAAGTGTAGACATCAACTCATCTAGTAACATGCATCAACTTTGTCGACTAGAATAAGTTACACACAATCAAAACAAAGTAAAAGGACTGGTAGAGGAATCTACACAGGTGAAATTATAAGTGAAAATATTCCCCTGCGAACCACACAAAAGATATATTCAACACAAAACTCTGCCCTATGAAAGCCACGTGCATGAGGGTATCCGTGGTACTCTCCAACCATCAAAATAAACACCACAAAACATTCCAAAATATCATCAAAGTTCATTATGTGCATGCCTGAATACCATGTTGTGGTTGTGCAACGGAAACAGCAATCATGCAAACTGGACATCTCACGATCTTACCAAAAGGGACCTGCAGGAACCAGGAAACTGTATTAAAGTTAAGTCAATAACGTTCGTTTAATTAAGATGAGTGTTGTGGCAGTAAATAGAGGGACCAGAACACAAACAGGTATGAGGTCAACGAGTTATATACTAATTTCCTAAATGCAGACATTGCTAACATGTTGCAGGTGTGCTGTTTACCACAATTTGTTACATCTACTTGTCTGTATGTCTGTGCAGAGTTGCATGTCTGTGTCGGTGCAGAGAATATAATTGCATTCCTTTGAAACTTGAAAGTCAAATAGGAGAGTACATCTCTTGTTGCAGTTTGAAGAAACTTGGGGCTTAAGACAACACTTTGTCAAGTTAAAGACCATCCATACCTCTTCACCAGGAGAAACTCCTATTCGACTAACAGCGCCAATCATCTTGAGGGCATCTGAGACTCTCAGTGATGCTGCAAGACCTTGAACTAATAATGTGTAGGTCTGAACGTCTGGTCTCGACCACTTCCATGTCTGACCAAACGAAGCCATTTCACGACCAGCTTCACCTTTGATCATTTCACACGAATATAATCCGAAAAAATCAAAGAAATTCAGCAATAGAATTAATGGACCTCACAGGAGGATTAAACATGAAATACATAGCACTTAAAGATCATTTTAACAAGACTAATTGTTACAGAACATAATGCATCCGAGTTGAACTAGAAATAGTGTTTAAATGCTTCAAAAGGAAGAAATTTTAAATGCTTCAAAAAAAATTCTTCCTTGTTTCACTTTCAACGCACCACCAAATACAAGCAAGAAAAGTAACTTCAGCCTAATTTCACTCCATTGCGTGCAATATAGATTCCACCTACGAAAATTGCAGATAAAACTAGCCCACAGTGAGCATAACATTCACCCACACAACAACCACACAAGACCATGTTAGTTGACGACATAACTCTAGGGGATGGCACAATGGCAGTCGCCTGGAAACCATTGGCCTCAGAAAGCCTTTGGTCTGGGTTTGATCCAACCTGCAAGATATGATACCTACATTGGGTCAAATCATATGGGCTTCCCTCAGGCTTTAACTGGGCCTACTAGTGGATGGTGAGATTTGTCACAGATCAATCGGTCCATTGGGCCGGATGCAAAGCTATAAAAAAAAAATACTAGCTCATGACATGACCATTGACAAGTATCAACCTAATTCCAGCTCTTGATAATCTCTTTACAATAATTGAAAGTAAAGAAAATTCAGGTACACAACTAGAAAATTCCTAAATTGAGTAAAACATACTCATAATTAGCAATGTACAGTCAAGGACCAACAAGTTCTATTATACTATGCGTTACCTATATATTAACAAGAAAACTTACTGTATGCAGTAGCATGATTAAATGATAATCCTATAATTTAAGCATCAATTCTCAATCGTTAAAACTTCTAACAGCGACTATTCTGTCATTTTGCGGCTGCAAATTAGCCGAGCTGAGCTTTGACATGTTCGAGTTCGGCTCGTTCAAATCTAGTCTACCTTAAGATAAAGTCGAGTGTTAGAGCTCGGTTTGTTTACTATGTGAGCTCAAGTCCAACCTGAAGCTGCTCGTGTGAATAGCTTGTTTTGTTTGCAGCCTACGGATGTCCACCATAACCACAAATTTACTCAAACATTATTAAACATTTTATATGTTATTACGTACCAAGATCAAAGCTTGAACGCATGGCATAGAAAACCGACAATGCCAAATCCACATTGTTCCGATCAAACGCCGCAGAAATAATCGAACAACAATCGTTACCGCTCACAACACCACCACCACCACCACCACCACTTCTCTTCGACTTCTCCGATAACAATTCCAACACCTCGCTCGCGTCTTTCGCCGAAGAAACTCGATTGAGCAAATCCTCATCTAAAGACGTCTCCTCCGCGACGTCGCTGTCGTTCTCGCTCAACGAAGCCCTGGACCGGAGTTGCTTGGAAATGGAGGAGGTAGAAAAGGTTCGGATTTGGAGCGTAGAAGTTGGGGAGCAGTTGCTGGAGTTGAGTAGGAGGAAAAAGAGAGTGGTGATTTTGGAAGAAGAAGAAGATGATGAGTTGCTGGGGGAGAGTTTAGAGAGGGGTGGAGGAGAGGGGCGGGAGAGCCATGGAGATATGATCAAGTTCAGACTCATTCCTTTCTGGTGAAGAATCTTCGATGAGCGCTCTCTCTCTCTCTCTCTCTAAAAGCATGTATATATCTATTTTTCTCCTCTGTGTATGTATGTTGTGGAGAAGAAGATTGGGAATGAGAGGTTGCCATGTGAAGAAAGGATAGAGGCTCGAGGAGGGAATGGGGTAATGTTCGTGCGGGAAAATATTGGTCGTTGGATAAGAGCGTATTATCGGTTGGGTAAGATAAAGGGCAAAAAAAACTTGAAGCTGATCAAGGTTGGAGGTGCGGGGAATCGAACCCCGTGCCTCTCGCATGCGAAGCGAGCGCTCTACCATATGAGCTACACCCCCAGTTTTGTCAAGGAGTTACGTTATTTGATTAATAAATATTAAAATCGTTCACTGATTTCGAACAGAGGAGGCTACTCTTTTTAGTGTAAGTTTTTAGGAGGAGATTCACCGGCTTGGGCTTAAGAATTAGGAGTGCACAAGAAAATCGATATAACTGCTAAACCGATTCGGTCCTAACCAAACCGTTCTATTTAGTTAGGTTATGCGGTTCATTGGTCTGCTTATGGTTCTGAAAAAATAAGAACCGGCAATTATGGTTTGGATACTGATTCACAATTTAAGAACCATGGTTAGAACTGCATCGTATAATATTAATATATATACATCTATGGAGTAATATATTTATACGTGTACATAATTATGTATCTTCATTTGGTAAGTTAATAATTTTTTCTCTAGTAAGGTATTTTTTTTATGTTTATTTAGAGTAGAAATCTATTTTGTTAAGAAGTCTTTAATATATTACTATAACTATTTGACCCTACTAATACCTAAATTTTCAATTTTAATTCCCTAATAAGACATGTTGTTGAATTTATTTTATTTTCTCTTAGACTATTTCATTCTTTATTTAAAGCTACTTTAGTGGTTGTTTTCATCATTTTGAGGAGTTATTTAATTGATGGTAGATTGTCAAGTACTTTGTGTATTATGTGGATCCTATTTGGTTTTGAATATTATAAAATCCTATAATTATTTTATGAGTTGTTTGGTGCTCCAAATTCTAAATAATCTTTTGAGTTCATGTGTCATGAAAAAGTGTTCCAACGTTAATTGGATAGAACCGGAACCAAACCAAAACCAGTCCAGTCTTACGGTTTGGATCTAGATAGGTTCTACATGTAATTGGTTAGGTTTTGGTTTTTAATTTTCTAGAACTGGTTAGAATGGTCAGGTTACGGGATTTCTAGAGAACCGGTCTAATCCGAACTGTGTGTACCCCTATTAAGAATGTCCATCCTCCTCCTTATGTGGCCAACTTACTAATAGAAACGTTGATATTTTGAGCTTAATGTGCGTCTTCAATTCTTCATAACCGCAGACATAAGCGATGAATCTTGATTATCAACGAGGATGACAAGAGGTCGCTTATTGAAAAGTCGGATTTGGGGGTGTTGTACACCCGGGTGCTTTGCATTGTATTGTGCACCCCTAGGCCGTCCGGTCATGTTTTGAACGACCTGGATGCGTTCGACAATTTTAATTTATTTTCACCGTTAAAAAATCAAAATAAATCCGGACCGTCCAAAACACAATCGGACGGCCAAGGAATGCACAACACCCCGGATTTTGAAAAGTCACATTGCATTTGTTTGTGCAATTGTTTTTTGTTTTTTGCCTCCTCCTTGTCATAATTACAGCACTTAAGCTTCTAGATTTCTTATACGGATAAATTTGAGTTATGAAATTTTGTCTTTGCGGTTTCCACAACTTTTTCCCCATCACTACATGTTAGTAACAACTTCGATTTTGATAAGCTTCGTTTATTCAGAACACTGCCATAACATATGCTTATACGCCACGCCTGCCAAGCTGCCATCACTGTAACCCGTAACTAACCATTTCCAAGACACAGTACAGCTCAAAAACTCAAGTAAGTCTCCTTATTTTACAAGATCGGCAAATTTCTGTTCTAAATCGTATCTACAGTTGAGTTCGTCGAAACCAAATCCTTCCATACCATTTCAATCTATACAATTCCCAAGTAAAAGACTGCACAATGCACAATTATCATAATATAGCAAACAGAATATAAATTCCGCTCAATTTCAAAATCATTCAAAAAACTGTTGCCCAGCACCATGCTTCGTCTGCGATGTTGAAAGGTTTTGACAAATAAAATTCTCGACATAAACTTCCATTGAAATTTCTCCAATCCAAAACAAAAAGAAGAACATCCCTCAATATTTCCCCAGTTTAGAATTTCCAGCAAACCAGAAGCCACACTATGTGCTCAAAAGAGTGAACCACGCATTTCAACTGCAACTAGAGAAATATAAAGACAAAGAAACAGCTCTGTGCTCTGTCGCTCGGCTTTAAGTAAGAGTCACATCCACGATCTCAGACAGAAAGGTGACTGTACAGTGCCATTGCAAATGAACTAGAGACGACAAAAGGAAGGTACCATAACGAACTGACAAATACGAAGAAACAAAGAGCAATGATATTCCAAGCTACTGTCCCGATACTTCAACTTGCATAACAGTAAGCAGGAACGGTCTTGTATGCAATTAGCGACGACAATCAAGCTGTTCCCGATTAGTTTCCAAATCGACCTCTTCCCCACAGCTGTCTTTGCAGTCCACCTCCATTTCGTCGTCCGCCGTTATTCTGTTGAGACAAAACCCTCATCCTCTGTTCCTTCATGTTAGCAAACCGAGAGTCTAGCGTTTGAGGCCTTTGCTTCGGTGCCACATTCACCTGCGGTTGAGGCTGTGGTGGACAGACAAGCGGCTGTAAGTTTTTTACAATTTAAACCAAACCAAACCAAACCAAACCAAGCCTTATGACAGTTAAAGATAAAGATAATTGCAACCACACTGTGCAGTGTGTTTATACAACAGCATGTATCAATTGTATGACAGTTACTGGACAAACAACTTCCGGAGAGGACAATAGCTTATAGACAGACGTACCAAAACCAGAATAGAAATTGCATATTGTAACTTCTATGTTACTATATCAAACATATGATTTACGAAGAACGAACAAAAGGAAAAAGGAAGACTAAATCTCAAAGGTTGGATCCTCAATTAACAGCTAAATGACATAATATAAGTTATATATCCATTCAAACAGTACAGAATAAGAACAATACCTTTACGATAAAGCTCCCATTTGTGGTTTTCCTCTGAACTGGCGGGGCCCTAACTCTGCAGGAAGAAAGTTAAAACTGAAGGACAATAATATAAACAATCTGAATAAGTGTGAGAGATCAAGTAGAGGAACGAGTACCACCCAAGGAGCCAACCACAATCAATTGATTAGAAGCCATTACAATCTTGACATGCAATCACTTTGGAAGAGGTACTTACCGTGTACATTCTATCTATTTCCGACTGACAGAAAGATATGAAACAATTTTACGAAATAAAAGGGAAAATGTACATGGCCCCAGTTTTCTACTCCCAGTCCTTCTAATTGAAAAGTAACCCAGAATTAATCACATCAAAATGGTTCTGCTGGAACTAGAACCCGGAGACTACACCTTTTCCAAATAATAGAATAGCGGGCAACGATTTGGTTATTTCATCCTCAGCAGTCAACTATACAGGAGATTCACTCCTGATCAACTTCCAAACTAACCATCAAGTACAGGTCAACACTTCACTGGCAGAAGCCACAAAAGCTTCAACAGGTGAATCTCGATTCCACACGTCTTAAGCGTACGCCAATACCACAGCTCCAGCCAAGGACCACTCAATATGATGAACATAATATGAGACATGACAACTCTACGTGCAATAATTTTGACCAACATCGATCCCCTGATTTTCCCCCTTAAGTCATCTTGAGCACAATGGTTATTAAAAATGGATACCAGAACAACTTCAACTCTGATCAGTAAATCAGAAGAATCAACTTCAAAACCCAACACAACAGTGCCAGCTCAATATCAAGGCACTTTACGCACTTGAGGATAAAAATTGTGTGGCAGGATACAGAACTTCAAATCGCCGAGAAAATATTTACAAGTGGTTGATGGTACAATAAGGACTGATCAATATCCTAAAGAAGGTGCCCTGAAATACTGACACTATTGTGAAGTGTCTTATTTTCGTCGTCAATAACTGACGGTTAAAACATAAAGCCAAATCCATCAACCGAGTTTTGTACGCCAGACTGATCACTTGGATTGAAATTTGGAGTGAGCAAACCAATGTGATTTATTGCACACCATATGAAGATGACTGAGCATCACAAACAAACAGCCAAAGACCTCACCGATCGACTGAGATTGCTTCCTCTAGAGTAATCCATCATGTGAAATAATTTATCCGAACCAGAAACTTAATAGACGCAATGCTTAAGGCTAGTGGTGCAGGGTGTTGACATAGCCATTGGGAACACAAATATCATTCATGCAGCTAGGCACCTAAATGCGCAATGCTTATATAGCCATCAAAGATTGACTCCGGCAGACCAAACTCATAGCTAAGTTACCCATCATGTTAGCATCAAAGACCACCTTCCATTCGTACATTCTCTATTGCCTCAACAGCAAATTCATACTGTGTCTTCAATTCAGAAGAGAGGACAACCAAATTAAAACGCAATATGAACTCCTCAAACTTTATTTTCCAACCACGAGTAGCTTAAAGATGCAGGCATTCTTTTTCAGGAAGCGTAATGTGAACAGAAACCAATTCAGAAACTCCCAGCATGGTCTCAAACCCAACCAAACATATTATTGCCACCAACATAATGCTACTTAATAAAAGTTGACCAGAAGCTCATTGCAAAGGCAGGAAGAAGGAAGAAGAGCCACAATTTACCTACAAAAGGTCCATAATAAACTATTTAGTCACATCATTACAGCCATCTGCTAAGCATCACCACTAGTTATCATAATCATTACGCAAAGTTATTCCCACACTTGTACAATTTAACTTTTTCACCGTATTAGGAAAAAAATATACTAATAAATACCTCGGTTTGTTCACATTAAGTACCCTGCCTCGGTTAAAGGCTCTGTTGCGGATCGGAGCAACTGCAGCCTTTCGTGCCGCCTCAGTTGCCAAGGGGAATTGGTTTCCCTGGAAATTTGACCTTCTCTGAGCAAGAGCGCCCTAGAAAATAGAAAGGATTGAACATGAGCAAAAAAAAAAAGAAACCAAAACCAGTGTAAATTGGCAGGCATGGTTCTGCATCTGGTCAAAACATTAAAGGAAATAGCATATAACAAATAGTCCAGCACATTAACAACAAACCTGTCTCATAGAAGACCTTGAATCCATAAACCTCTGAACCTTTGATGACTTGGCTTGGGCACCAGTGTTCAGAAATTTTTGGCTTCTATTCTGTTGAAGATTAAAATAAGGACAGTCAACAAAACGATGATTACGTATATCTTATGCCAAAAAAATGCTGCCACAAACAGTAATAAAGCACAACAAGAACCATATAAGTTGATGCAGTTTGAAGGAAGCTTTCTTACTGAAACTCTTTGCTTCTTAGCTGTAGATGGATTGCTCTTGGACATTTTGATGATATCCTCTGAATAAGAAATAAAAGCATGCACAAATTTCATTACAAAGGCCAGGTATAGAATGATTAAAAAAAACATACAAAACGGGAAACTTGTTGATGTGCAAACCTAATGTCATGTCCATTTTCTTCTCTGTGAGAGCTATTGCCTCAGTTGTTAGCGGCTTAGAAGCCATCTACACGACGAGGACAAGGAGAAGTCAAATAAACAAACAAATAGTAAATGGACCTTGCAACATACAATATAGACGCAAACTTCAAATTATACCATGTGGGCTACATTTATGCAGGCTTAGAAGGAAAGAAGTAAAACCCTCTTTCTTCTCTTGTCATAAACACGGTTCACAGTTACAAGACAACAATACAAGGGAATTAACTTATGAATGAGACTCCTAGTGAGGATAATGATTGCAAATAAGGTAGATGGAAAAAGCTTTCGAAAACATGCACTCTTGAAATACAGAAGAACCTCATTTACACTCCACGTCTTTCACATGAGTAAACAGAGCGTACGATCTATCAACGTAAACGATAACCCTAGGTCCCTAAGAATATGATTTGAGGACAACCTTAACAATTTACCTATCTACTAGAGCCCAGAGATCAATCATATACAAGGACTGCACACCAACTTCGCAACAGGACAAAGGTCCCATCTTTTGTATCTATAAGGTTAAGGGATCCAAAGCAGAATACACAACTAAAGCCCAAGATAACACTTCTTTCAAATTGGTTCTTCGGGAATTTCCAAATCAAGCATCAAACTGGCATCATAATTTACAACCACCAAAAGTATGTTTACTTCAAGAGAGCCTCAATTAAACACAGTACGTTTTGCATAATGATTGAGATATCAGGTAGTCACAAAACAAGCATCAAACTTGCACAATAAACCACAAAACTAATTCAAATTTTTCCAAAGACCTACTAGTTACGTATTTCAAACACAAAGTTTCTCGTTATCACATGAATATTCCCCGTCCAACACAAGCTACTTCAGTAACTTGAATTGAGCTTCCCATATTCCACAAAAACAACAGAAACATACAAGAAAGGCTCCTAATTTTCACCGAGAACAGCCATAAAACTCCGAAACACAACTATGTCCAAAGCCATTCGATGCACGCTGACCCACAAACATCGAACCGCTCCAACAAGTTGGGTTCTAACTTCTAAAGCAGTGTTCTTAGATTCTTCCGAAATATTCACTCACAAATTTGCAACAGCGTGACAAAAATGAAGAAAGAATCACGAAACATAAACGGCAAAGTACAGAACCGACTATATCTGTATATGCATATGAATTAACAGATGTGTTACCGTTTTGCAGGAACTGTGATTGACGAAGCTCGAGAGAGTACGCGAGAAACGGAGAGGGAGAGAGAGCGAGCGAGCGAGATGAAGTTGAAATTTAGGGTTAGGGCTTCGAGTTTCAAAACGAGAGAGAGAGCTCTCCACGAGGACGACGAAAACCGAGTGAGGAAAACAAGGAGGAAGCGTATTTGTAGTCCCTGGGCTGTGCCCTAATAACTGGATATGATTGGGCTACGGACTTCAATTCCCAATTATCAAAGTAAATAATTGCGTCTCGAGTCCGCCCCTTCAGATTTCCGGGGCAGAATCAGCTGCTCCTTCATTGGCCGTTTGAGGCTTCTCCTTCCTCCAGTAATGGTGCGCCACGTCGTCAATACTTAGGTCGTACGCAGTTACTGTGTGGCGTAATTGGCCTGCCTTCCGGCTTGCACGAACAAAAATGTACGTGGCAGTTATTTTCCTGTGTGAGCTGGTAGTTAAGATGCTGCACGACGAATTCTAAAATTAACACTCCTTCCCATAATGAAATAATTATGAAATCATTGTTCGTAATTAATACAGTAATTATTTATTAATTGTTCATAATTATGAATTATCATGAATTTTATTACTCCTCCCAAGAATGAAATAATTATGAAATAATTGTTCATAATCATGAATTATCGTGAATTTTATTCATTGATAAAATTAGAAATAGGTTTTTCTAGACTTAGAAGTTAGAAGCATCGATGATCCTCATTTGATTGATCAGGACTGCGAAAGAAAATGTTCAGGCTAGGCTCGGCAAGGTTTGACACTCGTTTAACTCAAGCATAAGTTTTAGGCACGTTTGTATAGACTCGACTCATTTACCAAAAATTAAACATGTATCGATTATATAACTTCTAACATTAATTTGACATGCTATGAAATTGTTTCAACTATTAACTCTGTCAAAACTCCTAAAAAATACTCTCGGTCACAATTTGCTTGTTCAATATCAACACAAGAGCCCTTCAAAAAATTATGTATCACGCAATCTATAGTGCATTATATAATTTTGAAAACTTTGTCTAATAAAGTTAATTGAGACCTATCAAACAAGATTCATGTTGTATATAAAAAACATTATAAATCAAAACATGCGGATAATTTTTTAAGAGGTCCTAAATAATGAAAGTGAACAAACAATATGGGATGAAGAGAGTAACAATTTAACATGATAGTATAATAACACCAAACATGCCCTTTTTTGAGCGACCTGTAATGTCACAAATCTCCCATTAAAAGTTCCGTGAAGTAGAAAATATACGAAAATAACAAAATTTTACGAAAATGTAATAGTACTAAATCTTCATCACATTTCGTGTTGCACTTGTGAAGGTGGGCTCATAGGGGTGCAAACGAGCCGAGCCGTGCCGAGCTTTGTAGTGTTCGAGCTCGGCTCGTTAGTAAACGAGCTGAAAAATCGAGCTCGAGCTCGGCTCGGTCATAAACAAGCCGAGCCCTTAACGAGCCGAGCCAGAGTAATTTACTTAACGAGCCTCCTTAAACGAGCCGAGCCTATGCAATCGAGCCGAGCTTTTGCGAGCGGAGCCGAGCTTTAGCAAGCTCGTTAACTAAACGAGCCTGAAAATCGAGCTCGAACTCGGCTCGTTTACTTATCGAGCCGAGCCGAGCCGAGCCTTGCCTTAACGAGCCGAGCCACGAGCTGCTCGCGAGCAGCTCGGTTCGTTTGCACATAGCTTCAATATGCCTGACATTTGAACTACATGTAAAACAATTCATCACATGTAGCATATAGAGAAAATAAGCCGAAAAAGTGTTTTGGCATTATCATTTTCCATTTTATGCCGAACTAGTTTGAACCCATAAGCCGGGAATTTCATTAACTGGAAATAAATAAACGGGGTAAAAATGGTTTATTAGTTTGGTGATCCATTTCGCTATTTGCAGCGAAGCAGTTTCACCAGTCACCAGAAGAAAAATAACCTTATTGCGATAATTATTAGAATGTTCCTACGCACTCTTCATGAGGGACCTAAACTAAACTTAGAAGAAAATGAACCAAGAACTTCATTAGTTGACTCCATAGACCCACTTCTCTGCATTGCTCGTATAACTAACCAACTCTTCTGGTTTGAACCACAAACCGATTTCGTCCTTGGCGGTCTCGGGCCCATCGCTTCCGTGGATGATGTTTCTGCAAAGTACCAAAAACATTCACATCGCAACAATAGCCCATTATATTGATTCGGTATTCGGATCAACAATTAGAGGGATAATAAATTGTAAATTATTTCTTTTCACAAAATTGAAGTGTGTTTTCCTTCCATTCATTTTCCCTGGACACTGTCTCCTGACAAATTTTCGATAATGACCCTTTGGAGGGCAACTTTGGAAGTGTAAGACTACTTCGTAAGACCAAAGAAATAAGCGAAAACAACATTGGTTCGAAATCATACCTTCCAACAACAACAGCTAGGTCACCTCTGATGGTTCCGGGTTCTGATTTCTGTGGGTCTGTGGCTCCAATGAGCTTCCTCCCATATTTTATCACCCCTTCACCTTCCCATACCTGTAAAAGAAAAAAGGTAAAATCCAGCTATCTGTCGAATTTTTCAGAAATGGAGAGAGGAGTCGAAGTTCTTCTGACCATGGCAATGACAGGGCCAGAGCTAAGGAACTCGCACAGGCCATTGAAGAAAGGTCGTTCCTTGAGATCATGATAATGCTTCTGGGCAAAGTCCTTTGAAGGAACTACTATTTTGATTGCCACAAGCTTAAAACCTTTTCGCTCAAACCGCGAAATGATTTCAGAAATCTGAACATAAAACGAAGCCTCAGATCAGAAAGGTCCATACCCCAACCAAAAAATAAGGACGAAAAAAGAAAAAGAAAATGCAAACAAGGTCGAAACACACAAACTAGATTTAGCCATTTCAGTCTAAATGTTGCAGCTGTGAAAATAGATTTTCTCCCAAAATTTGAAGTCAGAAAGGGAATCAGAAAGGCGAAAACATCGTGCCCTCCGTTTAGGACTTTGACTAGTACAACTTGACTAGGAGTAGTGGGCAAAGAAGTAAAAATTGAACTCTGAGAGAGCAAACAAAGTCCAGACAAATAACCGCATCTAAGCAACCAAAAGACTAACAGCGAAAATGCTAGACTTGTATGTCATTCCAAAATCCCCTGACAGTAGCTTAGCATGTCAAATGTAGAAGCTATCTTACCAGTCCTCTCTGCACTCCATCAGGTTTGATAGCAATGAAAGTGCGCTCCATCTGAATAGCAAGATGTGCATTAAATTTCAGGTGGAAGGAAATGAATGTAATGTACAAGGATGTTGACAAGGGAAAGA
This sequence comes from Vaccinium myrtillus, assembly GCA_016920895.1. Lineage (NCBI taxonomy): Eukaryota > Viridiplantae > Streptophyta > Magnoliopsida > Ericales > Ericaceae > Vaccinium > Vaccinium myrtillus. Next base: position 368,055 of record CM029279.1, read on the forward strand.
ATATAAGATAATTTGGTAATTTAAGTACCTCTGCAGCATGTGCCTCCTGCTCCTGAAGCATGTAAGCTGCAACATATCAAAGCAAACACCAACGAGGAAAAAAACTATTCAGCCATTTTTTGTTCAGCTAGTGAAAATAAGATACCGAATCTCAGATAGCCATGGCTATCTTACAGACCACATCCATACCCTACAAACAAGTATAGATAAAATTGATGCTCATTGTAATACTTAATAATTACTGCAATATAGTTGTAAATCACAAATGAATAGAGTCGGTATATTGGGGTGGGTGGGGGGGGTGTGGGGGGTTGGAATTGTGCAGAGATCAAAGGAAATATTGTTACTGGGATACAGCAAAAGCATAATAGTGGATCTTGAACAGTGAAAGCACACTTAACATAATTTATCCCCACAAACTAAAGTCACAAGTTAGGAATAAAGGGGCATAAAGGACAACACATCACTGTTGCACCAAGGGAATTAGATTCTGCAGATACATGATCAAGGTTAATCAGGTACAGAAAATCATACAAACCACACGGAAATTCCAAATACTTATTGGCTTCCTAGAAAGAATGTCACAAGCACCTCGAAAAAAGTTACATGAAAAATGAATAGTTCATGTCCAAACCTGCAGCAGGAAGGGCAAGGGCCCCAGAAATCCATCCTCCGGAAGCATTTCCAGAATTTGTCCTCCCATATGAAGCTAAAGAGCCTCTGATTAAAACTGTCGCAGCTGCAGCCACAGCTCGACCTTCTACAGCTGTATACATACCAGTTAGTAAAACACTTGTGCTTGTAATTGCAAATTCTACGCAAAAACCACTGCTACTCAATGCATATGCATTAAATATACTTCTAAGTTTTAACTTAAACAATTTATACGAAACAACATAAATAGTGAAAACGTGGCAACAAAGTCAGAAAAACTTGAGCATTTTGGCAATGAAATCAACGTATCAGCCGCAAAACTATATACGAGGAAGGATATACATTAGATGGACAGTGGCGGAAAAGACAACAGTAAACCATTGAATATAGAATGGAAATAGAGACTGACACTAAGCTTTCAACGGATGTCAGAAGAACATCAATATTTAACTGAATCAAAATACGCTGTAAAACACATTAATCAGGCACAATTGCAGAAGATAGAAAGAGAGTTTTTTATGTACCTCAGGCAAACTAATCCAAAGCCATTAAAGAAAAATTATAGAACGTGTTAACAGACCCTTTCAATTGTGGGAAAGGGTGTGATAAGAACGTGCAGCCCTTTCTTACATGGTGAGAACGGGGAATACTCCACCATTTTTGTACATTTCCCTACATTTTTCACCAAAGTATTCAATCCAAACGAGTGATTCGTGAAGAAAATCTAATCCCTCCCTTTCTTTTTTATCAAATCACTCAAAAGGAGCTGTCATAGATTTCCGAAATGTGCGATATGAATTCATCAAAATGACGACCAAATTGCAATTGACATACTAATCACAAATCGATGACGATAATACTTGGCTGATCGTGGGAAGGGTTAAAACTTTTAAGCGAAATGCATGACCGACCACTTAATCAACATGACGAATGACGACGAAGGAATACGATAGGAATTGAAATGCGAGGGAGAGTCGAGAATTTTACCAGAAAAAACTTGAGAGCTCTGCTTGGAAGCAGAGAGCAGAGACCTCGCAGCTCGAGAAGCAGATCTGCAAATCTGGGAGCTCATCTTTGGTCGTCTCAAGGTGGAGGAAGAAAGCTCTCTCCTCTGGAGCTTTGGCGAGAGAGAGAGAGAGAGGAAAGGAGATGGGATAGATTGGTGTATTTGTCTTCACTGAAATGGAGAGATTATTTAAATCGCAGCGTGGTGAGCTCGAGAGCCGTCACACGATTTTGGAAAAATCATTCCATGACTCATGAGCCAGGACGCGTGGTGCACCCAGTGTGTGGCGGAATGAAGGATGTAGCCATGGAGGCACCACAACGTTTCCTTGCTACTGGGATACAATCTTCTCGATTATGCGGGGTTCACATACTTGGTCTTAAAATCGAAAAAATTTGGGTGCCGAGCGGGTAAGGCCACACGTGGTGCTGAGCGCCAATATCGATGGTCGAAAAGTGTTTTGGACAGTCCAGATTTTAAAGAGAAAAAAAAAGAGTGGAGAAATTCGAGTCATCCAAAACAGTTGTAAATGGATGAGATGTGAGAAGGGTACTGCAACGTGGTACTAGTACCCGTCCAATGGCGGCTCCAGAAATTCTTAACAGGGTGTTCAAAAATTACATTAATTATGCTAACTCTACCAACCAATTATGTGTTTTTACAAGTTCATATAGTAGTGCTTATAATGCGACAAATAAAATGTAAAATTTTTTCTCTGCGAATTTTTATATTATAAGCCAAGCAAGATCAAAACGGAGCATAACTACACTTGCATTTATTTTTGTAGGAAACTATGTACCGAATATGTTGGCACATATCTTTTTAAATATATGCTCTTGTTTTTGGAGCTAAGTGTTGTGTTCAATCATGAATAACCTGGATGACGGGGCGTTTTGTTATGGTATAGAATCAAGTGTTCAAACAAAATCTACGACAAAATTACTATAGGTTATATAACAACAAAATAAAAAAATTAGGATGTTCAATTGACTACCTTTTGTTATATGTGGAGCCGTTTATGATTGGGCTTTAATTTGAGTTGTTCAAAGTGGATTGATTTGTCGGCTAATTTTTTGAGCGGGTGTTCATTCGATTTTGGACTGAGCGTCCATTCTTGTTTAGGCTGGGTGTTCAAATTGAAAATTAACCTAGTATTTTTACATGTATTCTGCTGATTTTGTTTTGTTTTGGGTGTTCATGTGGTCTCCAAGATACAATGTGGAGCCGCTAGTATACCCGTCCGACACCTAAGTTTTTCTCCTTATACTCTACGTCATTTTATGATGATGAAGCGATGTGGGTCAATAAGTTTGTAGCGTACCAAAATTTCAATTCGAGAAGACCAAACGAAGAGATAAAAATCATCCACAAAATAATGGAAAATGCTAACCTCCACGGTAGAAATTAAGCGTATAGATATCCGAGAAAAATGTATTAATAAACATGAAAGGATATTGTTATCCGTGAAATGTGCATTGATATCTAAACTAGTTTGTCATTATATGCGTATTATCCTTCACCTATTGGTGAAGGTTAGCAAGAGCAAAAAATAATTAATTAAACTATAGTCCTAATGGTCAAGAGCCATACTATAGGCCTCGTTTGATTCGCGGACTAAAACAGGTGGGATTGGTAGTTTTGGGATTGGTAGTCCTGGGACTAATTTAGTACTGAATCTCACACAATCCCCTGTTTGATTCATACAGGATTAACATTGGGATATCCCATGTTTTGGTCAATCCCATGTTTGTTTTTTTTTTTTTTGGTAAATTAGCTTGAAATAGAAAAAAGGCTAACCAAATATACAACCTACAAGGGACATACCTCAGGAGGAAAATAAAGAAAAAGAAAAGAGAAAATCTAAAACTAAACCACAGCAAAATAAATAGCTAACAAAGCTCAAAACACACTTCAAAGAAGTAACACCAAAACAAAAGAAAGGCCAAACTAGCTTCAAGAACTAAACTCTTGAAGCCTTTAACATCTTGATTTTTTCTTTAAGCTTCTTTTTGTTTTGATCTCTCGTGGATGAAGGAGTTGAGGATTCACCCACCACCTGGTTCAAACTACGTTGAGGTCCAATGAAATCGCCTTCTAAGGGAATCCATGGAGGCTCTCGAAATCGTCCAGACCGACGAAGAGCCACAGGGGGAGGCTCTTGTTGAGTACTACCTTGACCAAGGAGAATCGGGGTAGCATCACAAGATATAGCCCCTGCGACATCTATCTTTGTCACCTCCACTGCGGAGGAGGCACCCGAATCCTCACATTTCTCAAGAATGCCAAACGCGTTAGTTGTAGGAGAAACACTGCTAGACAAGGAGATGGCCATAGGCATACCCGGAGTTTTGATTTTTCCTCTTTGCCACCTTTACCCAATCATCTTTACTTCCACTAACTAGCCCATCTTTTGCATTTCGCTCATTAGCAACCGGGACGTCTTGTCCTACACTCTCCTTGACATTTTGCTCCCATGTTTGGTTCCCTAAACTACGTTTCGGGATTAATTCTAGGACTATATCTCTTTGTTTCTCTCTCCATCTCTCAAACCAAATCCAACCAATTAAATTTTTCAAAACCAAATTCAAACACGATTCTTGAAAAAATCAACATGAATTTTTCATAAACAAGTTCAACATCCAACTCCCATTTTTGGACCGAATGATAAGCCAAGGTCAAAATTGTTCTCTAAGATTCTTTCTGCAGCAAAACCAAACAACTAAAAGCATGCCCATCTCACGATTCTCACCTTAATTAACGCGGTTCTTGAATATCCCATTTTTCAGATCCATGATGCGCTCTCTCCAAACCTGAAAATATCCCAGGTTTATCCAAATTGAAAAGAAATAATTCAGGACGACCCATTACTGGTTCGATCTCTGGAGGAAACGATCTTCAATCAGCTCTGGTGTGGAGAGAGAGAGAGAGAGAGAGAGAGAGAGAGGCGTGAATGGAGAAGAAGAAGAAGAAGAAGAAGAAGAAGAGAAAAAGTCGATGTATTCTAGGCTCTCAGATTTTCGTGGCAATTTTGTAATTTGAGGGGGTTTCAATTTGCGTGTTGCTTAGTCCGGGACTGGAGAATCCCACCCCCCATGGGATAATATAGTGTCATACATATCAGATAAATTTTGTCCTGGTATTACTTAATTAATCCCAGCGCTTTTGGGGAACCAAACAAGGGAAAATGTGGGATTAGGTGCACACAGTCCTATCCCAGGCTCTTAATCCCTGAATCAAACGAGGCCTAATAGTAGTAAGATAGTACCTCAATGAGATAGTTCCCATCTGGCTGATACATGACAGAAAGTGTCAAAAGTTTTGAACCACTGTTATCGTATTCATTCACCCACTCAAGTTCCATTGTTCGCCTAGCATGATGATGAACTCTGAAAGGGGGATGAGCATGCCATAAGGAGAGCCCTTCTGCAATAATTGATAAAAACAAACTAAGAGGCTTAACTATCACAGATCGCAAGACAGACTCTGAGATTCGACAATACCAGGGGGTTTTCCTTCAGAGCTCTGTGCTCCTTTTCACAAACACATGCAGCTACCATGGATGCACTCAGTTTAGCAGCATTATAAGGTTTTTGTGCCGAAACTTGATCACTTGGATCACTAATCAAATCATCTCGAAAGTGTTCGATAAAGTGGGTTTCTACTTCACCAGCTTGGAATGCCTGATGGTTGGCAAGTCTTAAGAGAAAATTATATTGGTGGGCAGACCTCCAACCTGCATCGACAATTTGCAATTGTTGCTAAATTTGGAAGAAAAATACAAACTGAACTGTAGAACGAGTCAGCTGGGAAGTGATAAATACATGCAAAGAACACAACATAGTGATCCACAGAAATGCATAAAACAAGCAAGCAATTCACCTTTCACACGCAAAAAAACAGGACCACAATTGGTAAACTTTTCTGAAGGGATCTCCTGAGACAAAATCTGCAGAATATGTCATCCTTTACATGATTGTGCCATTTCCTTGTCCTAGGGAATGAAGAATGATCATATTAATAGAATGAATAACGGCACCAAGCTGACAGATCATATTGAAGATATTAGATATTTAAAATTTCCTCGTTCAGAGAAGAATAACCATCTATTTTGCAAAACTAGAAGTCTAACATTAGAATTATGGTGAACTGAAGACATATATCCTGTATGACTCTACCTGAAACTTAGACAGCGAGCCCTTTAGTTTAACTAATGCTGCAGAACGATTCTCTCCCCATACTACAAGCTTTGCAATCATAGGATTGTAATGCATGCTCATAGTGTCCCCATCTTCAATTCCAGTTTCAACCCAAACTGCTAAATGGAATTGACTGAACATCAGAATAGATCGATACCACAAGGGAAAGATTCAAACAAATGTCATTCTAAAAAATAGTGGGATTGTCCTCTATAAAGACCTATCACACAAAAGTATATCTTACTTGCATTGTTCGTTGTCCAGCTAAGGAAAGCATTACTAGACCAAAAAGGTATATGGTTGAAGGATAATTAGGATTATCCAATATGAAGCATGTAAAATTTTCTTCTCTGATGTTCAGGTTCTATAAGGACCAATGAGGTAATGAATCAGGAATCATTGCAAGTAACACTCATATCAGAAGCCGCCAACATAGAAGTCTTGAGTGTTTAGTTCATAAAACATCCACTTCTGAGATAAACTTGTACCTGTGGATGAAATTGGAACAAGATGATAATGGTGAAGAACACCAGTAGCAGGAAGGAATCCCTTTGGAACATTCTCAGCATATATTCGGGCTTCAAAAGCATGACCTGTCAACGAATTTAGACATGTAAGCATGTCTTTGTCCTTCATGTTTCTCTTTACACACATATCTGAAGGAAATTTTGGTTTAGTATTCATTGAGAAGAAAATGTGTTCCAAAAAGTCATGCAAATGAACACCTTTATAACCAACCCCAACACAAACATACGCACCCCAAAAAATAACCAGGATTAAGGCAGAAACCTAGCATTAAGACCTCTTCAAAAAATTGCCCAGTTACATTCATGAAGCCTGGAAAGTTACTTCACTATTTGTTACTACTCTACATTACAAAGTAGTTAAAAATAAAATGTGGTAGCTGTTTTTAACTGGAGGAAAGCAACGGAAATTTTTAAACCTAACAGTTATTCTCCTTCCTTCGTCTCTTTAGTGACCAACCAAGCGGAACAGACTTGTATATACTTTTGTCAGTTGTCAATAATACACAATTGGAACACTTTAAAGGATCATTTTTCATAAAATAAGAGCAGAATTCAATATGGGAAAAAAATTAAACAGAAAGTGGTTAAAAAACTAACCTGATAATGGCAATTGTGATTGGCTCATGGGAAGAGGCTCTCCATTTGCAACATTTATTTGCCACTCCACAAGGTCTTGACCAATAATCAACTTTTATCCTTTGTTGCTCCATTTGAACACTTCAGTGACTTGATTAGATAACAAACACAATCTCGATTTTAGAGCCTTCGTTAGTTGTGGCTGTACGCAAGAGAGAGAGAGAGAGAGAGAGAGAGAGAGAGAGAGAGAGAGAGAGAGAGAGAGAGAGAGCCTTTGTATATCTTTTGTCCTTTTCTTTTTTACTCGCCAACACTACAAAAATATCTTACAATGTCAAATTAAACACTTTTGCATTCTCTGCGTGCAGCCTAGCTCTAACATATAATTAGGGTTCCCACTTTGAACACGTTTTGTCATGTAACACACCATTAGCATACAAGACGAGGTGCTCTTTCGGAGATGCTCCAACATCGAAGGGATAACACTATAACAGTATCCAGAGTAGGGGTGAAAAAATAATTGGCAAATACCAAGACAACAACTCTGGTTTGAGCAAACAAGAAAAGTTCTGACCATACCTATCAAGCAAACTGAATGATATCACAACGGAAAAATCTGCACTGCATAACTTAATACCCAGAAATCAGGCTTTCGAGTGGCCTTTTTCACTCATTTTCCTCACCCTTTGCAAGCTATTGCAACAGCTACAACAAACAGCCAAACCAACTGCACAAGCGGTTCTAATCTAATGAAGAATCACTTCTTTGTGTAAATAAGTTATTGATCTTTAGAGTGGATGCTGATTCTCATGTTGATAAGAGTGTTTTTGTCTTGATTAGTAACTGGAGGAGTCAAATTTGCAAGTCTTGATTAGTAACTGGAGGAGTCAAATTGGCGACTTGCAAATTTCACTAGAACCGGATGTATACATAGCATATCTTTTTCAATGGGACTAGAAATGGTATGACATCCTCATGTAATGGAGCATTCCAAATTTTAACTGAGAGTAAGATAGCAATGTGTGGTTGACATCGTACCAAATGAGCATGACATCATTGGCACATCGATCATGCAATGGCACATCGATCATGCAATGGCACACCAAAATGTCATACATATTGTACTAGCAACATAATTTTTGGAGTGCCACGTCGACAAGTTATACCAATTGTTGTACCTATTGTACGTGGTTATCGCATCCTTTCTCCTTAACGAAATAATTCCCACTTTATTCACTTCTGTACCGTTTCTAGGGGATAAAGAGAAATTTTAATTCTTAAATCTTTCTGTTCACAGAAGCAATGCGCTTTTCACTCACATAATGGAAGTTGGAACTAGAGCACGCCTCTCCTCCAGTAATTCTTACCCAGTAGAGCAGCTTGAATTAGTATCCATGGAACCTAGGGTGTGACACAGTTCGCATTAGCAAACATTGAGATGAATGATGCACATCATATGACTTTTTGGTTTATTGAGGTCCCAGTTGAGCTCTTGAAAAGACCATTAATCTTAGCCCTTAGGCTATGTTTGGAACTTATGGAAGTGAAGAGAAAGAGTACATAGGGAAAAAAAAGGAGAAATAAGAAAGAAATGGCAAAGAAACCCTTTTTCTTTCTTTTGTTCGATATCCAAAAATGCATAGGTATTTGCGAAAGTGTCACAATGGTTGTATATTCATATTTCAATTCATACAAATTTGGCAGTATATACTACTATATATATGCATATTATCCACTGTCCTAAGGTTAGCAATACGCCAAGAACCAATAAGAAGAACTGAAGAAATATATGTCATCAGTTAATCTAATTACAGGAAATGACAGTATGACTGAAAATATTATTGATGCAGCCACCGACCACAAATAATGTTGTAGCCGTCTAATATTGTGGCTCTCACGTGCATCAGACGGCTACGAAACCCTCTGTGATCGAATCTGTGATCGATGAATATGTACATATTCCTGAGAAACTTATTCCACCAATCACTAATGAATAGCTAAATTAATGTCTTGGAAAACAGTTTGAGCATCGGAATTCATAGCACATTAGCACCTAAAATTAAAGACAGTAGGACCGAAAATATTATTGATGCACCCACCGACCACAAATGACTTTGCAGCCGTTTGATGTTATGGGTCTCACATGCATCAGATTCCTACGAAGCTATATGTGATCAAACTCACGTACATCGGACGGCTTTGAATGGCTGTGATCGAATGTGGTCGATGAGTTTGTACGTATTATTACTACTACTCTAAGTATGGCAGACAATAGTCATCAAATGGTGTATGTCCCTCATGACATAACAGAATTTAAACTCAAAAATGGTGTACTCCGAATTGTATGCAATCCGAATTGTATGCAATTCCCATCTAATATGTTGGAACACAATTTACACAAAGGACAAACATCAAAACCCAAAAACATCTCTCTCTCTCTCTCCTTCCTGTGGGTTAGTAACAGTTGATTCCGTGAACAGAAGAAATGAGAGAGTGTTCCCTTATCTCTTTTGAGATGATAGCTCAACAGACCAATAAAATTGAAGACAAGGGGTACCTGTTCTTAACGCGTCCAGAGCTGCCGACCGTCGTCGGAGAAGATGAGCTTCAAATGAGTGCTGTCGACGTCGATGTTTTTGAAGGACACCAGAAAAAGGAAAAAGGTTTGATCCAGTGTAGCCAAATCTATTTTCCGAAAAATAAATACGCAATGATCATCTGCAAATATACGTCAAATAGAAATGGATCACTCTGATCTTTCACAAATTGAATTGTTTCGGCAATATCTACAAGATGAACTGCTTCGATCATATAAAAAAACCCTGGAATCAATCGTAATCGACAAATTACTCGTTGCAGTCCCTTTAATGGGAGATTTAATCGTTGCGACGTCGTTTAATAGGTGACATAGGTTCAACGTATGTCATGTACCGTTTTCCGACGTCGTTTTGAAGACTCACCGTTTTGCATCTTCCAGCTTCTTTCAAGGAAACTTTCTACCTATATTAGTAATGGATTTGTGATCTGATACATTCATTTGGTAGATAATGTTAGATTCAATATCACGTTCAAGTTTCATTGTAGTTCAATAAGAATTCGTACTTGATCTCGTTGAATCTGTGTTTCTTAAAATGAGTTTGGTTACACTGAATCAAAACTATAAAAAGCGTTAGCGTTTCATATCAATATCGTCCATTGAAACGATGTCGGCCGAATTCCTTTGAAACAAGAAAGAAAAGACCGGCCGAAGACCGCCGGCCATCATCTCCGGCTACGGTTGACTCACGGCGGCGTAAGCAAGAGCGGTTATTACTTTTCTAACCCATCTGCCTCGAATCAAAGATTGTAGTAGCCAAGTTTTATCTTGAAGCTTTTGTTTTTGGTTAGATTGAATATCTGTATTTGCTGTACAGGGATTTCTTAGAAATTGGGTTTATGGATCTAATATATTTCGACAGTGCTACTGAAGAAATTCCAGTTGATAGCTCTTCCAATTAGTTTTGGTTAGTTTTTTTGATGGAATAAAAATAAATAGTTTTAAATATTTTTGCTAATTTATATAAATATAGCTAAATATTTTGCTAATTTATCTACGTGACTTTTTTGTGTCTCCCTAGGGTGTCGGTGTCCCTATTTTTTAAAATTTTCGTTCAAAGTGTAAATGTCTGTGTCAATATTTGTGCTTCTTAGGTTGAGTTTTTTTGTTAATTCCACATCTCTATGAGTCTTGATATGTGTTTGTGTGTGAGTCGATTTCTATGTACACTTTACACGAATAAAATTGATGCTACTAAGTAGAGTTCTTGTTAATAATAGGATTTGCAAGTTGCAACACTGGAAGTAATTAGTTATATTCAAGAGAATTACATAGTCCGAATTTTGCAAGTTACAAAATAAAGGTGCAGTAACTTATGATTTGCAACAATGGAATTTATGATTCAAGGAATAAATAACTTTAGAACTTAATTAGTTCTAGTTCAGTGTATTTGACATGGAAATGATAAATAAAAATTAGGACTTCGTGGAACACAATAAGCTCCCATGTGTTTTTTATCCAAATTATAAGCCCGTGGTGCAAATCAAATCACTAATGAATAGCTAAATTAAAATAGCATTAGGACCGAAAATATTATTGATGCACCCACCGACCACAAATGACTTTGCAGCTGTTCGATGTTATGGGTCTCACATGCATCAGATACCTACGAAGCTATATGTGATCAAACTCACGTACATCGGACGGCTTAGAATGGCTGTGATCGAATGTGGTCGATGAGTTTGTACGTATTACTACTACTCTTAAGTATGGCAGACAATAGTCATCAAATGGCGTATGTCCCTCATGACATAACAGAATTTAAACTCAAAAATGGCGTACTCCGAAACCCGAATGCAATTCCCATCGAATATGTTGGAATACAATTTACACAAAGGACAAACATCAAAACCCAAAAACATCTCTCTCTCTCTCTCTCCTCTTCCTGTGGATTAGTAACAGTTGATTCCGTGAACAGAAGAAATGAGAGAGTGTTCCCTTATCTCTTTTGAGATGATAGCTCAACAGACCAATAAAATTGAAGAGAAGGGGTACCTGTTCTTAACGCGTCCGGAGCTGCCGACCGTCGTCGGAGAAGATGAGCTTCAAATGAGTGCTGTCGACGTCGATGTTTTTGAAGGACACCAGAAAAAGGTTTGATTCAGTGGAGCCAAATCTATTTTCAGAAAAATAAATACACAATGATCATCTGCAAATATATATCAAATAGAAATGGATCACTCTGATCTTTCACATATCATATTGTTTTGGCAATATCTACAAGATGAACTGCTTTGATCATATAAAAAACCATGGAATCAATCGCAATCGGAAAATTACTCGTTGCAGTCCCTTTAATGGGAGATTTAATCGTTGCGACGTCGTTTAATAGGTGACATAGGTTCACCCTATGTCATGTTGCGTTTTCCGACGTCGTTTCGAAGACTCCCCGTTTTGCATCTTCCAGCTTCTTTCAAGGAAACTTTCTAGCTATATTAGTAATGGATTTGTGATCTGAGACATTCATTTGGTAGATAATGTTAGATTCAATATAACGTTAAAGTTTCATTGCAGTTCAATAAGAATTCGTACTTGATCTCGTTGAATCTGTGTTTCTTAAAATGAGTATGGTTACACTGAATCAAAACTGTATAGAGCGTTAGCGTTTCATATCGCATACCCCGGAATTCCATTGAAACGATGTCGGCCGAATTCCCTTGAAACATCGTTTCGCCGCCGGCCGAAGACCGCCGTCTATCATCTCCGGCTACGGTTGACTCACGGCGGCGTAAGCAAGAGCGGTTATTACTTTTCGAACTCATCTGCCTCGAATCAAAGATGCAGGAAAGCAACACAAGTTTGTATTTGCTGTGGGATTTTTGTTCTTTCAAATTGGGTTTACTTGGATATGTATATTTGCTCGACAGCCATTCCTGTAGAAATTCCAGTTTATAGCTCGTCCAATGAGTTCCTGTGCCAAATTAAACAACCTCAGTTGACTCCTTTGGACTGTTTGACTTCAATCAATCAGTAAAATGAAGGTTACAAGTTAAAAAGTTCATATAAATAAAGGATCAAATAAAACACTTTTCCAATTAGTTTTGGTTATTTCTTGACGGAATGTTCATATAAATAGTAGCTAAATATTTATGCTAATTTATATACGTAACTTTTGTTGTGTCTCCCGCGGTGTCGGTGTCCCTATTTTTTAAAATTTTCGTTTCCGTGTAAATGTGTGTCGTTGTGCTTCTTAGGTTGAGTTTTTTTATTTATTTCCACATCTGTATGAGTCTCGAGATGTGTTTACGTGTGAGTGGATTTCTATGTACGCTTTACACGAATATACTAAGTAGAGTTCTTGTTAATAATAGGATTTGCAAGTTGCAACACTGGAAATAATTAGTTATATTCAAGAGAGTTACACAGTCCAAATTTTGCAAGTTACAATTGATGCTGCTTTGTAAAGGTGCTCTCAGTAACTTATGATTTGCAATAATGGAATTAATCAGGTGTTATTCAGAAGGAATAAATAGGTCTGGCCTTTAGAACTTACGGTGCACTCTAGTTGTATTTAACTTGTCCAGATACAGTTCTAGTTCAGTGTGTTTGAGATGGAAATGACAAATAAAAATTAGGACTTTGTGGAACACAATAAGCTCCCATGTGTTTTCTTATCCAAATTCCCAACGGCGGATGCAGATCAATAAGCCTGTGGTGCAAGGTAAGACTCGCTCTACTTTACAATTACATTATAAGTCATTATTTGTATGTCATTGGCGTAGTTGCTTCTATTCAATGTCCGGTCTATTAGCCATTTTAAGAGCGAACCGCGTGACAGAAAGTACGTTTGTTTATTTGATAGTTCCTTCGAGTTTCTCTTTCTTTGAAAACTCACATCAACAAAATCTGATATGCATTGTTGTAATAATACATTAACATATTGTTGACATGGACATCCTCCTCTCTGAAAGGGTGCTAAATGCTGATGAAGAATCCCCCACCCTCGCAACAACAGAAAAAATACAAAATTAAAGGGAAAAAATTGGTAAAGAGTTCCTCAGAAACACCAGAACCACTTCCCACACGAATCACTTTTCTGGAAGGGCCTCATTGTTGTAGTTCAGAATTTCCAACATTAAGGAAAATTAGGGGCAATAGCCTAAGATGGGTACTCTTGCCACAAGCAATCCTTGAACCCTTGACCTCCATAATGAGGAACAAGTATTCTGGCGGCCTGAGCTAGCCCAAGTAGTTAGTCGAGAATCTTATTTCCAATAACCATGGAGCGCAAAATGCTTGGCAACTACAAATGAAATCTGCGCAACTTCAACTCATCACGTTTCCGGGACTTCAGCTGGGAAAGCTGGATCTCTGTATCATGCAAACGATCCTCAAGAACTTTCTTCTCTGAGTTGAGCTTTCCAATTTCATCCTTCCGCTGAGCGAAGCCATTCAAGTTGACTCTCAACTTTCTTGCAACTGCTCCAAGAGCTCCTTTTCCTGAGCAAAACGGTCCATCTCAGCCCGTATTTCAGACTGCCATTTTACAGGGTGTCAATTCGAAGAAACTCATAACAATTAATTAGAAGAAAATTTCCTATCCAGCTATCATCACAATTTAGAACAGAAAGTTACCTTAACCCGATTATTAGTTGGCTCAGATTCACTCAGCCTTTGTGATATGATAGCTTTTTCTTTAACCATATTGGAGATCTCAGCTTTTCTCTATCCATGAATATGCATGATCTCGTCTTCACTGGCACATAACTGATGCCAAAGAGCCGCCCGAATTAACATTCGCAAATCCAGCAACCTCCCTCATCATGCTCAGAATTGGTCTAACAATTTCTTGCTCCTCACACAACAAGATTAACAAAACTTCCAAATCTAAGTCTACCTCACAACTACAACCAGTTGCACTGGTGGCAGAGTCGACAAGTCTCTTAAGCATCCTCAATCTATGAGACTCATCCGCATACTATCAAAGCAAAATGGTGTAAAGCATTTTCGCAAAGTCTGTCACATGAGAGTATCCAGAAAGGGCCAATGTCTCAGCAAGAGCAAGAACATAAGTGAAATCATCTCCCTTGCCTCCTGTTTGCTCAATATCTTCCTCGAGTCCCTCCACAAGCCCATCTGTGTGATGAAAAATTTCAGCTACAGTAAAATTTAATCTTTGAGCTACTCATCTTTCCAATACCATAGCCAATGATAGAGTAACATTGCACCTCGACCTACAGCTCTCTCAAAAGTGTGTGAAGCTTGAACAGCAAGGGAAGGAATAGGCGGCATTTCAATCCAAATACGTGTATCGAAAAATATCGACTAATGCAAAAAAGCATGCTTGTCCAGTGCATGCAATCTTTCAGAAGTAGGTGCATTTTCACCAAATACGAAGAGCCCGCAAGGCAATGCCGAGCTGTTATCAGGATATTATTGTCACAGTCTATACATCAAAAAATAGCTTCAGCAACACTTGCACAACTATTTACCCTTGTACTTAAATAACAAAGAACACGGGAATTTTTCAAAGCCCAAATCTTTTAGCCTTACACGATATCTAACCTACAGATGAGAAGAAAAGGAAGTTAAATGCCATCAAAATAAACAACGAAAAATCATAAATATTTGGACTTAAGTGTTGTTTCACATGACTTATTTGTGCGACTTTTTGAACTTTTTGTACTTATTGCACTTTTAGGGTTTTGTATTTGTTTGAGTGTTGGTCAAAATTTTATCTTTCAGATTCCTCTCGTCGAGACGAATCACGGAACGTAAAAAGTTCTACGCAAAACTAACAAATGCGAAAAAAAAATTTGAATCAAGACAAAAATCAAAAAGAGTAAAAAGTTAAGGGGAACAAGCCCTTAATCTGAAAGCGACTCATTTAAGTTTCAAGAGATTTTGAAGCACACCGCTTCTGGTAGATGTTGGCACTGCAATGCAGCCTTAAAAATAAAGTCTATGGTAGCTGCAAGAGGTTCATCATTTGAGCCTGCCAAAAGTGCAAAAGATTTCAAAAAGTACGCTCTCCCAAATTCAGTGCATTCCAACTAGCTAAGAGCACCAAAAACCTGACACGTGAAAATTGAATGAGTACAATATGAATAGAAACAAAGAAGCATACAATTTTCCAACAAGTACAAAGGATAAGACATTCAAAATCGTTACATATGTTCCCCAGATTTTCAGACTTCAAATTTATACCTCTGTGCGTGTGAGCAATCTTTTGTGTAGACTCGGGGATTCACCTTGCCTCAGGGAAACCTTGTGGAATGGCTCCATCTAATGCTCTAAGTGAGTTCACAATCAACCCAAGAAGCTCCTCAGACTGCTCTGGACATTTCGTCTGAGGCTACATTTTCCTCAATTAGTCAACACTCAACAGCAAGAACTAGTTCAATATTACATTTGAGACTAAATATTTACCTTAGTGCGAAGGGAAGCACTTTCTGAAAAACCAGCAGCGGATGTCTCAGGCGGACAAATAGGCAGTCCACTAACAATTTTATCAGGTATACAACCCCATTCATGTCAGAACTTTGTACAGTAGATGCATTGGTGCCTTCATCTGTCCCTGGGTCCAACCAATCCTGTATGGAAAGAGTACAGGTTCTATTCCCGATAATCCATATCAGATTCCAAGGGGCTGACAGCTCCACTGCCATCTGGAGATGGTTTAAAATTCGAATCAGCAGTATCGTCATTGGAATTTCCTTCTGAAGGTTGGCAACAGATGGGGAAGATTCACCGTTCCTGTAAACCTTCTTGCCATCGTCACCACCAGAGAGTTTGGTCGGAAGAAGCAAGCGCTTTACTTTAGCAGGGTCATCAAGATACACACAAAGTCCAGTCAGAAAACCAGCTATGGCGCCAGCATCCATGAGAAGCTTTTTCTCTTAAAGTGACGTGGCAGTGAGGGATTCTCCCCATATATGAGGTGAAACCCTGCTCTAGAAAGAAAGTTTCTAAAGATGGCTTCTTAATCTCCACTTATCCCTTCACTGTCCTTAGAATCGAGAAGTTCATCCAGGGTCGGTTGTCAGGGCATCATGATCATCCTCAGAAAGAGGACCATGTTTGAAGAAGGGCAGACGCACCAACACATCAATGCAAAAAAAAGATGCTGCATGAAAAAAACAATTCCCAACCATGTACAAGGTCAACGAGTAGAAAAAAAAATTCAATTTACGTGCTTCAACTTAAGTTTTTAGCTCAGCTAGCTAGAGCACCATGCTAATAATGCAAAGGTCACAGGTTGGAGACCTGCATGGAACATTCATAATTTTTTTATTGTACATCAGCGTTTGGATTTCTGCTAAATCATAGAGAGGAAAATCATACCATGCATGCTGCATAAACCTAGGGAGACAAATGTTTTAGGCTCTTTTGTTACCTTGACTCTACTTTATGTTTTGCATATGTTTCCCAATAACAAACGTGACAATTATATTAGAGACTAACTATAACAAAACGAAGGATATTGCATATCATACAGAATATTGACGGTAATAAAGAAGAAAATTGTTCATTATCGTTTAGTGGATAATGTGGTTGGCACATGCGAAGCACTTGCCAATACTTCTAGTTCAGTTAAAGAAATAAATCCCATAAGATCGACAATCAAGAAGCGGTTAGGATATTCCAAGGAGCATCGTAAAGTTACACTTCTATCATGAGGTATCGATAGTACACGTTTAAAGAGTTGAAGCCATGGGAAGAGATGCTTTTATAAGTATTTTCAGCAGGCCCATTTATCTTTTAACAAGATTCTATATCCACACTAGGAGGATAATTAAAGGAATGCAATTATGAAATTAAAAGCCACAGGAAAGTGCCTTGAAATGTGGAAGCCACAACTTTGAAAACTCAAGATAGAGTAGACCTCCATTAGAGGTACTTTGGAACGGTCAGGCACTTCAGCGCATAATTTTGACAACTAGGTACCGATTAACTGTGAGTGACAGGAATGCATGCTTACAGAAAAATGAATTACAGGAATGGCATAGTGAGATGAATTGGCCCTATATAAACTGACCTCTAGATCTGAAAACTCAAACCATAGGCAGCAGTCCAAGATTACACAGACGAAAACAACTGTCACGTACAAGAAAACCTGCATCTGCTTCCAGCATGTCAGACACCTTCATGAATTGAAGAACGGAATTATTCCATGTCTTTGTACGGATAGAAGACTCTTTCCACGCACTCTTGGGATGATTCTTTTGGTTCACCACAGCCATCCCGTATTTGACCCAAAAGTTTTATCAGGATCGGTGACAACTGATTCGTCACTCTCCAGATATATACATATGGTGGCAAAGCATTCATACACACCTGCAGTATACAGCCAGAACAAATAAACCAATCAGCCAAGGAGAGGTACTTTCACTGGAGATAGGACGTGATAAAAATAAAAAGCCACCCACCAATCCAAAGCTCACATCCTCCAGCTTGGAAGAATTTGCTAAATATCCATTATTTCTTTTAAGGAGAGGAAGTTCTCCATCTTTTAAGGATCGGTGACCTCCTTTTTTCCGAATGTATCCACCTGGGAAACTGCACTGGTCGACTCCATATCCTGATCAATAAAATACTGAATTACGGAGGCTTGTTCCGAAATAACAATTTCAGCGGCGAATACAACTGCATCCTGAACGAGAAATCCAGAATCTTGATCAAAAAGAGTAGTCAGTGTCACAAATTCACGCTAGCCCCAACTTTTGCGGCTCTGGAGTTAAGGTTCTGTGACTTCTGTGTGACAGACTTGTCCCCCATCCTCTGCGTCACTACCGATAATCGGTGCCTCACAAAACAACTGCAGTCACTGGAAGTATTATGTGAACCTGTGACTTCGAGAAATACAGAAAGGTGACATGGTGGTTGACTTTCATGGAATTTTATCACCGATCACTAAATGAAAATATTGACAATGGAGGCTTGAAGTGATTGTCACCCGTATACAGAAAGGGTGAAGAGTACCTATCTTGACTAATTCTTTCACGAAATCATGAAACAGTTGACTCCAAGTCCAACTCTTCATCGGAGTCGATCACATCCTTGTAGTCATAAAAAGGATTCGCCTGCCATACAGTTGAAATCATGTTCAATCATTCATTCAATATTGAAACACCAATTATATATACACCTAAACAACAGTACCATATCTGTACCAAGAAAACCCAAGTTAGACTATCAATGATCAACATGCACTGATAAACCAGATAAATAAATTTAGCTTCTTCACTTCATTATCTTTCTTAATTCTCGACCTTTTCTTTTCACTCCATAAATCTCCGCTACAAAACATGATCCAAATTGTCTTAGGGATGAGTTTCTCCTCCAATGCTTCATGGTATATATTAGAATAAGAAAGCTTGAGCTTCATTTCATCTAGTAGAAACCTAGAATCTATGACTATTCTCTAGTGTAGAAATTAGCGGGATCCGTACCTCAGGTCTTGGAGTTACTGCTTCAAAACTGTGAAACACTGGAGTATCAAAATGAGGGGGTTCCAGAACGATGTATGCGCCTTTGTTGTTGTACCGTTCTTCTGTTGCCTGCAAGAAAGACATAGACATAACATGTGAATATTACTCCAACTTAAATAAAGAAAAAAAGAAAATTTCAAAATTTACGTTAGAACAATTTATACAAGTTCAATAACCAATCGTAAAATCAAGTAAATGCATAAACCTATTGTCCAGACCTCATAAACCAAATGTATTAATGTCTCAACTTCACGAAATCATATCAAAGGCCCGGTAGTAAAGGATACTCTAGATTTTTCTTTCCCGGGATAATTGGATAGAGCAAGAATCCTCTATCATGATTAACATATAAGTACCAGTTTTATGACAAGTAGCCTATTTTCTTAAAGAACTTGGACTTTGTTTGGTTTAGGTTTTTGAGGGAGGTTTTTGGGGTAGGAAGTTAAACTAATCTTACTCCCCAAATTCCATTAGGTATTGTTACGAAGGGGAACATCTCATTTCCTATTAAATGGAAATATTTGCTTTTTCCTGATATTGTATGTTGTGAGATAGGCAAGGTCGGGGATGGGCTTAATGATACTCATCTGGATTCCTTCTTGTTGTCAATACAGTTTTAGTATTGGTCTGCCTGTCCACTCTTTACGGTCTTGAATCTATTTCGGCAAATCGCCTACATTGCCTCGTTCAGTATTTCACCTGATGTCAAAGAATCTCAGGGAAATTGTCATTGGGGGAGAGAATTAATCTAGGGGAGCATGATAACTCACTATCTCTGATGGTATAGTAAAGAGATTTGTGGTTTGTAGCACCCTGAAATATCCCAAAGAAACAAAGGACAAAAAAAATGGCTCAAATGGGGATCTCAGTCCTAGACTCTTAACCAAACCCAATGCAGTAGAGTCAAAAAGATTCAAAGCAGAAAGCAAAACCATGTTTTAGAGGTTTGTTAGAGCTTGTCCTACATTGGTTAATTATAACCTCCAAAACTAGCAGGGGAGACGCTAGGAAAAACTTACTACTGGGTTCAGACTCCAGTCATTAATTGAGCTCATAAGCCATACCTATTAATACCAATATTTTGTTAAATAGGAGGAGTAATGATTTCCCCAGAAAATAGAACAGCTCTCCCAGTAGAAGGGGAAAAGTATAGTGAAAGCTCTAGGCTCTCAGTCTATCTATCGACTAGCAGGCTATAAAAATGGTGGAGGCAAATTTGCACGCTGTCCAAACTCTTTTTGATGGTCTGTCAGCTGTGATTGGTCTAGATTGAAAGAATTTTATTAAAAAGATAACAAATCAGTTCAGAAATGCTGCATTTGTAATAGGTGTAGTGGGGCGTACCCTGACGAAAAGCTCTTCTCTTTCACCATCAAATAAAATTAATGGTTGACTGGGATCATGACACATGTCAGTGATCTAAGGCGTACAAATTATGCATGTGTAGTAAAGGATTTTCAAAACTCACTGGGTTCAACTGAACCCACAACCTCCTACATGCCTCATGGCATCGCCCCTGAAAACTAGAACTAGTATATGATCTTGGGCGGCCTCTCCATTCGTATTTGGTTGAGTTGGATGCTTTAACATGGTATCAGAGCTAGGCATTCGGAGGCTTTTGGACAAGCCTCTATATTGTTGATGATTGGTTCTCTCATTATTTGTTGTTGATAGTTGATAGTTGTCGTATGTAT
Source organism: Vaccinium myrtillus (assembly GCA_016920895.1). Classification (NCBI taxonomy): domain Eukaryota; kingdom Viridiplantae; phylum Streptophyta; class Magnoliopsida; order Ericales; family Ericaceae; genus Vaccinium; species Vaccinium myrtillus. The sequence continues at coordinate 388,735 of CM029279.1, forward strand.
TGAATTGTTTGCTTACCTCACCACGTGCGAGTCAAGGGTTGCACGTGCGGGTGAGTGTTAAAGGTTGTCCTACATTGGTTAATTATAACCTTCAAAACTAGTATATGATCCTGGGCGGCCTCTCCATTCATTACCAATTGGTTTTGAGTTGGATGCTTTAACAAGTCAGTCCGTAGTGTCATGTCCGAGTTCGGATGGTTTTAGTCCGAATATCAGGTCCATTGGAGGACATGTTCAGCTTAATGAAGCAACAAACCAAAGAACTATAACTCCTATTTGTCATGGCTCCAGAAAGAAGCATTAACACCGACGGTAATGGAAAGGCGTAAAATAAAAGCAAATCATTATATGCTTCCGAATTGAAAACCTTCTTGATGTAGTCCTCTGTCTCTGTGTCATGTCTCTATACCCATTTTTCAAGGCATTGAACATTTACAAATTACAACAAATGCATAACAAGTTCTCATGAAAAACATGCCCACCTAATTTATCAGGATGAGGAAAGGAGGAAAGAAGATCCTCCATCTAACACCATATAAGCATTAGACATGCCCAAATGACCCAATTTTCAAGCAAACAGCAGATTAAGCGCAGGTCAAATTTCATTTGAGCAAATGAAAAGGCATTGTCACGCCCCAAAAAGGGAAATGACCGGCCGTGTGCCACGGGGCAAACCCATGGAACACGAAGCCTAAATATAAAATAAACCATAAAAACTAAATAACCATTCTTTATTGAATAGCAAAATCAAAATCAAATTTGTCTCAACATCAGCATGGGGAGCAACCGTCCCATGAACCCAACAATAAAATTTTCCACCAATGATAACAAAAAGCAATTTATCAAAAAGGTTTAACAAAGAGCGGAAGCGAATAAATAAAATACTAAAACTAGGATGCAATATCCTATGGAGGTCGACAGAAAGAATTCCCCAAGATGCCGCCAGAGTCCTCACCTATTGACTCGATTTTCCTGAAAATGGTATTGGAATAAATCCGTCAGCTGACAAGCTCAGTGAATGGCAAATCATGTATAATAAATAAAGTTCTCAAGAAGGGATAAAATATTTTACCATGTAAATATAATTTGGCATGCGAGGTGTATAGCAAAACAACAAATCCTTTTAACAATAATTAACAAGCCTCAATGGTGATCACAGTACGATATTCAACAACCATGGGGAACCACAACCAATACCAAATAGTACCAAGTGCCAGTGAACAAATCTCTCAAAAATTGGATCCAATATCGAAACTTAGAGTCACCACGAGTAGGCAGCCCGTGGAACTTTTCCCTAAGAACGATCCGGCGAAAGTCAGCCGTTGAGCATTAGGGTCACCGGCCAGAACACGGTCTCTTCCCTAATGGCCAGAGTCACCCGCACACAGAGGATTAATTTCCCTGGACTTTCAATAATAAATGTTCCCATCAATATCCACCAAGTTCTCACCAAAAGAATATTTTTCCGCATGCCAATCAAAAGATCAAATATAAACAATTCACGTTTTTAATAACCAAATGATAATTTTTCCAAAAGAATAATTCAAGGGACACGGCGAGTTCGAAAATACGTAACATGATTAACCACTCACCTGGTCCGAAAATAATGCAACTCGGACACGCCAAAAAGAGACTAACCTGTACAAAATAAAAAATACGAAATAACTAGCTATGCGAATAATACATCACCGATGATGAAAGTTAGAATATCCTAAGCTAATTAAGCAGTAACCTAAGCTACTCATAATTTAGTAATTAGCCAATAGTAGCAACCAAATTCTACCCTTTAAAACAATTCTAGCCCACATGGGTAACCATCACCACTCCAGAATATTTTTAAAGTGCATAGCCAATTCAAAACCCAAAATTTAATTCTAATTCCCATATGATTTGATTCCCAACAATCTGACTTGCACGTGCACTTCATCAAAGCAAAATCCATGGGCCTAAGGCCACCTGTTACCCCTATGAAACACCAAACTGGGATTTTCATCACAAACCTTATACTCCAAAACTACCAATTTTGTAAGGGGAACTATAAATTAAACCTAAATGGCACCAACACCTCACAACATTCAAGTCAGACAAGCACTGCCATCTATTTGGCACAAACGTGGCACACAACACCATTGCCATGCATAACCCTCCACCATATCTCTCTTTCTGCACCAACCCGCACCACGACAACCGATTATCCCAAGACAATTAAATACCACGAATAGAACAAAGGAAATTTGTAACCCAATAACTGATTCTCTCCCTATCAAACACCGTTAACCCAACTAAAGGAATAAAATAACAAATACTTACTAATTCCACGGATGATCGAGAACCAGAGGTAAACACCACCTTGAAGGATCCCGCTGCTGCGGCTCACACTCCTCTCCTATCGTTTTCTAATAACAAAACCCTAGTTAATGAATGTATTTATAAGCAACTTAGCAACTGCCCACTAAGCCCCGAAGCCTAAAAAATAGCTAATTAGGAAAACAAAATGTATGTGACCAAGTGGTAGTATATAAACCTATAATCTGACCCAATTTAACATTTCACACTTAACCACATACCACTAATTTGCCAAAACTCCAAAATTTCAATTGTGCCAACATAACCCATAGCGCGCTTATAATAATTAATTAGGCCCGACCACAAAACCCAATTGTAAATAACGCTTATTAATGATAATAAAATAAATAAAATAAAATAAAAGTCTAGGGCGTAACAGGCATCAAGGAACAAGAGTTATGATGTGCTGTTAATAACATCTCATAGGGTGTATATGCAATTAGCATCACTCTTTGAAGGGGGATATCTTTTGTCTTTAGCATTTACAGAAGCTAACAACCACGACAAATTTAACCTATCAAATTCCATGCCTTTTTTGGGGGTCACATTTACCATTCCATGTCTTCTTCATGCAAGCTTCTCCAATGATGAGATGAGCAACACATAAGTGGAAAAGACTGGAAGAATTTCCACGAGCGGTTTCCACTAAAACCATTTTCCAAGGGATTCTTGTCTTGAACACAAAAATGGTATTTTTCATAGATTAAGAGAAATCCTAAAAACATTTGAAAGAATATCCTACGAACATTTGTAAGAATCTCCAAGTACTTGGAAGGAATTTCAAAATGGAGGGAATGTCTCCACGTATCATCAAGATGTCCTACTAACTAAGCAACTTCTGTCAAGTTTCCTTTTCCAGAAGATTCTATTCTTCAACAGGCAATTTTTACATTGCTAGTATCCTTACACTTTATAATAAAAAAGTGACAAAAGAAGGCACTTTTCAACCTTATATCAAGTTGAATAAGGAAGAACGAAAAATAGGTAAATAATCAAAAATAGAAGACAAAATACTATACCATCATGTACCCCAACTAAAGTTGGAAACAATGATTGTATCCACCTCAAATGGGAGTTATTTCAGGATGAGAGCCACAAATCAATCTAACATTAGATTTACCAATAGAAGTGTCACGCCAATGGATGGAAACTTTATTCAGTTGCCCATAACAAATGTTGAAAGAAAATATAGCTAAAATCACAATAGAAGAGAAGTACCCGGAACTGAGGATAGTCAGGAGCACTGAACAGAGTAATCAATCTCCCAGACTCTACGACATGATTTACTGTGTACCCTTCATTCATTCCTTCTAGACCACGTCGCTTTTCCCTTGCATCAGGACCTTCATGTGATCTGATAATTAACTGCAGAAACAACAATGCCGAAGGACCAATCAAGATGGAGCACCACTATCCAGTGTCTTACAACTTGAAAGATACTATTAAACACAAAAGTGAATCCAAAGAGGACAACTAGAACAAATAGGTGTGTTTTCGGTGTTTTGGGTGTTCATGTGACCATCCAAGATACAATGTGGAGCCGCCAGTATACCCACCCGACACCTAAGTTTTTCTCCTTATACTCTACGTGATTTTATGATGATGAAGCGATGTGGGTCAATAAGTTTGTAGTGTACCAAAATTTCAATTCGAGAAGACCAAACGAAGAGATAAAAATCATCCACAAAATAATGGAAAATGCTAACCTCCACAGTAGAAATTAAGCGTATAGATATCCGAGAAAAATGCATTAATAAACATGAAAGGATATTGATATCCGTGAAATGTGCATTGATATCTAAACTAGTTTGTCATTATATGCGTATTATCCTTCACCTATTGGTGAATGTTAGCAAGACCCAAAAATAATTAATTAAACTATAGTCCTAATGGTCAAGAGCCATACTATAGGCCTCGTTTGATTCGCGGACTAAAACATGTGTGATTGGTAGTCCTGGGACTAATTTAGTACTGAATCTCACACAATCCCATGTTTGATTCATGCAGGATTAACATTGGGATATCCATGTTTTGGTCAATCCCATGTTTGGTTTTTTTTTTTTTTTTGGGTAAATTAGCTTGAAATAGAAAAAAGGCTAACCGAATATACAGCCTACAAGGGACATACCCCAGGAGGAAAAGAAAGAAAAAGAAAAGAGAAAATCTGAAACTAAACCACAACAAAATAAATAGCTAACAAAGCTCAAATCACACTTCAAAGAAGTAACACCAAAACAAAAGAAAGGCCAAGCTAGCTTCAAGAACTAAACTCTTGAAGCCTTTAACATCTTCATTTTTTCTTTAAGCTTCTTTTTGTTTTGATCTCTCGTGGATGAAGGAGTTGAGGATTCACCCACCACCTGGTTCAAACTACGTTGAGGTCCAATGAAATCGCCTTCCAAGGGAATCCATGGAGGCTCTCGAAAATCGTGCAGACCGACGAAGAGCCACGGGGGGAGGCTCTTGTTGAGTACTACCCTGACCAAGGAGAATCGGGGTAGCATCACAAGATACAGCCCCTGCGACATCTATCTATGTCACCTCCACTGTGGAGGAGGCACCGAATCCTCACATTTCTCAAGAATGCCAAACGCGTTAGTTGTAGGAGAAATACTGCTAGACAAGGAGATGGTCATAGGCATACCCGGAGTTTGATTTTTCCTCTTTGCCACCTTTACCCAATCATCTTTACTTCCACTAACTAGCCCATCTTTTGCATTTCGCTCATTAGCAACCAGGACGTCTTGTCCTACACTCTCCTTGACATTTTGCTCCCATGTTTGGTTCCCTAAACTACGTTTCAGGATTAATTCTAGGACTATATCTCTTTGTTTCTCTCTCCATCTCTCAAACCAAATCCAACCTAAATTTTTCAAAACCAAATTCAAACATGATTCTTGAAAAAAATCAACATGAATTTTTCATAAACAAGTTCAACATCCAACTCCCATTTTTGGACCGAATGATAAACCAAGGTCAAAATTGTTCTCTATGATTCTTTCCACAGCAAAACCAAACAACTAAAAGCATGCCCATCTCACGATTCTCACCTTAATTAACGGGATTCTTGAATATCCCATTTTTCAAATCCATGACGTGCTCTCTCCAAACTTGAAAATATCCCAGGTTTATCCAAAATTGAAAGGATATAATTCAGGACGACCCATTACTGGTTCGATCTCTGGAGGAAACGATCTTCAATCAGCTCTGGTGTGGAGAGAGAGAGAGGCGTGAATAGAGAAGAAGAAGAAGAAGAAGAGAAAAAGTCGATGTATAGAGGCTCTTAGATTTTCGTGGCAATTTTGTAATTTGAGGGGGTTTCAATTTGCGTGTTGCTTAGTCCGGGACTGGAGAATCCCACCCCCCATGGGATAATATAGTACCATACATATCAGATAAATTTTGTCCTGGCATTAATTAATCCCAGCGCTTTTGGGTAACCAAACAAGGGAAAAGGTGGGATTAGGTGCACACAGTCCTATCCCAGGCTCTTAATCCCTGAATCAAACGAGGCCTAATAGTAGTAAGATAGTACCTCAATGAGATAGCTCCCATCTGGCTGACACATGACAGAAAGTGTCAAAAGCTTTGAACCACTGTTATCGTGTTCATTCACCCACTCAAGTTCCATTGTTCACCTGGCATGATGATGAACTCTGAAAGGGGATGAGCATGCCATAAGGAGATCCCTTCTGCAGTAATTGATAAAAGAAGACTGAGAGGCTTAACTATCACAGATCACAAGACAGACTCTGAGATTCGACAATACTAGGGGGTTTTCCTTCAGAGCTCTGTGCTCCTTTTCACAAACACATGCAGCTACCCTGGATGCACTCAGTTTAGCAGCATTATAAGGTTTTTGTGCCGATACTTGATCACTTGGATCACTAATCAAATCATCTTGAAAGTGTTCGATAAAGTGGGTTTCTACTTCACCAGCTTGGAATGCCTGATGGTTGGCAAGTCTCAAGAGAAAATTTATATTGGTCGGCAGACCTCCAACCTGCATCGACAATTTGCAATTGTTGCTAAATTTGGAAGAAAAATACAAACTGAACTGTAGAACGAGTCAGCTGGGAAGTGATAAATACATGCAAAGAACACAACATAGTGATCCACAGAAATGCATAAAACAAGCAAGCAACTCACCTTTCACACGCAAAAAAACAGGACCACAATTGGTAAACTTTTCTGAAGGGATCTCCTGAGACAAAATCTGCAGAATATGTCATCCTTTACATGATTGTGCCATTTCCTTGTCCTAGGGAATGAAGAATGATCATATTAATAGAATGAATAACGGCACCAAGCTGACAGATCATACTGAAGATATTAGATATTTAAAATTTCCTCGTTCAAAGAAGAATAACCATCTATTTTGCAAAACTAGAAGTCTAACATTAGAAGTATGGTGAACTGAAGACATATATCCTGTATGACTCTACCTGAAACTTAGACAGCGAGCCCTTTAGTTTAACTAATGCTGCAGAACGATTCTCTCCCCATACTACAAGCTTTGCAATCACAGGATCGTAATGCATGCTTAAAACTTAGACAGCGAGCCCTTTAGTTTAACTAATGCTGCAGAACAATTCTCTCCCCATAACCAGGATTAAGGCAGAAATAAACACACACCAAAAAATAACCAGGATTAAGGCAGAAACCTAGCATTAAGACCTCTTCAAAAAATTGCCCAGTTACATTCATGAAGCCTGGAAAGTTACTTCACTACCTTCTGTTATTACTCTGCATTACAAAGTCGTTAAAAATAAAATGTGGTAGGAATTTTTAACTGGAGGAAAGCAAAGGAAATTTTTAAACCTAACAGTTATTCTCCTTCCTTCGTCTCATTAGTGACCAGCGAAGCGGAATAATACACAATTGGAACACTTTAAAGGATCATTTTTCATAAAATAAGAGCAGAATTCAATATGGGAAAAAAATTAAACAGAAAGTGGTTAAAAAACTAACCTGATAATGGCAATTGTGATTGGCTCATGGGAAGAGGCTCTCCATTTGCCACATTTTATTTGCCACTCAACGAGGTCTTGACCAATAATCAACTTTTACCTTTTGTTGCTCCATTTGAACACTTCAGTGACTTGATTAGATAACAAACATAATCTCGATTTTAGAGCCTTTGTTAGCTGTGGTTGTACAAGAGAGAGAGAGAGAGAGAGAGAGAGAGAGAGCCTTTGTATAGCTTTTGTCCTTTTCTTTTTTACACACCAGCACTATAAAAATATCTTACAATGTCAAATGAAACACTTTTGACATTCTCTGCGTGCAGCGCAGCTCTCACATATAATTAGGGGTCCCACTTTGAACACGTTTTGTCATATAACACACCATTAACATACAAGACGAGGTGCTCTTTCGGAGATGCTCCAACATCGAAGGGATAACAGTATCCTGAGTATGGGTGAAAAAATAATTGGCAAATACCGAGACAACAACTCTGGTTTGAGCAAACAAGAAAAGTACTGACCATACCTATCAAGCAAACTGAATGATATCACAACGGAAAAATCTGCACTGCATAACTTAATACCCAGAAATCAGGCTTTTGAGCGGCCTTTTTCGCTCATTTCCCTCACCCTTTGTAAGCTATTGCAACAGCTACAACAAGCAGCCAAACCAACCGCACAAGCGGTTCTAATCTAATGAAGAATCACTTCTTTGTGTAAATAAGTTATTGATCTTTAGAGTGGATGCTGATTCTCATGTTGATAGGAGTTTTTTGTCTTGATTAGTAACAGGAGGAGTCAAATTGGCGACTGGCAAATTTCACTAGACCCGGATGGATACGTAACAACATATCTTTTTAATGCGACTAGAAATGGTATGACATCCTCATGTAATGGAGCATTCCAAATTTTAACTGAGAGTAAGATAGCAATGTGTGGTTGACATCTTACCAAATGAGCATGACATCATTGGCACATCGATCATGCAATGCCACACCAAAATGTCATACATATTGTACTAGCAACATAATTTTTGGAGTGCCACGTCGACAAGTTATACCAATTGTTGTACCTATTGTACGTGGTTATCGCATCCTTTCTCTTGAAAAGACCATTAATCTTAGCCCTTAGGCTATGTTTGGAACTTATGGAAGTGAAGAGAAAGAGTAGGGGGAAAAAAAAAGGAGAAATAAGAAAGATATGGCAAAGAAACCCTTTTTCTTTCTTTTGTTCGATATCCAAAAATGCATAGGCATCCGCAAAAGTGTCACAATGGTTGTATATTCATATTTCAATTCATACAAATTTGGCAGTATATACTATTATATATATGCATATTATCCACTGTCCTAAGGTTAGCAATACGCCAAGAACCAACAAGAAGAAATATATGTCATCAGTTAATCTAATTACGGGAAATGACAGTATGACTGAAAATATTATTGACGCAGCCACCGACCACAAATAACGTTGTAGCCGTCTAATATTGTGGCTCTCACGTGCATCAGACGGCTACGAAACCCTCTGTGATCGAATCTGTGATCGATGAATGTGTACATATTCCTGAGAAACTTATTCCACCGTCCACTAACGAATAGCTAAATTAATGTCGTGGAAAACAGTCTGAGCATCAGAATTCATAGTACATTAGTACCTAAAATTAAAGACAGTATGACCAAAAATATTATTGATGCACCCACCGACCACAAATGACTTCGCAGCCGTTCGATGTTATGGGTCTCACATGCATCAGATACCTATGAACTACGAAGCTATATGTGATCAAACTCACGTACGTCGGACGGCTTTGAATGGCTGTGATCGAATGTGGTCGATGAGTTTGTACATATTACTACTACTCTTAAGTATGGCAGACAATAGTCATCAAATGGTGTATGTCCCTCATGACATAACAGAATTTAAACTCAAAAATGGTGTACTCCGAATTGTATGCAATTCCCATCTAATATGTTGGAACACAATTTACACAAAGGACAAACATCAAAACCCAAAAACATCTCTCTCTCTCTCTCTCTCTCTCTCTCTCTCTCTCTCTCTCTCTCTCTCTCTCTCTCTCTCTCTCTCTCTCTCTCTCTCCCTGTGGGTTAGTAACAATTGATTCACACACCCAGGGGTTGCCCGAGTGGTTAGGGTGAGTGCCTGACTTTAGGGTAGTCCCTTTGGTCAGGTGTTCGATTCCCCACAGGGTGAGTACCTATACTAAGTGGTGGGCCGTGACTGGTGTGGGTTGCGCCAGCTCCCTCCGAGGTTTGGGTCGTGCAGTGGGTCCAATTAGTGGCATATTGTAGGGCTGTTACTCGGTTATAAAAAAAAAAACAGTTGATTCCGTGAACAGAAGCAATGAGAGAGTGTTCCCTTATCTCTTTTGAGATGATAGCTCAACAGACCAATAAAATTGAAGAGAAGGGGTACCTGTTCTTAACGCGTCCAGAGCTGCCGACCGTCGTCGGAGAAGATGAGCTTCAAATGAGTGCTGTCGACGTCGATGTTTTTGAAGGACACCAGAAAAAGGTTTGATCCAGTGTAGCCAAATCTATTTTCCGAAAAATAAATACGCAATGATCATCTGCAAATATACGTCAAATAGAAATGGATCACTCTGATCTTTCACAAATTGAATTGTTTCGGCAATATCTACAAGATGAACTGCTTCGATCATATAAAAAACCCATATAAAAAACCCTGGAATCAATCGTAATCGACAAATCACTCGTTGCAGTCCCTTTAATGGGAGATTTAATCGTTGCGACGTCGTTTAATAGGTGACATAGGTTCAACCTATATCACGTACCGTTTTCCGACGTCGTTTTGAAGACTCACCGTTTTGCATCTTCCAGCTTCTTTCAAGGAAACTTTCTACCTATATTAGTAATAGATTTGTGATCTGAGACATTCATTTGGTAGATAATGTTAGATTCAATATCACGTTCAAGTTTCATTGTAGTTCAATAAGAATTCGTACTTGATCTCGTTGAATCTGTGTTTCTTAAAATGAGTTTGGTTACACTGAATCAAAACTATAAAAAGCGTTAGCGTTTCATATCAACATCGTTTCGCCGCCGACCGAATTCCCTTGAAACAAGAAAGAAAAGACCGTAGACCGCCGGCCATCATCTCCGGCTACGGTTGACGGCGGCGTAAGCAAGAGCGGTTGTTACTTTTCTAACCCATCTGCCTCGAATCAAAGGTGATTGTAGTAGCCTTATCTTGAAGCTCTTTGTTTTTGGTTAGATTGAATATCTGTATTTGCTGTACGTGGGATTTCTTTCAAATTGGGTTTATGGATACTAATATATTTGCTCGACAGCCGCTACTGAAGAAATTCCAGTTGATAGCTCTTCCAATTAGTTTTGGTTATTTTTTGATGGAATAATAAATAGTAGCTAAATATTTTTGCTAATTTATATACATGACTTTTGCTGTGTCTCCTTGACTTTTGCTGTGTCTCCCGGCTGTGTCAGTGTCCCCATTTTTTAAAATTTCTGTTTCAGTGTAAATGTCTGTGTCAATATTTGTGCTTCTTAGGTTGAGTTTTTTGTTAATTCCACATCTCTATGAGTCTTGATATGTGTTTGTGTGTGAGTCGATTTCTGTGTACACTTTACACGAATAAAATTGATGCTACTAAGTAGAGTTCTTGTTAATAATAGGATTTGCAAGTTGCAACACTGGAAGTAATCAGTTATATTCCAGAGAATTACATAGTCCGAATTTTGCAAGTTACAATTGATGTTGCTTTGTAAAGGTGCTCTTAGTAACTTATGATTTGCAACAATGGAATTAATCAGGCGGTATTCAGAAGGAATAAATAGGTCTGGACTTTAGAACTTACGGTGCACTCTGGTTGTATTTAACTTGTTCAAATACAGTTCTAGTTCAGTGTATTTGACATGGAAATGATAAATAAAAATTAGGACTTCGTGGAACACAATAAGCTCCCATGTGTTTTTTATCCAAATTCCCAACGGCGGATGCAAATCAATAAGCCCGTGGTGCAAGGCAAGACTCACTCTACTTTACAATTACATTAGCAGTCATTATTTGTATGTCATTGGCGTAGTTGCTTCTATTCAATGTCCAGTCTATTAGCCATTTTAATTGCGAACCGTGTGACAATAAGAATACACAATTTGCATATGGTGTTTGCCAGAAAACTTCAAGGGAGTGGATTTCCTGAAATACTTCCAACTGAAACATTTGCCAAATTTCCCACTTTCATCTCCAACATTGTCTAGCCCTTAGCTCGATCATCCATTCTGTAAAGCAGTAGTCTGATATATTTTTCTCACTGGGTTTCCGAGGTTCTAGTGAAGATAAGAGTTCAGCATCTGTGTTTTCTCCCATGGGAGCATATAAAAACTCTCTAAAAGAACACTTCTACAATACAGTATGGTGACTTTTCGCTACAAAATTGGTTTGAAGTTGGTTCAGAGCCAACCTATTCACATGTAAGTGAACTTAATTGTTTTGGTCCTTGCCTTGTTTGTTTGACCGGAAATAAATGGATGGGATATGAAATCCCGTGGGATATGGGTGGGATATGAAATCCTTGGGATATTGCTCAGGATATCAATGGATGGAGAAAATCCATATCCAGTGTTTGTGTTCAACGCGATATAGCGATTGGAAAACAAATTTTTTTTTGTGTTGTTTTAGCCATTGAAAATCCATATCCCATCCAAATCCCACACCCCCCATGGGATTTTATATCCCGTACGGATTGGGATAAAACTTGGTGAGGGATTTCAAATCCCATCCGAAAAAATGTTAACAAACATGGGATTTTGGGTCCCACTCCATCCCACCACCAAATCCCACTCCCAAATCCCACCAAACAAACAAGGCCAAGTTCTCCGCTTCTGCTTATATTAGAGTTCTAGTTATGTTGCTAGTGGCCTAGTTGTAAAAACAATAGCCATACTGACTCATCTAGCTTCCATTGATATTTTACCCCCAGCCCATTCCTTTTACTCAGGAAGTACTTCTGTGCCTGTAATGCTTGAATATAGTTTACAGCCGGTTCTTTCTATTAAAATCTCTATGTTTGATCCGATAGACTGCGCCTTGTAACTGAAGACATGTTTCATATTTTTTAGTCATTTTAGATCAAATTTTAGCCTTGCTCTGCTGTGATAAAAAAAATGTTCCACTCCAGTTGAGATTCAAAGCAAGTTATCATTTTATGGATCCCCAACAGTTTTTACACCCTACCAGTACAGTTAAAATCATTCGAGACTGGAGAGTATGAAATAATAGCATTTGAAAGCTTTATCTAGAGAATCAAAAATCTTTTATTGGTCTTCTTTCTCTTTAGGGATAACAATGTGTTGAGGAGTGGTAAAAAATATGTTGCCCAGATTGGGTCAAGTATGGGTTGACTTCCATGCAACAAACAAAAAAAGAGTTGTGACCATACCCTTTGATCCACTAATATGATATAATAACAGCAAAATCTACCCAGAAATAAGGCTATTTGAGGGGTCTTTTTGACCAGTATTGCTCACCCTTTTCAAGCTATTGTAACAGCTTCAACAAGCAGCCAAGCCCATCTCCATTCATGATACACAAATAGGATACTAGTCAACTGCACAAGTGGACCAAATCTCATGAAGTATCACTTCTGTTTCTTTAGGTAAAGAGTTGATGATTTTTTTGATTAGATGCTGATTCTCTTGTTGATATCTTTTATTACTTGGTCAGTCAAGATGGGTATGGTAATTTCAGAAGACTCGGAGAAGATGAGCTTCAAATGAGTGCTGTCGATGTTTTTGGGTCGATTAAGTTAATCCTATTCCGGTTTGAAAACGTGGTTAAAAAACACGCTTTCTAAAGACATGTTTTGCAAGCACGTTTTCTAAAGACGTGATTGGCATACACGCTTTCAAAGTTGAATTTTCTGAAACAAAATCATCACCGACTTTGTCCCCTCTGGTTCTCTCCATCACAGAACTCCAGGCCATTAGGCAGTGCAAATTGAGGCTCTTTCTTCGTCGACATCACAGAGCTCCCCATATGCTCATGAGGAGACTACAATCTAATTAATTATGGAACAAATCAAATGAAAGTGTTTTTTTAGTTGCCTTCACATCTACTAAAACACAGTACGCTCTTCTCTCTCTCTCTGGTCCAAACCCAAATTGGAAGTGTTTTGATCGATTAAAATGGTCCTTCAAATTGGATGAGTTGGGTTGATTCAATTTAAGGTAAGTGCTGAACAGGGCTCGCCGGATTTTGTCGCCGTTCGTGGCCACTGACAGAGTTACTGTGGTCGCCGAGGTGAAAGGGGTCCGATGAGGGACTGGGGAAGATGGCACTGGATCTGATTTGTCAAATTGAGAGCATGATTTGGGGGTCAAGGGTATTGATGAAAACGGGATCGATTTTGAATTAATTTGCTATTTATCTTTTATGTTAGGGGTAACTTAGTTCTTTTATGTTATTAGGGTTATGCTAGGGGTTTTAGGCTTAGCCTATATAACCCCTTGATTAGTCTTGTAATCCGGCATTGTCTTGCGGGCTCTTCGTATTTGGTGAAAATGCACCTACTTCTGAAAGATTGCATGCACTGGACAAGCATGCTTTTTTGCATTAGTCGATATTTTTCGATACACGTATTTGGATTGAAATGCTGTCTATTCCTTCCCTTGCTGTTCAAGCTTCACATACTTTTGAGAGAGCTGTAGGTCGAGGTGCAATGTTACTCTATCATTGGCTATGGTATTGGAAAGATGAGTAGCTCAAAGATTAAATTTTACTGTAGCTGAAATTTTTCAGCACACAGATGGGATTTTGGAGGGACTCAAGGAAGATATTGAGCAAACAGGAGGCAAGGGAGATGATTTCACTTATGTTCTTGCTCTTGCTGAGACATTGGCCCTTTCTGGATACTCTCATGTGACAGACTTTGTGAAAATGCTTTACACCATTTTGCTTTGATAGTATGCGGATGAGTCTCATAGATTGAGGATGCTTAAGAGACTTGTCGACTCTGCCACCAGTGCAACTGGTTGTAGTTGTGAGGTAGACTTAGATTTGGAAGTTTTGTTAATCTTTTTGTGTGAGGAGCAAGAAATTGTTAGACCAATTCTGAGCATGATGAGGGAGGTTGCTGGATTTGCGAATGTTAATTCGGGCAGCTCTTTGGCATCAGTTATGTGCCAGTGAAGACGAGATCATGCATATTCATGGATAGAGAAAAGCTGAGATCTCCAATATGGTTAAAGAAAAATCTATCATATCACAAAGGCTGAGTGAATCTGAGCCAACTAATAACCGGCTTAAGGTAACTTTCTGTTCTAAATTGTTATGATAGCTGGATAGGAAATTTTCTTATGATTAATTGTTATGAGTTTCTTTGAATTGACACCCTGTAAAATGGCAGTCTGAAATACGGGCTGAGATGGACTGTTTTGCTCAGGAAAAGGAGCTCTTGGAGCAGTTGCAAGAAAGTTGAGAGTCAACTTGAATGTTTGAAACTCTGAACTATAACAATGAGGCCCTTCCACAAAAGTTATTCGTGTGGGAAGTGGTTCTGGTGTTTCTGAGGAACTCTCTTTACCAATTTTTTCCCTTTAATTTTGTATTTTTTCTGTTGTTGCGAGGGTGGGGGATTCTTCATCAGCATTTATCACCCTTTGAAAGAGGAGGATGTCCATGTCAACAATATGTTAATGTATTATTACAACAATGCATATCAGATTTTGTTGATGTGAGCTTTCAAAGAAAGAGGAACTCGAAGGAACTACCAAATAAACAAATGTACTTTCTTAGTGTATTGCAAAGTTTAGAGAATTTATTATCTCACCTCAAAATGATCTGTGTATTGCAGCTTCGAAAATGCGAACTCCAATCCCCAGAGCTTTCAATACTTGGGGGTAGATGAGATCTAGAAAATTTTCAATGAAAATTTCACGAGTTGTGGTGGTGACTGGTGGTGGTGGCGGTCGTAGGAGGAGGAGGTGGTGTTGAGGGGAGGAGAGAGAAAAGGGTTAGGAGGAGCCGGAGGAGACAGAAGAGGGACGGAACAAAACGATGTCGCCCTGAGATTTGATGCGATGTTATATGAAACTACGTTGTTTTTGGTACATGACATAGGTTCAACCTATGTCATGTACCCAAAACGACGTCGTTTTGATCTTCCAATGGAAATGCAACTTAATTCGTCACTCGAGATTTATTCCGAAATTATTAATCTGATCAAAACTGTTCAACATTTAGATCTTCTCAATAAAATAAATTTTGTTAATTATTAGACCAAATTAATTCTTATTAGCGCATGATCGGAGATGATTTGTGTGAATTTGTTTTTAGAAAAATAGATTTGACCACATTCAATCCAACCCCTTTTATCAAAGGATATGCCAAATGTGAATTAGGTTGAGTAATTGCTCGATTGTGATTCATTACAATATTATTAATACGATCTCATCAGTTCACCATCTGTAACGACTTGCGGCAGTTGACTTACTAACTGTTAGCCTAATCATGTGGCTCAAAAAGTTAACCTCAAGTTAGAAAGTAGCTACTCGAAATCATTTATATTTAAGTTTCAAATTCCATATCCCACCGATGCGAGATTGGGATATTACAATTGATGTCTCCTTTCATGCCTCAAACACATTGAGTAGGAATATCCGAATATAGGAACATGAGAGGAAAACAACTCTGGAGATATGCGAAGGGGCAATTGATTCAAGGGACAGAGCAAAGGGAGCTCTCAAATAGCGAAGGGTGAGAGGGAAAATACCTTGAGTAAAAATATTGGGGTGAATCTGATCTTGCAATACTACTGCAGCAACAACAATTTTTTTTGTGTGCATCATATCTTGAAGAAAAATGATTCGGACGAAGATGTCCGGACACATATACATTCGAAATCGTTCAAGGTTGTATATCGGTTCACATGGATTTTGTAGGTTTTCATGCGTATCGAATGAAATAAATACATTTGTATTCGAATCTGTGTCCGTATTATTTGTCCCTCTTTTTCTAAGGCCATGTTGGGCTTCAGAAATCATGGGTTTCTTTTCTTGTTTCCATTTTATTTCAGCTTTTCCTTTGATATCAAAAATTCTGGGTTACTTGTTCAAAAAAAAAAAAAAATCAAAAATTACTCGAACACGACAATCGCTGCCCCAGAAACTACTCACTGATACTACAATCTACAATCTACCATTTGGCCACATCTGAATTGGGACCACAATTTGGAAACACTTCGACTAAAATGCACATGTATCCTTCGATCATCAATTAAAGCATTGCCCATCTGCCATTAAGAATTACATGAATTAAGGTAAGCAAAACCAGTTATGACACCACTATGCCAAAGCAATTTGGCAGGGTTTTTTTTTTTCCCCCCGGTGAAAATACTTTTTTATAGAAAGCCCAAACCAAAACATAAAACAAGAGTTCAAGGAACAAAACCCTTGCCTTCAAACAAGCAGACTGTACAAATACTCTCAAAAACCATTTACACTCGTGCAACAATTATAGAGTGTTGAGAATTCTCTCACGCGGGATCCATGTTGTGTATGTGCATAACCCATGAGAAATTCAAAATACATGAATTTGAGAAAATTCTCAGTATTTATTTGTTGTGTGGTGGTCATAACATTGCAGTTTCCTAGGCCTCCAAGATAATAGCAAAGCCTCCCAAAAGTAGCAGCAGCACTCAAAAACTGGAAATGTTTCAAGTCACTCTTGACAGTATCAGAAGTAGCAGCAGCAAAACCAAATCTTCTATGAGCAGAAATTCTTCCAATTGAAATATGTAATCTTCACTTCTTCCTTAATTAGTAGACCTCCACATATCTTTTCCAAATGAATCCTTTAGCAGCAGTCACCTTCCACTTGAACATGTTCACCAATTGCACCGGTAGATATCCAAGCTTCAAGTCCGTCCCCATCATCTACTGCAACAAGCCAACAACATTCCAGAGATAGTTATGTGCTGAACCACTCCACAGAAACTCAGACCAAAGAACCTATCTAGAACTCCAGCCCAAAGCAAGAAATCAGAAAACTAAAACACAAGACCAACTATCGAGTACTGAGAATTTTCTCGGAAACAACCACTAGTATTAAGGGGCAATCATTCAAGTTTACTAGTCAAAGGAACAACATTTCTCATCAAATTTGGACAAAAAATAAGACTCTTTAGCTAAGCAAAACCAAAACTAAAAGAGAGAGCTAAGCAAACAATACAAGTGAACAAACCATAAAAGAAAACAGACAGCCTCTCCTCGCAAGAAAAAATGATCATTCTACCTCCCCCTAATCCATTGCCATTCTACAGTGCCCTTAACCTTTACCCAAAAACTCAAGCAGGCCCATATGTCCCTTCTAATATTCCATCAGCACCATATCTCCATCCCTATCTTTAGCTTTAAAGATTCTAGCATTTCGCTCTCCCCAGAGATGGTAGATTGTTGCAGCAAAGACCAACTCAAGAAGGGACTTGTGAACATTTGCTGGACTAAACCTTGGGACAACCAAGCAAGCTCCTGGTTGGCTTTTGAACGCCCCACAGAGGGGCAAGAAGCTATGCCACACCCAACCAGAGAATGGACAATCGAAAAACAAATGAGAACTCTGCTGAAAAAATAAGACTCAGTTGTCAGGGAAAATTTCAAATTGGTGACGGACTTTGATTAAAGGGACAGGCAGCAAGAAAACCTGTCCTGCTCCTTTTCTGTGCCTAAGGTTAACTTGTATCTTTATGATAAACGCAAATAAATAGGTTTTGTGAGCATCACAACCTTAATAGTCACCACTGCAATGCTATAATTAATCAGATATAAAACAGCACTCCCGGATAAGTCACCTGATTTAATCCAATCTCCCTTTCTTCCAAAATTAGTTGGTCAGTTCATTTTCCTTAGCTTTCTATCGTATAAACCTTTAAAATTTAAAACCCAAGTGACCAATCCAACAAGCAGGAACGGAAGTGGGCCGGAGGCCCTAACAAAAACTATAGAGAGAAAGGGATTCTTACAAGCACATGTGTGCACACAATGTACCTATACCTGAGAAAATTATAGGCTTACGTAGTTACGTGTACAACTTCTATGGGGTAACGAAATGTATTATGTATCTGTACATTGTACATAAGATAAATGGCACAATAGAAAAACCCAAACTTGTAGCATGCAAGAAACGGCGGATAAGTGCTGGGAATCTATAAATTTCTTGCACATTGTCACTATTTAAATACTCCCAAGGGGCAAAGCATGAGCTTTTTCATAACTACAGGCGCAGTGTCCAGTGTAGAGCCACTTGACGAAAATATATTCACAATACCTTGAATTTGTCCCCAAAAAAGCAAGCTGCTCAAAGAATTTGTTAACTTTGGCTCATCTCACCACCTATTCGCAAACTAGAGCATGAACCGCCAATCTGCCACCCTAGGATGTTGAATATGGACTAACAGCAATTAGATCAAACTACAAACCACCACACCCAAGCACTATATTTTTCTAATTATTTGACACTATAAGATTTTTAGATACCATTCCATGGATTAGAAGTTAGAAGTCATATTACAACCCACCAATATATGCTTCAGGTAAAAACAATGAATCCCGCAGCACCCTAGTATGATATTGATATATTGTCCATAACAAAATCGTTCATCTTCCAATTTGGGATTCTTTGTCCTCTTTGGAAATTTGAAGGATAAAACTTTTAACTATTTTCCAAAACTCACCCACACAGAGCTAAAAATGTACATAAAAGTTGATATATAGTACTAAAATGGGCAATGAATACTCATAATTCAACATTGAAACGCATTTATTGCAAGTCTCCTTTAAAAGTTGAAATTTTCCCAAGGGACCAACATTAAGGGATGGAGAATATGAAATATCATTGTGCTTCCAATAGCAATAGAATTACGAAGTGTAAGGTAGAGTTAACATTATCTTATACTTAGCAAATTGTTGGCAAACCTCACATTTCGGGTGATGGTGCTCCTTGTAGCAAGACTGGTGATAAGGATAACCCCTGGACATGGAAAACTACCGGAAACAACGGAACAGAAAACTCAGCACTATTCACCACTGTTATTCTAATTCCACGCCAGTAAATTAGAAGAAGAAGTAATAAGAGACACTGGTACTAGATAAGAATCATAAGAATCAGACAGTAAAACGTTTTAGCTCCTTCTTCAGAGTAGTTCCTGTACCTCTTAAGTCACGTATTGGTCGGTTCAGGAACGGCATCTGAAACGTTCTGGATGCCAAAACGCACCCATACAATTCAAAGGTCTTCCATAACCAACCTCTCTCTTAAGTCTTTTTTCAAACAGGTGGTGGACACTGTGTATAAAACGGCTTCCAGTGATGTCGATTTCCAGACTAAGGTTGGTTTTATGTCTCTTGGATAATTGCGTTATGTATTTTTGTAGTTGTTGATGAACAATGCAGCTTTGATCCTGAATTTATTATCTCACCTCAAAATGATCTGTGTATTGCAGCTTCGAAAATGCGAACTCCAATCCCCAGAGCTTTCAATACTTGGGGGTAGATGAGGTCAAGAAAAATTTCAATGAAAATTTCGCGAGTTGTGGTGGTGACTGATGGTGGTGGCGGTCGTAGGTGGTGGTGAGGGGAGGAGAGAGAAGAGGGTTAGGAGGAGCCGGAGGAGACAGAAGAGGGACGTAACAAAACGATGTCGCCCTGAGATAAGCGGTTTGATACGATGTTATATGAAACTACGTCGTTTTTGGTACATGACATAGGTTGACCTATGTCATGTACCAAAACGACGTCGTTTTGATCTTCCAATGGAAATGCAACTTAAATCGTCACTCGAGATTTATTCCGGGATTATTAATCTGATCAAAACTGTTCAACATTTGGATCTTCTCAATAAGATAAATTTTGTTAATTATTAGACCAAATTAATTCTTATTAGTGCATGATCGGAGATGATTAATGTGAATTTTTTTTTATACAAATAGATTTGGCCACATTCGATCCAATCCCTTTTATAAAGGATAATGCCAAATACGAATTAGATTGAGTAATTGCTCGATTGTGATTCATTAAAATATTATTAATACGATCTAATCAGTTCATGTTGTAGAGCTCGTCAATATGATTAACCAAGTTAAGAATCATGTGAATCGATTAATTAATGATACATAATCGAAAGCGATTTAAGTGAATTTTTTCCCCTGATAATAGATGTGCATACACCGGATCAAAATCATTTTTAGCAGAGAATATAATTTGCGCAGGAATAAAATGAAAATGAAATGAGATTCACGAATCCTTCTCCTCCTCCTGGGAAACCAAAACCACAAAGCTACGATTTTTACTGTTGAATTTTTGCTTTCAGAAATCAATACTGAATCGTCCGTCGCATGGCGATCTGCAATCCCCTTCGTTGCTCTGTAAGCAATTCCTCTCAATCACCAATCGATTTCGTCTCGTCTTCAACAGCAATCAGTGTGAGGTCTTAAGCATAGCTCTTCACATTTTGCTTTTAAAATTTCCATATTGTGGGTTTGAGCTAAGTTGTCTTCCGAGAAAGAAAGTTCAATGTATGCCCAGTTTTTGACTCTTCATAATCCAACTAATAAATACTCTTAAAACATGGGATTATCTTTCACGAATGGCTAACGGCTGGGGCGGACGCACAATTTATCTTTAGAGGGTCAAGAATCTATAATATTTAGTCCTATGGGGCAAGGATCACAACGTAAAGACAACATATACTCCTATGGGGCAAAATTACAAAAAATAACCAGAACAATATGCATATCACTGGGAGAATTTCCGGCTCAAGGGGGTCAGCTGACCCCCTTGCCCCTACAAGGGACCGCCCCTGGTTAACGGCATGTATTCTTTCATCAAGAAATTCTTTTGTTATTGTTTATTGTTCGGATTTTTATCCAACTATCATCATGTCAATCCATTAATGTGACTTCACGTTATGTTGGCAGGAAAAATCATATATAGTATGTAGTTACAAGCACTGGTATGTGCTATGAACTAAGCCCAGCCATCCATGCCATATCTTGAGCACTCCCCAACACCATCCCGTGAGCAATTGCCTAACATACTTCTAGCTGCGTTGGCCTGTACTTTAGGGGCTTCAGAAAAATGGGTGGATGACTCATTGGTTCAAGGCGAGTGATATCAACATTGCCTCATCTATGCAACAGAATTATGCAGACAGGTAAAGAGTTTTATCATCTGGTTCTTTACTCTCAGTGCGGAAACATCTAGATGAACATGATTGTTAAATTCATTTTGGCACCGTCGGCGCAGCTGCACCCCACGTCTGAGGGTACAAACATATTTGTGTGCAAGTCTCTCTGTTTGTCTGTGTCTATGAATGTGTTTGTTCCTAATCTGTTATACTGGGTGGAAGTTGGAAGAAATGCTACATTTTGCAAAAAGGCTGCCTTGACAAGTTCCCCCCTTACCATATTCTTACATTCATTTAATTCCATTTTGCATCAAGGACCACAAAAATTTGAAATGTGAATGAATCTTAATCTTGCAGGAAATGAAATTGTCCAAATGTTCCAAATGTCAACTCCGAAAGATGAATCCCCAAACTTGCCCACAAGCCGAGCATTGTCACGAAAAACCCGCTCAGTAAGGACATTTGTATGGCATGTGTTGTTAGCTTAAAAGTGTTCCCCAAATGGACTTATCAGATATCTAATCGTTTTACTGAGATTTGAAGTATGCTACCCTAGCCCTATGTCAAATTTGAAGAGAGTATCCAAAGATTTTGGTGTTTGAATTAGCACTAAAGACCTTACAAAACCTTCAATTTGAAGCATTGATCTAAGCCTTTGACTAAGCATTGGTCTTTGCTCATGACCACTTTCATTTTCCTAGATTTATCAGGCTATTGACTTGTACCATGTCTTCAAACAAGGTTGCAAGGCTGATAATGACGAAACCTAAGCTAGCCAAACCAGCTACTTCTGAAACTCCATCGCCAGCACCACCTCAGGGTGGTGGAAATGGCACCACAAACACCAAACCCTAATGAGAATGCTGGAGCTACTAGTAGTGAGGGTCACATGAAGAGCCAATGGATACCGAAAAGCCTGAAACTACATAAGTTAGTGACATCTTTGTTTAAGTTTTGAATGCAAGCCAACTTAACAGGCTGTCGGGATATTTACCGGTCATATTGTTTATTTTTTGTAAAGCCGTCTTACTGGTTCAAAGGTTTGCAAAATTCTATGAATATATAGGATAGTTCTTTTAAGAATCCAGTGTTCAAATGGGTGTGTTAGACCGTTATCTACTCTTACAGGGTTTTTTTAACTGTCATCTGTCACCTTCTCTCTCTTTGCAACAAGGATCTGTTTTGCGGTTCATCCGATCCCTTGTTTGAGATGGGTTTTCTCAAGTATACAACTAAGATTGGTTATGGTTCTACAAGTATATTGAACCTGAAATTTGATTGGTTCATGTTTGTCATGGACTTCTATGCTCTGGATTTGGATTTTGATGTGGTAAGCACTCAGTTGTGTTTACGTCAAGTACTTTTTGAGGTGAGCTGCGTTATTTTGTCAATGTATCCAAATAGTGTCAAGAGTACTTGAATGAAGTCCCCATAGGCGACAAATTCATCACATTGGTTCGTCGGCATTCTGGTATTGGGTATTTACCCAAATCCGGAACAATGCTCTCCAGCTGCGAGCCAGGATATAACTTCCTGATTTTATTTTGATGCAGTACATTAGAAGCTCTTTGGAATAGATTTCTCAATTGGATAGCTAGATTTAGCATTTGAATTTCTTTGGCATGAAATGTTGTGTAGGCTCGCATGGAGCAACATACAGTTCTGGGAGGAGTGATTGACAGCACGAACATTCAGCCTGCTTCGGACGATGTTGGATGGGGGATTCTAAAGGAATTGCTCAGTCGCGGTGAGGTCCAGTACATGCAGAATTTACGTAGACCCATAAGTATCCAAGAATGGTATGTTATGAAATTCTCAGAGTTCTCAAACTCTGTACAGTGCTTATGTTTTGTGGAAAGTGTCGGTACATAAATCAATTAAAATTTGGCAGTCTCTTGACAATCCTCTATTTGACACCACCTAGGTGATTCTTGATCGCGTCACCAAAGATACAAAATGTTTTCTACTTTTCTGTTAAGTATTTTGAACGTCTGTTACTCCAAAAGAGAGTTCTGGAAGAATATATTCCTGTGGTGAAATGGAAACCAATCATGTCAATTCATTAAAGTTTGTTATATTTTTAGATAGGAGTATTATCAATGCAGGGAACAGTAATTTTACACGTACCAACAAAAAACCAAGATTCTTGAGGGTCGCTGCTTGCATTTTTTGCAGTGAGGAAAGACAAATATGATTGGAAAGAAGAGACACTACTAGAACTGTATGCATTGTCTAATGGGTATGGGATCAATGCAAGAGATGGAATGCTAGATCAACTTGGGTGGAGTGGATGCAGCTCTAATAAAGACACAGTAAGTTCATTGTACTGTCTTGCCAAGGTTCCAAACTCAAATCCATGGATCACTTCCTTCTGCAATGCAATCCAGTATGGGAATTATGGAGAAAGGATGTGGCATGGACCATGGTGGGGTGTAAATGGGTTGTCCCACCACCTTTGGTGGCCTTATTGAAATGGTGGGGGAGACTGCAAGCTTAAACCGAAACAGAAGACGATTTGGACCAAGAGGGATGGGGTGGTCAGTGGTGTTTCAAAACGGAACTCCTAGCCGGGAAGAGATGCTGGAACTTATAAAGCTCAAAGTAGCCTTTCGGGTGAGAACCGAGTGTAAATCCAATGAATATGCAATTCATGATTTTTTTTGTTTTACCCTCCATTTAATAGGAACTGAAGATTTTTTCATCGTTAGTTTTTCCAAAATGTCATGCTGCTTTGGTTTTTGTGCCATAAGCTATCAGCTCCATGTTTGTGGTGCGCTACTTCTATACCGGTGCTGCTGTTGCTGCTATGTTTTGTTTCTGCTGCTTCTCTGCATGAATACTTGAATACTAGAGGAGATGTGATCTTTTGCTAGCTTTTGGTGTCCTAGTCCCGATGGTCGTGTTCTCATTATATGCAAATCTATGCTATGAATTTGGGGGCCCGCTATGTGGTCTCCCAATTTATTTTTGAATTTGGGTTGGAGTTTGAGTATGATGTAACCCAAAAATGCTATGAGTATGCACACTCGCATACACCAAATCCACGGACGATCTTAACAGTCCAAAAGCATTTTCGACATTGCGGATTTTAAATTTCTATTCGCACGAAGAGTTTAAATATTCGTATGAATAAGTTTATTTAAAATCCGGACCATTGATTTATGTGATGGACGGTTAAGATGCGTTGCGTGCATTTGGCATACGCGAGTGTTTGTACCCATTGCAGGTTTGTATATAATCCCGTTCCATTACTCGTCCCGCAGCCACCTCAAATATTGTCATAATTTTACGATATTGCTTACTATAATGAAATAGTATATCATTATATATGTTTCCCTCCCTTTCTATCCCTGTAGGTTATTGCAAATCAAAGGGCATAATCATATTTAATTAGAAGAAAAACGATTCGACCGTCATATTTTACTCTGTAAATTTTATAAGATTGACTAATAATGTTTTTTACTTCTTGAGAAGAGCTTAAAGGCAACCATTTAAGCTCCCCAATTTACATTAGCTAAGTCTTTATTAATGCTACTTGGATGTTCATATGCGTTGTTTGTGTTTCAGGGGTTAAAAAGCCAATTGAGATGGAATTGGAGCTAAATGATTAAGTTTGGAACACATGAGAGTGAGCATGGAGTGATGAGTGGAGCATGGAGACGAGACAAGAATTACATCCAACCGGTTGCATCTCGCCCTGACTGGACAAGCTGATGTTCAAGCTCTCTACCTCATTTTTCAAGCCCTGTGTCCAGTTCATCCAACCGGACAAGATTTGATCAAACTGGACAAGCCAAAATTTGAGCTCACAGATGGATTTTCCAAGCCATGTGTCCAGTCATCCAACCGGACAAGTGCTGCCATCCAACCGAACGAGGTCAGTCATCCAACCGGACGAACCGCCTTTCCAACTGGACGAACTTAGCCGACTTCAGCGTTTTTCTTTGACTGCTTGGAATCTGAAAGGGCAACTTCGGTCCTAAGGATATATAAATATTTGGGGGGTCATTTTAGGAGGAACAACTTGCCCTAGAGCTACTCTAAAATTACTTCAAGGCTAAGCAAAGAGAAAAAGAGGAGAAAGAAGGAGATTGAAGAGAAGATGAAGTTCATTCAGCATAATTTGAAGAATCCTCTTTCCATGGCCGGCTAAGCCTCACTTCTAGGGTTAGATGAAAGTTTCTTTCCAAGTAGCATGTATTTTGTATTGGTTTAAGAACAATCTTTTGAAGTTTGGTTGTATGATTTTAAGGATGCTTTTATTTTCAATGAATGGTTTAAATGTCTATTGTTTCTACCTATCAATTGTGTTTTTATTCTAGATTTCAAACACGTTCATACAACTGTTTATGCTACTCATTCGCAAACTTGGTTGAGATAGGCTATACCTCTTAAAACAGGTTGTGCTATTAGACAATCCGTACTTAGATACGGCGTGTACTAGTAAGACAACTTGTATTGGGCAGCGATAGCTTATGCCAATCGAGCACTCATGGATACTGTGATTTTAAGGGAAGTTCTTAACCAAGCAAAATCATGTTATGAGGGAGAAACAGGAATCAAATCCCTAGAGTTTTTCTCATTGGTCTTACAAAACCAAGTTTTCTTTCTGTTTTCTTAGTTTTAAATTCAAAATCAAACTTCAAACTGGTTTTCGAATTGAAGTAGGAACTGATTGGAGCCAAGAAGACGTGTTCTTGTCCTTGTGGAACGATACTCGGACTTTTGCCACTATTCTACGGAGTAGTTGTGATTGTTCTATTTTAACAAGTAATTTTGGCACGGTAACGACACGGTCACTTCTAAGTTGCATCAGCCTATCAATTTTTTTGTTCTTGCAATAATTATAAAGTGTAGATATTGGGCCGAATAACTGGTTCATCGCCTGGTATGGTCTTTTTGTTCGTTTTCTCTCAATTTTTAGTAAATTTGTGTGTAACTTTTACGTCACATTATTCGGCTAGAGGAGAGGAATTGAAATATATAAAAATATAGACCAAATTATAATAATAATAAAAAAAAAGATTATGCCAAAAATTCTCAAAAAGTTAGGCTAAACTCACCATAAGTCGCACCAAACGCACCATTCTAGTGAAAAGAACCACGACAACTTGTTTCTTAGCGGTTAAATTTTTTGACGGAATAAGGGGATATAGTAAGAGGGAATAAAGAGGTAGATATGATTGAAAAGTGAAATAATTTAGAAGGGGGAATAAAAGCTTTTTGGTTTGTTAAGTTTTTAAAGGGCAATATGAGGGCTTAAATAATGTATGTCAAAATTTATTTTTGCCCTTATTTAATGGTTGTTTTGAGCACATGTTATAAAAGTCATTTTCTAGTAGTAGTTTTTTTTTATCAGTAACTATTTCTATTAAGTATTAATAGCGTATAAATGTTTTCAAAGATAACCGGAAAATTATAAGTATTTTTGGGATTTAATTTCACACAAAATGGAACGAGTCACACAGAACTTTAAACAAAGCATATTTTAAGTGTATAAACGGAGTAGAAAAAGAGAATGAGACCATTATCTCAAGTCTAAAAAATATAATTCTATTTTCTATGAATTAATAGAAGTCTTTTTAAAAATCAATTTGAGGTTAAATATTCCAAGAGGTGTTTTGGTAATCCATGCACCGAATATGTTTTGGACATCAAAATTTATCTCCTTCAAGGGGATTATCTTATCCGGGTCAAAACCTATCCAAAATTACAGACACCGAATATTTCCTCACCCAAATTTCTATATCCGGCTCCCATAAAACAAATAGGCTGCATGAGATTGGACTAGTGGTCAATGCCTCAAACTAAGGGCTTTGCCTCCTTTTTATGTCCTAGGCTCGAAACAATCCTTAAGTGCTATCAAATCTTACAGAACCAACTCATATGGAACATGTCCCGACTAGCTTTGTTCCAGAAAACTGTCTTTTTAGCAAATTGTCTTTTACAGTCTTTTTTGGCTTTTTGAGTTGACGTACTATGAAATGATGACCTATCTCGTAGAGCGCGAAAAGACAATTTTCTAAAGAAAAAGACAATTTTCTGGAACAAGGCCAATTTGAGCCCTCTGTTAGAAGACGGCGGGAAGAGTTTAGCTAATGTATTAGTTAAGATGCGTGTAAACTGAATTGAAGATTGGAATGATAAAAAAAAAGAGTCTATAAAGGCAGTAAATTTTGATTTTTAAGCTGGCAAAAATCTAAAACACAGTAAGGCACAGACGCAAGAAGTTAAAAAATACGTAGTTCAAATTTTATTAATTTTGTGTCAATGTACAAAAAGGACTACATCTACAAGGTATACAGGTATAAGAATCAAAACTTCCCTCTCTGCTCTCTATATCTGAATATTTCTATACCACTATTGTGACGAGGCTACACTTCTTCACTCTCAAAAGAAAAAATCATTAATTCCCAACAAAATTCCGTTAGGATTGCTAACAAGGAAAATACACTCTCAACCTAATATGTTCAAGGGTATTTGTTAGGCCATATTTGAGGATTGCTTGTTTACCAGCTCTGTATTGCTCCATAGACCGGAGATGTATCCGATTCAATCTGCTGTCTAAAGAAAACCCCCAAGCTTCCTCTCAAGTGGAGATGTTGACTCTTCCATTAACAATGAGGAGGAGGTTGAAGCAGCGTTGCTACCAGAGGTGGACAGAATCTGGGATTCTAACCACATGTCGGCTAGAACTTGACAAATACCTTCTTCAACATCTTGACTCAGAGTTCGATATCCTTTTCAAACAAAATGATAATTATGTTAGGTATTCCCCACAAATATGGTGACAAAGAGCATTTGAGACTGGAATTTTTGTATATAAATATAAATGCATCACTCATCGACCTTGTTTTTTAAACTAAGACATTACAAGGATTGGAAAGTTAAAAGCCTGTTTGGAATTGTTTTCGATATCCCAAACTACCCCTGAAACGCTTGAGAAAAAACACAGCTCATTCGGGTTTTTCACACATTCATGACAAAAGGTAGTGTCTGAAGATGGCAAAAATCTTGCTTCTGTGGAGCAATACGATGAATAGTAATGGGCGACGAAATAAGAAATCACCTTTAATTCGAAGCCATGCATGCATCATCTCGTGAGCTAATATTGACCAGGTCAGCAACCTGTATGAAAAGCGTTGTGTCAATGGAAACAAATCTCAGCGGAGAAGCATAGTGGTAAAGATAACAAATTCAAAATCCAACCCTGTAATTGATTTGAAAATGGAAACGTGTGTTTTGTCAAAGAAATTGCCAACAAAGGAGCTCGACTTTATGGAGCGACATGGTCGGTGAGTAACCCAAGTTCACATTACGAACCAAGCACATTTTACTTAAGAACCGATTAATAAAATATAAGGGACTAGGAAGTTTTCTCAAATATATTGTACAACATTGATGTAGATTGTAACATAAGGGGAAGGCAAAATGGAGCTTGAATGGCATCTGTTAAAGCATTCAAGTCGAAAGCAATTGGTAATATTTGGTCAGGTCCATCATTAAGTGATGCAATATGGGATCATAGTCTAGCACCCCCTCCCACGTGCAACCGGCTTTTAGGTCCGTCAAGTGTAGCCATTTTTTGGGGTCTAGCTTCTTGCAGTCTTCATGGGCTTGCCATTGTGGAGTGTGGGCTTTCTCAATGTTTAATTTGGGATCAAATGGGCCCGCTCTAATGCCATGTGGAAACTTTACATCCAACCCCAAATCAATTGGTAATAAGTGAAGAGGTCCCTCCCGTGATTAAGGGTGTTTCTTGGGTACTGAGTAGGTTTGAGAAATCAAACAAGTTTTGGAAAGGTTCGAAATGCTATCGGATGTAGTAGACATATATAGCCATACCCAAGAAAAGCACTGAAGATCATCTTTGTTACTGATTCATTTAACTAAAGTAAAAGAATTTGTCTTCTCTCATCTTCATAATCCTACCAACTGGCTCTCGGTGTAAGCAAAACAGACTATCTTGACGCTATGTTTCAGAGAATTAAAATTAAAATTGCTATAATTTGAAGTAAACTAAAAGGCTTAAACCTCAATGCATCTGCGCGCCCAATTTTAGGACATTAATGTATCCCATATAACGAGTGTGATAAAGGTATGTGATTACTTTGAGGTTTGAATTTGTGATTAATCATTCGAGCAGCATATATATTGTCCCGTTCATAACCTTTTATACAGAACTATGCCAATCGCATAAGCCCTTCCTCTACCATAACCTTAAAAGCAGGGAGAGAGAGAGAGAGAGAGAGAGAGAGAGAGAGAGAGAGAGATTACCTAGGAAGGCCATACAAATAAGAATCGCACTCACCTTACAACAACGGGTGAGTTTATAGGGTTCTGTTCTCATGCCCACTCATCTGTTCCCTCCCCCATTCTTGGTCACCTTAATATATGACAATATTTGAGGCAAATGAGACACAAACAGTGAGCTAATGAAGTCAAAGCTAACGTAATAACCCACAAAAAAATAAGGAAACAGAAATGATATCAAAAGGAAAAAACTTACAGTGCTGACAGGTTCCTCCGACAGGCATAGCCCTCTAGTCTCGGGCATATGATGATGACCCTGGCCATGAATAAGAAGTATTAGCTTCTCTTCCCAACAAGGGGAAATCATCAAAAGGATACCGAGCAAAAACTACATTGTTAAAGTGAGAGCATCTCCAACTGAATCTAGAAAACAGAGACTCAAATATCATTTCTAGACCAAAATGTTTGTAGAGAATTTTACTATTCATCCCATCTGCTGCCACAAATCTCCCTTCCTATCTCAACTCTCAAAAGTTCAACCATTTTCCACCCTCCAAAAAAATCTACCTTCTTTCCAAGTCCAACTATTTCACAATCATCCACCACAAATAGCAAATTATAAGTTTTTCAACTTTTATATTTAACGTTGTCTTATTTAAATGTATGATCAACATATTTTTAACAATTCCAGCTTTATCATTACGGATTTGTCAAAAAATAGAACAAGTCTCCAATTTTGGGTACAGTCTGTATATTTGGAGACGCAACTCAATTTTGAGGTCTAAAACTCCGCACTATTCACCACTGTTATTCTAATTCCATGCCAGTAAATTAGAAGAAGAAGTAATAAGACACTGGCACAAGATAAGAATCAGACAAGACGTAGCTCCTTGTTGAGAGTTGTTCCTGTACCTCTAAGTCACGTATCGGTCGGTTGCAGGCACGGCATCTGAAACTTTCTGGATGCCAAAACGCACCCATACTATTTAATGGTCTTCCATAACCAATCTCTCTCTTAAGTCTTCTTTCAAACAGGTGGTGGACACTGTGTATAAAGCGGCTTCCAGTGATGTCGATTTTCAGCCTAAGGTTGATTTTCTGTCTCTTGGATAATTGCGTTATGTATTTCTGTAGTTGGCGATGAACAATGCAGCTTTGATACTGAATTTATTATCTCACCTCAAAATGATCTGTGTATTGCAGCTTTGAAAATGCCAACTCCAATCCCCAGAGCTTTCAATACTTGGGGGTAGATGAGATCAATAAAAATTTCAATGAAAATTCCGCGAGTTGTGGTGGTGACTGGTGGTGGTGGTGGCGGTCGTAGGAGGAGGAGGTGGTGGTGAGGGGAGGAGAGAGAAGAGGGGTTAGGAGGAGCCGGAGGAGACAAAGAGGGACGGAACAAAACGACGTCGCCCCTGGGATAAGCCGTTTGATTCGATGTTATATGAAACTACGTCGTTTTTGGTACATGACATAGGTTGAACCTATGTCATGTACCCAAAACGACGTCGTTTTGATCTTCCATAGAAATACAACTTAATTCGTCGCTCGAGATTTATTCCGAGAATATTAATCTGATCAAAATTGTTCAACATTTAGATCTTCTCAATAAGATAAATCTTGTTAATTATTAGACCAAATTAATTAGTATTAGCGCATGATCGGAGACAATTGGTGTGAATTGTTTTTTATAAAAATAGATTTGACCACATACAATCTAACCCCTTTTATCAAAGAATAATGCCAAAGGAGTAATTGCTCGATTGTGATTCATTAAAAAATTATTGATACAATCTGATTAGTTCATGTTGTAGAGCTTGTCAAGATGATATACCATGTTAAGAATCAAATGAATCGATTATTGAATGATATGTAATCGAAAACGATTTAAGTGAATTTTTTTTACTGATAATAGATGTGTCTACACTGTATCAAAATTATTTTTAGCAGAGAAAATAATTTGAGCGGGCATAAAATGAAATTCACGAGGGAGAGAGGGATAGAAAGAGATGAAATCAACTGATCGATGTCCGAAATTGGTGGTCGAATCAGCGAAATTGATCGATGTTATCTGGATATATATCTATATATCAGTCAACTACACCTTGGAAGTTCAGGCCATGAGCGCCGAGAAGCTCCCATTCTACTGCCGGCGGTGTTCACCATCGGTCCCCGCCTCGACGACGAAGACAGCCTCCTTAAATACGCCAAACTCGTCTCTCCCCATGATAAGCTCTCCACCCATATCAAAGACCTCGTCCATGGCATCATCGAAGGTGCATTTTTATTTAAATTTTTGTAACTCCTAAGGTAAAAAGGAGGCCAAGTTCTAGTTTTCAACGGTATATTTACTTCTCTTTCTTTATCTTTTTTCTTTTTTTGTCAGTTCAGTTCATTTTCGCAAACTGATTTAAATTTGCGTGATTTAGTCTCATTTTGAGAGGACAGGAAAATGTGATTTCGTGGCTGGGTTTGTACTCGCCAAAATCCTGGCTCCGTTCTTCCATTGCCTCCTCAATCGAGATTGGCAAATTGGATTCTAAAGAGGCAGAAAAGGTAACCGCTTAAACCTCTTTCTTCATACAGATTACGTGGCGGGACTAGCTGAGTCGAGCTAACTCGTGAATTTCAGAATTATTGGGGCTGATGATGATGACCCAGATGCAGTTTGGGGTGTCTGAGTCAATGGAACCACGCATCACAACACACCCTGATCGTAAGTGTCTCTTTTCTTTTGGTTTATGTGATTTTTGTTTTGGGTTCTCAGTCATAGGAGTAGTTTCCTTTCCTTGCTGGGCTGATGATGATTCATGGCGGACGTTGATGAATCAGATTTTCGTTTAGGCCGATAAAAATTTAGTATTTTAAAGAGACAGATTCTAGTGCTAGTTAGCTTATCTCTACTTTCTTATATTTTAATGCTGGAATTTGTTGCGTAGGCATCACTTTCTTTGTAGAAATTTGGACTTTAGTCAATATTAAACTCTTGTCTTATAAATGGTTTTGAATCTTTTGATGTAACGGGAATTTTGGTTGACTCATAGTGTTACTGCAAATGTAGCAGCATTGAATCGCTTTGCGATTTGCATACAGCAAACTGGGGTTGTTGGCACAAACACACACGTGGCAGTAAATGTAGGTTTTTTTTTTTTTTTTTCAATTTGGGTAATGTTTTGAAGGAAAAACTAAAAGTAAATTTTTGGATTTAAGCTGACAAAAGTTACAATGAGAGTTATCTTCCTATCGAGATACACTAACTAAAGCTTTGTACATGAGCTTGTTTGGTTTTTGCTCCGTCATTTGTGTATGTCATATGTTGTGAGATCCTAAGCTCTTTACATTATCAGTGGTATCATCCTTGATTTGTTGGCCCAAAGGTGGCGGCATGGAAGTAATTGTTCTGTAAAATCTGGTTACACTAATATTCTAGACCGGGATTGATGATTTTTATAGCTCCCATCTACCAATTGGATGTGAGAATGGATACAATATGTTTTTTAGAGCTTGCACATAGTAAGATCTCAAGTTTTCATTAAATGTGATAAAAGGTACTTGGGGTTGATGAAAGTTGTGATGACCATTTGAACTTTGAAGCATTGCTCTAAGCCTCTGACTAAGCATGGGTCTTTGCTCATGACCTTTTTCATTTTCCTAGATTTATCAGGCTATTGACTTGTACCATGTCTTCAAACAAGGTTGCAAGGCTGATAATGACGAAACCTAAGCCAGCCAAACCAGCTACTACTGAATCTCCATCGCCAGCACCACCTCAGGGTGTTGGAAATGGCAACACAAACACCAACCCTAACGAGAATTTTCTGGAGCTGCTAGTAGGGAGGGTCACCAGCTAATGAAGAGCCAATGGATACCGAAAAGCTTGACGCTGCATAAGTTAGGGACATCTTTGTTTAAGTTTTGAATGCAGGACAAAATTTTGGAGGATGTGTTTAACTCTTCAGCCTGAGACTCTTTGATGGACCCGTACTTAACAGGCTGTCGGGATATTTACTGGTTCCATCAATATATAGGATAGTTCTTTTCTTCTTTTTTATCAGCAAAATACAAGATAGTTCTTTTAGAATCCAGTTTTCAAATGGGTGTGTATTGTGTAAGGGAAATGTTAAAATTTCTTGTCTTTTTTTTTTTTTTTTTTTTTGGAAAAGAGACCATTATCGTCCTTTGCTTGAGTTGGGTTTTCTGAAGT
Source organism: Vaccinium myrtillus (assembly GCA_016920895.1). Taxonomy (NCBI): domain Eukaryota; kingdom Viridiplantae; phylum Streptophyta; class Magnoliopsida; order Ericales; family Ericaceae; genus Vaccinium; species Vaccinium myrtillus. The sequence goes on from CM029279.1 coordinate 422,683, forward strand.
ATACAACTAAGATTTGTAATGGTTCTACAAGTTCATTGAACCTGAAATTTGATTGGTTCATGTTTACCATGGACGTCTATTCTCTGGATTTTGATGTAATAAGCACTCAGTTGTGTTTACATCAAGCACAACTGAGTATTGAGTATTTGATTTGGATTTTGAATGAAATCTCCACAGGCGACAGATTTGTCAGATTGGTCGTCTTTCATGACTGGATCATGGGCATTTCTGGTATTGGGTATTAACCCAAATCTGGAACAATGCTCTCCAGCTCCAGGTTGGGGTTTCACTTCTTGATTTTTTATTTTTATTTTTATTTTTTTTGTTTGATGCAGCACATTAGAAGCTCCTTGCAATAGATTTCTCAATTGAATAGCTAGATTTAGCATTTCAATTTCTTTGGCATGAAATGTTGTATACTAGATAATAAAAAAAAGAAGCTAGATTTAGCATTTGAATTTCTTTGGCATGAAATGTTATGTAGGTCGCACAGAGCAACAACATACAGTTCTGGGAACAGTTCCAAACGTTTGGAGGAACATTATTACAACTGTCCATTTGACCACTAGCTGCGTCTTATGATACTTGACATATATGGTGTGAGATGTGAACTGGATTTCATCAACTTTGTACTTGGAAATTCGCCAGTGATTGACAGCACAAACTTTCAGCCTGCTTTGGACGATGTTGGATGGGGGTTTCTAAAGGAATTGCTCAGTCGCGATGAGGTCCAGTACAGGCAGAATCTGCGTAGACCCTTAAGTATCCAAGAATGGTATGTTATGAAATTCTTTGAGTTCTCGAACTCTGTACAGTGCTTATGTTTTGTGGGAAGGGTTGGTACGTAAATCGATTAAAATTTTGCAGTCTCTTGACAATCTTCTATTTGACACCACCTAGGTGATTCTTGAGCATGTCACCAAAGATACAAAATGTTTCTACTTTTCTGTTAAGTATTTTGAACGTATGTTACTCCAAAAGAGAGTTCTAGAAGAATAGTCCTGTGGTGAAATTGAAACCAATTATGTCAATTCATTAAAGGTTGTTATATTTTTTTTAGATAGGAGTATTATCAATGTAGTCAACAGTAATTTTACACGTACCAACAAAAAATCAAGATTCTAAGGGTTGCTGCTTGCATTTTTTGCAGAGAGGAAAGACAAATATGATTGGAAAGAAGAGACACTACTAGAACTGTATGCGTTGTTTAATGGGTGTGGGATCAATGCAAGAGGTGGAATGCTAGATCAAGCTGGGTGGAGTGGATGCAGCTCTAATAAAGACACAGTAAGTTCATTGTACAGTCTTGCCAAGGCTCGAAACTCAAATCCGTGGATCACTTCCTTCTGGAATGCAATCCAGTATGGGAATTATGGAGAAAGGACGTGGCATGGTGGCCATGGTGGGATGTACAATGGGTAGTCCCACCACCTTTGGAGGCCTTATTGAAATGGTGCGGGAGACTGCAAGCTTAAACTGAAACAGAAGACCATTTGGACCAACAGGAATGGGGTGGTGTTTGACAACGAAACTCCTGACCAGGAAGAGATGCTGGAACATATAAATCCCAAAGTAGCCTTTTGGGTGAGAACCAAGTGTAAACTAATGAGTACGCAATTCATGATTTCTCGTTCAGACTGGATTGCATTCTAACTTCCATTTAATGGGAACTGAAAGGTTTGTCCTTTCTATAGTTTTTCCAAAAGGTCATGCTGCTTTGGTTGAGGTGCCATAAGCGGCTCCATGTTTGTTGGTGTGCTGCTTCTGTACTATTGCTGCTTCTGCTGCTATTTTATGTTCCTGCTTCTTGCTATTAAGCCGCCTGCATGAGTACTTGTGGACGGCTGTATTTTTTTCCCCCCTTTTCGATCAGCTAAAAAATTTACTTGTGGACAGCTGTTTGCTTGCAAAGATGGAATTACATTAGGGCTAAAGGGGACCAGGGCCTCCCCCTTGTTCCAGATTTCCATAAATATCTCTTATGTTAATTCTTTAAGTCTGTACATTGTGGCCCCCAACTGAATAAAGAAGAGCAATGTTAGGATCACAATTTTAGGACGCAATTCTTGACACAAATATGTCTAAAGCTGTCCAATACATATACGCCCACATACATTGAACGATCCTAAATGCATTTGTATCCGGAGTTGTATTCTAAAGTTGTGTTCTTAGACTTTTGGAAAAATAGGGTTGCGTTCAGAAATAACCTCTCGGCTCTCTCGGTCTCTCTCACCTTTGGTTTGTTTAGAGCACTTAGATATTGTATTTTTTGTATTGGGTACTCTTTAGACATTTAAATGTTTTAGATTTCCGAGCTTTGAATTTTTAAAATCTTGTTGTTAATGTTGTGGCCTCCTCGTATATAAAACTCTAGTTCTGTCCGGCTCTCCAATAGTTCTGGTGATGCACCACAAAATACTAGAGGAAATGTGGTGATGTTTTGCTAGCTTTTGGAGTCTTGGGCCCGATGGTCGTGTTCTCATTATATGCAACTCTATGCTATGGATTCTTCCTTCTTCGGGTTGGCTTCTTACCTGTTCGTCTTTTGTCTTTGGGGTTTGGTTGGCATATTGTCTGAGGCTTGTGTGCTAACCTAGTTTGGATGCATGCTCTCAATTGTGATGCCGTTTTCCTTCTCTTTAATCTTTGTATACTATTTATTCAACGGTTAATGAAATTTGTGAGTTTCTCCAAATTTGGGGGCCCGCTATGTGGTCTCCCAATTTATTTTTGAATTTGGGTTGGGAGTTCGAGTATTATGTAACCCAAAAATGCCATGAGTACGCACACTGGGTACACCAAATGCACAGATGGTGAATATTAGTCGTCTAGAAGCATTTTCGACGTTCGGATTTTAAATGAAACTATTCATGAATAGTTTCATTTAAAATCCGGACCATTGATTTCTGTGATGGACGGTTCAGATACGTTGCGTCCATTTGGCTATAGGTTACTGCTAATCAAAAGGCATAAGCATATTAAATTAGAAGAAACACTATTCAACCGTCATATTTTACTCTGTAAATTTTATAAGATCAACCAATAATTTTTTACTTCTAAATTGCATCAGCCTTTCAATTTTTTCGTTCTTGCAAAGTGGAAAGACGATTGGAATAGTAACAAGTAGGAAGTGTAGATATTTGGCCGAAATACTTGTTCATTGCCTGGTATGGTCTTTTTGTTCGTTTTCTCGTAATTTTTAGTAAATTTGTGTAACTTTTACATCACATTATTCGGCTAGAGGAGAGGAATTGAAAAATATAATAATATAGACCAAAGGCAAAAAATAAAAAGATTATGCCAAAAAGTCCCAAAAAGTTAGGCCAAACTCACCCTAGGTTGCACCAAACACACCATTCTAGTGAAGAGAATCACAACAACTTTTAGCGGTTAAATTTTTTTGACAGAATAGGGGGATATAGTAAGAGGGAATAAAGAGGTAGATATGATTGAAAAGTGATAATTTAGAAGGGAATAAAAGCTATTGGGTTTATTAAGTTTTTAAAGGACACTGAGGGCTTAAAGGACAATAATAATGTACTAAGGTGTCAAATTTCATTTTTGCCCTTATTTACTAGTAGCATATAAATGTTTTCATATATAACTAGAAAAAATATAGTATTTTTTTGGATTTAGTTTCACACAGAACGGAACGAGTCACACATAACTCTAAACAAAGCATATTTTAAGTGTATAAACGGAGTAGAAAAAGAGAGAGACCATAATCTCGAGTCTGAAAAATATAAGTCTATTTTCTGTGATTTAATAGAAGTCTTTTTAAAAATCGATTTGAGGTTAAATATTCCAAGCAGTGTTTTGGTAATCCTGCACCGAATATGTTTTGGACATCAAAATTCATCTCGTTCAAGGGGATTATCTTATCCGGGTCAAAACCTATCCAGTTCAAAAAATTACACAGACGCCGAATATTTTCTCACCCAAATTTCTATATTCGGCTCCCCTGAAAAACAGGCTGCAAGAGATTGGAATCAACTCATCTGGAACATGTCCCAACTGGCCTCGTTCCAGAAAATTGTCTTTTTTAGCAAAATGTCTTTTACATGCTTTTTTGGCTTTTTGGGTTGATGCATTGTGAGATAATGACCTATCTCGTAGAGCGTGAAAAGACAGTTTGGTAAAAAAAAAGACAATTTTCTGGAACAAAAGCCAATTTGAGCCCTCTGTTGTTAGAAGACGGTAGGAAGAGTTTAGCTAATGTGTTAGTTAAGATGCGTGTAACTGAATTGAAGATTGGAATGATAAAAACAAAAAGTCTATAAAGGCTGTAAATTTTGATTTTTAAGCTGGCAAAAATCCAAAACAAGGTAAGGCACTAACACAAGAAGTTAAAAAAATATGTAGTTCAAATTTTATTAATATTGTGTCAATGTACAAAAAGGACTACATTTACAAGGTATACAGGTATAAGAATCAAAACTTCCCTCTCTGTTCTTTATATCTGAATATTCTATACCACTATTGTGAAGAGGCTAAACTTCTTCACTCTAAAAGAAAAAATCATTAATTCCCAACAAAAATCAAAATTTGTACTATCTAACAAAGAAAATACCCTGTCAGCCTAATATGTTCAAGGGTATTTGTTAGCCCATGTTTGAGGATTGCTTGTTTACCGGCCATGTATCCGTCTCCATAAACCGGAGATGTATCCGATTCAATCTGTTGTTTGAAGAAAACCCCAAGCTTCCTCTCAAGTGGAGATGTTGACCCCTCCGATAACGATGAGGAGGAGGTTGAAGTAGCGTTGCTACCAGACATGGACAGAATCTGGGATTCTAACCACATGTCGGCTAGAACTTGACAAATACCTTCTTCAACATCTTGACTCAGAGTTCGATATCCTTTTCAAACAAATGAGAATTATGTCAGGTATTCCCCACAAATATGGTGACAGATAGCATTTGATACTGGAATTTTTGTATATAAATATAAATGCAACACTCATCGACCTTGTTTTTTAAACTAAGACATTACAAGGATCGGAAAGTTAAAAGCCTGTTTGGAATTGTTTTCGATATCCCAAACCACCCCTGAAACGTTTTGAGTAAAAACACAGCTCATTCGGGTTTTTCACACATTCATGACAAAAAGTAGTGTTCGAAGATGACAAAAATCTTTTTGGTGCTTCTGTGGAGCAATACGATGAATAGTAATGGGCAACTGAATAGGGAATCACCTTTAATTCGAAGCCATGCATGCATCATCTCGTGAGCTAATATTGACCCGGTCAGTAACTTGTATGAAAAGTGTTGTCATTGGAAACAAATCTCAGGGAAGAAGCATAGTAGTAAAGATGACAAATTCAAAATCCAACCCTGTAATTGCACATGAAAATGTGTGTTTTGTCAAAGAAATTGCCAACAAAGGAGCTGAACTTTTTGGAGCTTACATGGTCAGTTAGTACTCCCAAGTTCACATTACGAACCAAGCACATTTTACTCAAGATAACCAATTAATAAAACATAAGGTACTAGGAAGTTTTCTCAAAGACATTGTACAACATTGATGTAGATTGTACAATAAGGGAAGGCAAAATGGAGCTTTATTAGTAAACCTTTTCGTAAATAGGGGTTTCGAATGGTATCTGTTAAAGCATTCAAGTTGAAACCAATTGGCAATATGTGGACAAGTCCCTTGTGTTATTAAGTGGTGCAATATGGGCTTATAGTCTAACACCCCCTCCCACGTGCAACCGGATTGTAGGTCTGTCACGTGTAGCCATTTGTTTGAGTCCATCTTCGTGCAGTCTTCATGGGCTTGTCATCGTGGAGTGTGGGCTTTATCAATTTTTAATTTTTGGGATGAAATAGGCCAACTCTAATACCATGTAGAAACTTTATATCCAAACTCAAAACCAATTGACAATAAATGGCGAGGTCCCTCCTGTTATTAATGGAGTATGGGAACATAATCTAACAGTACATTTGTTCCTTTTTCCCACATGATTTTAAGGGTGTTTCTTGGGTAATGAGTAGGTTTGAGAAATCAAAGCAGTTTTGCAAAGGTTCGAAGTGCTATCGGATGTAGTAGACGGTAGACCTATATAGCCATGCCCAAAACAAAGCACTGAAGATCACTTTTGTTACTGATTCATTTAATTATAGTACATGAATTAGTCTTCTCCCATCTTCATAATCATACCAACTGGCTCACGGTGTAAGGAAAACAGGCTCACGGTGTAAGGAAAACAGACTATCTTCGGGCCATGTTTCAGAGAATTAAAATTAAAATTGCTATAATTTGAAGCAAATAAAAGGCTTCAACCTCAATGCAACTGAGCGCCCAATTTTAGGACATGAATGGATCTCATATAACGCGCATGATAAAGGTACAGTTATGTGATCACTTTGAGGTTTGTACTTGTGATTAATCATTCAAGCGGCATATATTATCCTGTTTGTATCCTTTTATATAGAACTGATTAGTTGCCTATTCACATGAGCCCTTCCTTTACGATATCCTGAGAGAGAGAGATTACCTAGGAAGGCCATACAAAATGAGAATCGCAGTCACCTCACAACGACGGGTGAGTTTATAGGGTTCTATTCTCATGCCCATACCTCTGTTTCCTCCCCCAATTCTTGGTCGCCTTAGTATCTAATCATATTTGAGGCAAATAAGGTACAAATAGTGAGCTAATGAAATCATAGCTGACTCAAAAACCCCAAAGAAAAAGAAAGAAACAGAAATGATATCAAAAGAAGAAGAAGACTTACTGACAGTTTATTCCTCTGACAGGCAGAGCCCTCTGGTCTCGGGCATGTGATGATGACCCTGGCCATGAGAAAGCAGTATTGGCTTCTCTTCCCTACTAGAGGAAATCATCAAAAGGATACCGAGCAAAAACTACATTACTAAAGTCAGAGCATCTCCGGCTGAGTCTAGAAAACGGGGACTCAAATATCATTTCTAGTCCAAGAAATGTGGTCAGAATTTTACCATTCATCCCATCTCCAGCCACAAATCTCCATTCCTATCTCAACTCTCAAAAGTTCAACCATTTCCCACCCTCCAAAAAAAAAAAAAATTCCAACTTCGTTCTAAGTTCAACTATTTCGCAAACATCCACCACAAATTGCAAATTATAAGTTTTTCAACTTTTATTGAATGTATTCAACTTTGTCTTATTTTAAACTTATGTTCAACATCTTTTTAATAATACCAGCTTTATCAAAAAGGATTTGTTAAAAATGGAGACAAGTCTCCAATTTTGGGTAGAGTCTTCATATTTGGAGACGAAAATCAATTTTGAGCTCCAAAATGGAGCAAAGTTGAAGCAATTTGGGTCTCCATTATGAAGTTTTCGAGCATAACTATAACAGTACGGCCTTACCTTCCTTTCCCCATCCATGGCTACATTGAGTGCTTGCCTCTCTACCAAGAGTAGCGGAACCTGCTGCTCCACTTTCATATTCAACCCTTCATAAAAAACTTGAATGTCAACATAAAGGGGTTGACACTCATTAGGAAATTATTGTCACAGTCTATACATCAAAAAATAGTTTCAACAACACCTGCACAACTATTTACCCTTGTACTTAAATAACAAAGAACACGGGGGAATTTTTCAAAGCCCAAATCTTTTAGCCTTACACGAATAGATATAACCTACAGATGAGAAGAAAAGGAAGTTAAACGCCATCAAAATAAACAACGAAAAATCAGAAATATTTGGACTTAAGTGTTGTTTCACATGACTTATTTGTGCGACTTTTTGAACTTTTTGTACTTATTGCACTTTTAGGGTTTTTATTTGTTTTGGGTGTTGGTCAAAATTTTATCTTTCAGATTCCTCTCGTCGAGACGAATCACGGAACGTAAAAACCAGTCAGAAAACCAGCTATGGCGCCAGCATCCATGAGAAGCTTTTCTCTTAAAGTGACGTGGCAGTGAGGGATTCTCCCCATATATGAGGAGAAACGCTGCTCTAGAAAGAAAGTTTCTAAAGATGGCTTCTTAATCTCCACTTATCCCTTCACTGTCCTTAGAATCGAGAAGTTCATCCGGGGTCGGTTGTCAGGGCATCTTGATCATCCTCGGAAAGAGGACCATGTTTGAAGAAGGGCAGACGCACCAACACATCAATGCAAAAAAAGGATGATGCATGAAAAAAACAATTCCCAACCATGTACAAGGTCAACGAGTAGAAAAAAAAAATTCAATTTACGTGCTTCAACTTAAGTTTTTAGCTCAGCTAGCTAGAGCACCATGCTAATAATGCAAAGGTCGCAGGTTGGAGACCTGCATGGAACATTCAGAACTTTTTTATTGTACATCAGCGTTTGGATTTCTGCTATTCAGAAAAGAAAAGAGGAAGTTTTTAGTCCATTGTTATGTGTCCAAAGTGGAAGTCAATTACATATTCAACTTACTGTAAAGCTAAAAGAAGAAAGGTTAGTACAAATTTAAGGATCACATACTAAATCATAGAGAGGAAAATCATACCATGCATGCTGCATAAACCTAGGGAGACAAATGTTTTAGGCTCTTCTGTTACCTTGACTCTCCTTTATGTTTTGCATATGTTTCCCAATAACAAACATGACAATTATATTAGAGACTAACTATAACAAAACGAAGGATATTGCGTATCATACAGAATATTGACGGTAATAAAGAAGAAAATTGTTCATTATCGTTTAGTGGATAATGTGGTTGGCACATGCGAAGCACTTGCCAATACTTCTAGTTCAGTTAAAGAAATAAATCCCATAAGATCGACAATCAAGAAGCGGTTAGGATATTCCAAGGAGCATCGTAAAGTTACTACTTCTATCATGAGGTATCGACAGTACATGTTTAAAGAGTTGAAGCCATGGGAAGAGATGCTTTTATAAGTATTTACAGCAGACCCATTTATCTTTTAACAAGATTCTATATCCACACTAGGAGGATAATTAAAGGAATGCAATTATGAAAATTAAAAGCCACAGGAAAGTGCCTTGAAATGTGGAAGCCACAACTTTGAAAACTCAAGATAGAGTAGACCTCCATTAGAGGTACTTTGGAACGGTCAGGCACTTCAGCGCATAATTTTGACAACTAGATACCGATTAACTGTGAGTGACAGGAATGCATGCTTACAGAAAAATGAATTACAGGAATGGCATAGTGAGATGAATTGGCCCTATATAAACTGACCTCTGGATCTGAAAACTCAAACCATAGGCAGCAGTCCAAGATTACCAAGACGAAAACAACTGTCACGTACAAGAAAACCTGCATCTGCTTCCAGCATGTCAGACGCCTTTATGAATTGAAGAACGGAATTATTCCATGTCTTTGTACGGATAGAAGACTCTTTCCACACACACTTGGCATGATTCTTTTGGTTCACCACAGCCATCCCGTATTTGACCCAAAAGTTTTATCAGGATCGGTGACAACTGATTCGTCACTCTCCCAGATATATACATATGGTGGCAAAGCATTCATCCACACCTGCAGTATACAACCAGAACAAATAAACCAATCAGCCAAGGAGAGGTACTTTCACTGGAGATAGGACGTGATAAAAATAAAAGGCCACCCACCAATCCAAAGCTCACATCCTCCAGCTTGGAAGAATTTGCTAAATATTTTTCGGGTCTCCATTATTTCTTTTAAGGAGAGGAAGTTCTCCACCTTCTATGCAAATGACCTCCTTTTTCCCGAATGTATCCACCTGGGAAACTGCACTGCTCGACTCCATATCCTGATCAATAAAATACTGAATTACGGAGGCTTGTTCCAAAATAACAACTTTAGCGGCGAATACGACTGCATCCTGAACGAGAAATCCAGAATCTTGATCAAAAAGAGTAGTCAGTGTCACAAATTCACGCTAGCCCCAACTTTTGCGGCTCTGGAGTAAAGGTACTGTGACTCCTGTGTGACAGACTTGTCCTCCATCCTCTGCTTCACTACCGATAATCGGTGCCTCACAAAACAACTGCAGTCACTGGAAGTATTTCGTGAACCTGTGACTTCGAGAAATACAGAAAGGTGACACGGTGGTTGACTTCCATGGAATTTTATCACCGATCACTAAATGAATAATATTGACAATGGAGGCTTGAAGTGATTGTCACACGTATACAGAAACGGTGAAGAGTACCTATCTTGACTAATTCTTTCACGAAATCATGAAACAGTTGACTCCAAGTCCAACTCTTCATCAGAGTCGATCACATCCTTGTAGTCATAAAAAGGATTCGCCTGCCATACAGTTGAAATCATGTTCAATCATTCATTCAATATTGAAACACCAATTATATATACACCTAAACAACAGTACCATATCCGTACCAAGAAAACCCAAGTTAGACTATCAATGATCAACATGCACTGATAAACCAGATAAGTAAATTTAGCTTCTTCACTTCATTATCTTTCTTAATTCTCGACCTTTCTTTTCACTCCATAAATCTCCACTACAAAACATGATCCAAATTGTCTTAGGAATGAGTTTCTCCTCCAATGCCTCATGGTATATATTAGATAGCTTGAGCTTCATTTCATCTAGTAGAAACCTAGAATCTTTGACTATTTTCTAGTGTAGAAATTAGCGGGATCCGTACCTCAGGTCTTGGAGTAACTGCTTCAAAACTGTGAAACACTGGAGTATCAAAATGAGGGGGTTCCAGAACGATGTATGCGCCTTTGTTGTTGTACCGTTCTTCTGTTGCCTGCAAGAAAGACATAGACATAACATGTGAATATTACTCCAACTTAAATAAAGAAAAAAAGAAAATTTCAAAATTTACGTTAGAACAATTTATACAAGTTCAATAACCAAGCGTAAAATCAAGTAAATGCATAAACCTATTGTCCAGACCTCAGAAACCAAATGTATTAATGTCTCAACTTCACGAAATTATATCAAAGGCCCGGTAGTAAAGGATACTCTAGATTTTTCTTTCCCCCGGGATAATTGGATAGAGCAAGAATCAGCTATCATGATTAACATATAAGTACCAGTTTTATGACAAGTAACCTATTTCCTTAAAGAACTTGGACTTTGTTTGGTTTAGGTTTTTGAGGAAGGTTTTTGGGGTAGGAAGTTAAACTAATCTTACTCCCCAAATTCCATTACCTATTGTTACGAAGGGGAACATCTCATTTCCTATTAAACGGAAATATTTTCTTTTTCCTGATATTGTATGTTGTGAGATAGGCAAGGTCGGGGATGGGCTTAATGATACTCATCTGGATTCCTTCTTGTTGTCAATACAGTTTTAGAATAGGTCTGCCTGTCCACTCTTTACGGTCTTGAATCTATTTCTGCAAATCGCCTACATTGCCTCGTTCAATATTTCACCTGACGCCAAAGAAATCTCAGGGAAATTGTCATTGGGGGAGAGAATTAATCTAGGGGAGCATGATAACTCACTATCTCTGATGGTGTATAGTAAAGAGATTTGTGGTTTGTAGCACCCTGAAATATCCCATAGAAGCAAAGGACAAAAAAATGGCTCAAATGGGGATCTCAGTCCTAGACTCCTAACCAAACCCAATGCAGTAGAGTGGAAAAGATTCAAAGCAGAAACCAAAACCATGTTTTAGAGGTTTGTTAGAACTTGTCCTACATTGGTTAATTATAACCTCCAAAACTAGCAGGGGCGACGCTAGGAAAAACTTTCTACTGGGTTCAGACTCCAGTCATTAATTGAGCTCATAAGCCATACCTATTAATACCAATATTTTGTTAAATAGGAGGAGTAATGATTTCCCTAGAAAATAGTACAGCTCTCCCAGTAGAAGGGGAAAACTCTAGGCTCTCAGTCTATCTATCGACTAGCAGGCTATAAAAATGGTGGAGGCAAATTTGCACGCCGTCAAAACTCTTTTTGATGGTCTGTCAGCTGTGATTGGTCTAGATTGAAAGAATTTTATTAAAACGATAACCAATCAGTTCAGAAATGCTGCATTTGTAATAGGTGTAGTGGTGCGTACCCTGACGAAAGGCTCCTCTCTTTCACCGTCAAATAAAATTAATGGTTGATTGGGTTCATGACACATGTCAGTGATTTGAGGCGTACAAATTATACATGTGCAGTAAAGGATTTTCAAAACTCACTGGGTTCAACTGAACCCACAACCTCCTACATGGCATCGCCCCTGAAAACTAGTATATGATCTTGGGCGGCCTCTCCATTCATATTTGGTTGAGTTGGATGCTTTAACATGGTATCAGAGCTAGGCATTCGGAGGCTTTTGGACAAGCCTCTATATCGTTGATGGTTGGTTCTCTCATTATTTGTTGTTGATGGTTGATGGTTGATAGTTGTCGTATGTATTGAATTGTTTGCTTACCTCACCACGTGCGAGTCAAGGGTTGCACGTGCGGGTGAGTGTTAAAACTTGTCCTACATTGGTTAATTATAACATCCAAAACTAGTATATGATCCTGGGCGGCCTCTCCATTCATTGTCAATTGGTTTTGAGTTGGATGCCTTAACAAGTCAGCCCGCAGCGTCATATCCGAGTTCGGATGGTTTTAGTCCGAATATCAGGTCCATTGGAGGACATGTTCAGCTTAATGAAGCAACAAACCAAAGAACTATAACTCCTATTTGTCATGGCTCCCGAAAGAAGCATTAACACTGACGGTAATGGAAAGGCGTAAAATAAAAGCAAATCATTATATGCTTCCAAATTGAAAACCTTCTTGATGTAGTCCTCTGTCTCTGTGTCATGTCTCTATACCCATTTTCAAGGCATTGAACATTTACAAATTACAACAAACGCATAACAAGTTCTCATGAAAAACTTGCCCACCTAATTTATCAGGATGAGGAAAGGAGATCCTCCATCTAACACTATATAAGCATTGGACATGCCCAAATGACCCAATTTTCAAGCAAACAGCAGATTAAGGGCAGGTCAAATTTCATTTAAGCAAATGAAAAGGCATCAAGGAACAAGAGTTATGATGTGCTGTTAATAACATCTCATAGGGAGCATATACAATTAGCATCACTCTTTGAAGGGGGATATCTTTTGTCTTTAGCATTTACAGAAGCTAACAACCACGACAAATTTAACCTGTCAAATTCCATGCCTTTTTTGGGGTAACTTTTATTGCCATCAATTGTCACATTTACCATTCCATGTCTTCTTCATGCAAGTTTCTCCAATGATGAGATGAGCAACACATAAGTGGAAAAGACTGGAAGAATTTCCATGAGCGGTTTCCACTAAAACCATTTTCCGAGGGATTCTTGTCTTGAACACAGAAATGGTATTTTTCATAGATTAAGAGAAATCCTAAAAACATTTGAAAGAATCTCCTACGAACATTTGTAAGAATCTCCAAGTACTTGGAAGGAATTTCAAAATGGAGGGAATGTCTCCACGTATCATCAAGATGTCCTCCTAACTAAGCAACTTCTGTCAAGTTTCCTTTTCCAGAAGATTCTATTCTTCAACAGGCAATTTTTACATTGCTAGTATCCTTACACTTTATAATAAAAAAGTGACAAAAGAAGGCACTTTTCAAACTTATATCAAGTTGAATAAGGAAGAACGAAAAATAGTTAAATAATCAAAAATAGAAGACAAAATACTATACCATCATGTACCCCAACTAAAGTTGGAAACAATGATTGAATCCACCTCAAATGGGAGTTATTTCAGGATGAGAATCACAAATCAGTCTAACATTAGATTTACCAATGGATGGAAACTTTATTCAGTTGCCCATAACAAATGTTGAAAGAAAATATAGCTAAAATCACAATAGAAGAGAAGTACCTAGAACTGAGGATAGTCAGGAGCACGGAGCACTGAACAGAGTAATCAATCTCCCAGACTCTACGACATGATTTACTGTGTACCCTTCATTCATTCCTTCTAGACCAGGTCGCTTTTCCCTTGCATCAGGACCTTCATGTGATCTGATAAATAACTGCAGAAACAACAATGCCGAAGGACCAATCAAGATGGAGCACCACTATCCAGTGTCTTACAACTTGAAAGATACTATTAAACACAAAAGTGAATCCAAAGAGGACAACTAGAACAAATAGGTGTGTTTTCGGTGTTTTTTCTTGGGGTGGGGGGAGCTTACACCCGAAGCAAGAAGTACCCAAGATTAACCTATGAACGCTTTTTTGCATGCAAAATTCAAGTTCTACTCTATAGAGCAAGATAATTATGCAAAAAGCAACCAGAAAACTACACACTTGTGTACCTACAAATCATGTGTAGTTTTTAGTTCTATATAGACCCCCATCCTTCGGCATCTAAAGAAACATAAGCTCGAAAGAAACAATTTTAATCTGAAATTGAGACAGCACAAAGTTTAAAATTGTCACTTAAGCATTCTAGCCAAAATATCCAAAGTCCAGGATTTTACAGACTATGACTAATGCTTAAAAACTAACTAAGCATCTATATGTTCGATAAAAAAAATAAACAAATAAGCATCTATATGCATCACTTCATCCTATTTGCATTATTATTGCTCGAAAAGGAGATAAAGATGCTGGATATATAGTCATCAAATGGTGTATGTCCCACATGATATAACAGAATTTACACTCAAAAATGGTGTACTCCGGATTGTATGCAATTCCCATCTAATATGTTGGAACACAATTTACATCTCTCTCTCTCTCTCCTTCCTGTGGGTTAGTAACAGTTGATTCCGTGAACAGAAGAAATGAGAGAGTGTTCCCTTAATCTCTTTTGAGATGATAGCTCAACAGACCAACAAAATTGAAGAGAAGGGGTACCTGTTCTTAACGCGTCCGGAGCCGCCGACCGTCGTCGGAGAAGATGAGCTTCAAATGAGTGCTGTCGACGTTGATGTTTTTGAAGGACACCAGAAAAGGGTTTGATCCAGTGTAGCCAAACCTATTTTCAGAAAAATAAATACGCAATGATCATCTGCAAATATATATCAAATATAAATGGATTACTCTGATCTTTCACATATGGTATTGTTTTGGCAATATCTACAAGATGAACTGCTTTGATCATATACAAAACCATGGAATCAATCGCAATCGGAAAATTACTCGTTGCAGTCCCTTTAATGGGAGATTTAATCGTTGCGACGTCGTTTAATAGGTGACATAGGTTCAACCTATGTCATGTCCGTTTTCCGACGTCGTTTTGAAGACTCCCCGTTTTGCATCTTCCAGCTTCTTTCAAGGAAACTTTCTACCTATATGAGTAATGGATTTGTGATCTGAGACATTCATTTGGTAGATAATGCTAGATTCAATATCACGTTAAAGTTTCATTGTAGTTCAATAAGAATTCGTACTTGATCTCGTTGAATCTGTGTTTCTTAAAATGAGTTTGGTAACACTGAATCAAAACTGTAAAAGGCGTTAGCATTTCATATCGCATACCCCGGAATTCCATTGAAACGACGTCGGCCGAATTCCCTTGAAACATCGTTTCGCCGCCGGCTGCAGACCGCCGCCCATCATCTCCGGCTACGGTTGACGGCGGCGTAAGTAAGAGCGGTTATTGCTTTTCTTACCCATCTGCCTCGAATCAAAGGTGATTGTAGTAGCCTTATCTTGAAGCTCTTTGTCTTTGGTTGAATTGGAAGATGCCGGAAAGCAACACAAGTTTTGAATATGTGTATTTGCTGTGGGATTTCTTTCAAATTGGGTTTTCTTGGATACTAATATATTTGCTCGACACCCATTCCTGTAGAAATTCCAGTTGATAACTCGTCCAATGAGTTCCTGTGCCAAATTAAACAACCTCAGTTGACTCTTTTTGACTGTTTACAAATTTTGAAGGTTGGGATCGAAAAGGGTACAAGCTGTGAATTTCCAGGAAAAAAATAGCAGCTTTTTGGCGCTACTCATAGCCAAACCCATTGTTTCCAGATTTTTCTTGGCTACTGGTAGGATGGTTTTGGTACTACTGGTAGCAGTGACTTATTTTCAGGAAATGTGTTAAACCTCCCGTTTGACTTCATATGCTTCTAGGACTTTATATTCACAGCAATAGGTTTATTTAGCATTGTCTAATTATGTTTCCATCGCTTATTTGATATAGGGATAAACCTACGGGTACAGAGCAATCCGCACAGAAAATGAACAGAACCCATTCGGGGACCCACTTTTGGGTCCCACACGAGTGATCTGAACAGTTCATTATTCTTAGAACATTTTTCCGAGGGGCCCCGTAAAATTTCAGCTCAATTGGACGGTTATAAGTGGTTCAAACAAAGCCCCACCGTTTCAATCAATTTTTTTTTTATTGAAACGGTGGGGCTTTGGTTGAACCACTTATAACCGTCAGATTGAGCTGAAATTTTACGGGGCCCCTCGAAAAAATGTTCTAAGAATAATAAACAGTTCGGATCACTCGTGTGAGACCCAAAAGTGGATCCTCGAGAGCGCTTTGTACATTTTCTGTACAAAACCTTCGGTACCCGTAGCAGGGTCCTTGATATAGGAGACTTGGATGATTACGAGGATTGAGGTGAGTGATTTTAATACAAAAATTGCATGATTTTACTCGTATTTCTTATCCAAATGTAAACGATATGTTTTCTACATGTTTTTGCTATCAAATGTGAACTCCATGGATATTACTCCCTCCGTTCCTATTTGTTTGTCCCACACTCTCTCTCTTGCCTTTTTTCAAATCAAAAACTTAAGTGCTTCCGTGTATCATTTTTCAAATTTTTTCGCACCGACTTAAAGTACACGATGAGTACTTTAATTTGGCGTAAACAAATTTAAAAAATGATACACAAAAACACTTTATTTTTTTATTTGAAAAGTGGCACGACTTTTCGTAGTGGACAAACAAATAGGAACGGAGGGAGTATATGAAAGGTGGACACGTTTTGATATATATTAATGACATCATTTACGTCCCAGTTTGCTAAGGGACAATGCTAAAATGCTAGCAAGATGTGTTTGTGTATATTGTGGGATAATGAGATAGACATCTAACTTATCCGCACCAGGGACGCCTGGTGATGTGCAATAATTTGGAGAGGGATGCTCATTATAAATTGGCTTGTAAATTATAGAATCTCTTTGGAATGTGAACTTGATTTGGATACTTTTTACATGTATTTTAATAACATCCATGGGAAGCATGTAATCAATGTATTAATCACTCACACAAGCTTTGGCTTATGTAAATTGTTTTTCCACCTTTCAG
Source organism: Vaccinium myrtillus (assembly GCA_016920895.1). Classification (NCBI taxonomy): domain Eukaryota; kingdom Viridiplantae; phylum Streptophyta; class Magnoliopsida; order Ericales; family Ericaceae; genus Vaccinium; species Vaccinium myrtillus. The sequence goes on from CM029279.1 coordinate 439,828, forward strand.
GCGATGAAGAGTAGTGAGATGATTGAGAAACCTTTTGTGGTCAAGCTATGCGCGTAAAGCTTGTGGATAGGATGTTAATTTGTATTTTGGCTAGTCTTTTGACTTATGGTACATTTGTATATGGTTTGGATGGTTGTACTAAGCACAGCTCTGAGTGGTGTAACCTTAGAGATCCTAATGTAAGATGTGTTTACGTTTAATATTAGTATGAGTTAAGTTTCCGTTGTTTAACTCTTTTGTCCCTACTTGTCATCGGGTTATGTGATAAGAATGGTGTGATGTGGCCTTGGTGTGAGTTCACCGGCACTTTGTTGTGCCTAATGCCTACAGGGATGGGTTCGGGGCGTGACAGAGTTTTTTGTTAATTCAACATCTTTATGAGTCTCGATATGTGTTTGCGTGTGAGTGGATTTCTGTGTACACTTTACACGAATATAATTGATGCTACTAAGGCCTGATTTGGCTAAATCCATAAAACTGATTTTTTTTGTTTTGTCCTTATTAAAAAAAATTGCATTTTTTAGATTTCAGTCGATTTTTTGTGGTTTCTTGGCTTGTCTCCACGAGAGAAATCTAAAAATTAAAAAATTATTAACCAAACTTAAAGTTTTGTTAATAAAGACGGAAAATTATTCAAAAAACTGGTTTTAAACTAAAAAATGGTGTACCCCGGATTGTATGCAATTCCCATCTATGTTGGAACACAATTTACACAAAGGACAAACATCAAAACCCAAAAACATCTCTCTCTCTCTCTCTCTCTCTCTCTCTCTCTCTCTCTCCCCTTCCTGTGGGTTAGTAACAGTTGATTCCGTGAACAGAAGAAATGGGAGAGTGTTCCCTTATCTCTTTTGAGATGATAGCTCAACAGACCAATAAAATTGAAGAGAAGGGTACCTGTTCTTAATGCGTCCGGAGCTGCCGACCGTCGTCGGAGAAGATGAGCTTCAAATGAGTGCTGTCGACGTCGATGTTTTTGAAGGACACCAGAAAAAGGTTTGATCCAGTGTAGCCAAATCTATTTTCAGAAAAATAAATACGCAATGATCATCTGCAAATATACGTCAAATAGAAATGGATCACTCTGATCTTTCACAAATTGAATTGTTTCGGCTATATCTACGAGATGAACTGCTTCGATCATATAAAAAACCCTGGAATCAATCGTAATCGACAAATTACTCGTTGCAGTCCCTTTAATGGGAGATTTAATCGTTGCGACGTCGTTTAATAGGTGACATAGGTTCAACCTATGTGACGTAACCTATGTCACGTACCGTTTTCCGACGTCGTTTTGAAGACTCCCCGTTTTGCATCTTTCAGCTTCTTTCAAGGAAACTTTCTACCTATATTAGTAATGGATTTGTGATCTGAGACATTCATTTGGTAGATAATGTTAGATTCAATATCACGTTCAAGTTTCATTGTAGTTCAACACGAATTCGTACTTGATCTCGTTGAATCTGTGTTTCTTAAAATGAGTTTGGTTACACTGAATCAAAACTATAAAAAGCGTTAGCCTTTCATATCGAACACTCCGGAATTCCTTTGAAACGACGTCGGCCGAATTCCCTTGAATTGAAACGTCGTACCGCAGACCGCCGTCCATCATCTCCGGCTACGGTTGACGGCGGCGTAAGCTCATCTGCCTCGAATCAAAGGTGCTTGTAGTAGCCTTATCTTGAAGCTCTTTGTTTTTGGTTAGATTGAATGTGTATTTGCTGTGGGATTTCTTTCAAATTGGGTTTACTTGGATAGTTTTTTTTTGGATAGTTGGATACTAATATATTTGCTCGACAGCCACTACTGAAGAAATTCCAGTTTATAGCTCGTCCAATTAGTTTTATTTCTTGATGGAATGTTCATATAAATAGTAGCTAAATATTTTTGCTAATTTATATACATGACTTTTGCTGTGTCTCCCGCGGTGTCGGTGTCCCCATTTTTTAAAATTTCTGTTTCAGTGTAAATGTCTGTGTCAATATTTGTGCTTCTTAGGTTGAGTTTTTTGTTAATTCCACATCTGTATGAGTCTCGATATGTGTTTGCGTGTGAGCCGATTTCTGTGTACACTTTACACGAATATAATTGATGCTACTAAGTAGAGTTCTTGTTAATAATAGGATTTGCAAGTTGCAACAATGGAAGTTACAATTGATGCTGCTTTGTAAAGGTGCTCTCAGTAACTTATGATTTGCAACAATGGAATTAATCAGAAGGAATATATAGGTCTGGACTTTAGAACTTATGGTGCACTCTAGTTGTATATAACTTGTCCAGATGCAGTTCTAGTTCAGTGTGTTTGAGATGGAAATGATAAATAAAAAAATTAGGACTTCGCGGAACACAATAAGCTCCCATGTGTTTTTTTATCCAAATTCCCGACGGCGGATGCAAATCAATAAGCCCGTGGTGCAAGGCAAGACTCGCTCTACTTTACAATTACATTAGAAGTCATTATTTGTATGTCATTGGCGTAGTTGCTTCTATTCAATGTCCAGTCTATTAGCCATTTTAATTGCGAACCATGTGACAGTAAGGATACACAGTTTTTATATGGTGTTTGCCAGAAAACTTGAAGGGAGTGGATTTCCTGAAATACTTCCAACTAAAACATTTGCCAAATTTCCTACTTTCATCTCCAATATTGTCTCTAGCCTTTAGCTCGATCATCCATTCTTTAAAGCAGCAGCCTGATATATTTTTCTCACTGGGTTTCCAAGGTTCAGGTGAAGATAAGAATTCAGCGTCTGTGTTTTCTCCCATGGGAGCATATAAAAACTCTCTAAAAGAACACGCTTCTACAATATAGTATGGTGACTTTTTCGCTACAAAATTGGTTTGAAGTTGGTTCAGAGCCAACCGATTCACATGTAAGTGAACTTAACTGTTTTGGTCCTAAGTTCTCGGCTTCTGGCTTATATTAGAGTTCTAGTTATGTTGCTAGTGGCCTAGCTATAAAAACAATAGGCATACTGACTCATCTGGCTTCCATCTATATTTTACCCCCAACCCATTCCTTTCACTCAGGAAGTACTTCTGTGCCTGTACAGCTTGAATATAGCTTACAGCTGCTTCTTTCTGTTAAAATCTCTATGTTTGATCCGATGGACTGTGCCTTGTAACTGAAGACATGTTTCATATTTTTGAGTCGTTTTAGATCAAATTTTAGCCTTGCCCTGCTGTGATAAAAAAATGTTCCACTCCAGTCGAGATTCAAAGCAAGTTATCATTTTATGGATCCCCAACAGCATTGACACCCTACCAGTACATTAAATCATTCGAGACTGGAGGGTATGAAATAATAGCATTCGAAAGCTTTATCTAGAGAATCAAAAGTCTTCTATTGGTGATATTCAATTCTTTCTTCTTTCTCTTTAGGGATAACAATATATTGAGGAGTGGTAAAAAATACGTTGCAGAGATTGGGACAAGTATGGGTTGACTTCCATGCAACAAACAAAAAAAAAGTTGTGACCATACCCTTTGGTCCACTAATATGATATCATAACAGCAAAATCTGCATTGCATAACTTGATAGCCAGAAATATGGCTATTTGAGGGGTCTTTTTGACCAGTATTCCTCACCCTTTTCAAGCTATTGTAACAGCTTCAACAAGCAGCCAAGCCTTCCTCAATTTGTGTTGATCCCATCTCCATTCATGATACACTTCAAATAGGATACTAGTCAACTGCACAAGTGGACCAAATCTCATGAAGTATCACTTCTTTTTCTTTAGGTAAAGAGTTGATGATTTTTTTGATTAGATGCTGATTCTCTTGTTGATATCTTTTATTACTTGGTTAGTCAAGATGGGCGTGCTAATTTCAGAAGACTCGGATGGATGCACTGCATATCTACTTCGTTCAGACTAGAAAGAAGATGAAATCCTCTTTTAATGGAGCAATGTGAAGTTTTAACTTTCAATAAGTCAGGTAAACTAATACTTGTGTTCTTCAATTTATGCCACATGAGCACTGCGTTATTGACGCAACGCAACATCCAGTGTCTCATTGACATGTTATACAAGTTGGTGTTCACACATTTGTTAACAGACTTTCTCCTTCACTAAATTATTCCCGGAATCCCGGTTTATCCATTTTGTAATAGTACTTTCTATGGCATAAAGAGGACTTTTTGTAGTTTTAACATTATATTTTATCTATAAACCAGCAATACAGGTAACTCACAAATGTCACATCCCACATGTACCCCATATTTTTTAAATTACTAAAACAAGCTAGCTTACCATGCTTTCCTACTCTCTTGAATGATTATAAGTAGTCCTCTTTGTCAACCCAAGTAACCACTTCTTTGTCTAATGGGTTTCAAACAGAAGCAAAACAGTCACTGTCCTCTTGTAATCTTGCTCTTGGCATGGTGCCTAGTTATAGTTGTTGACAATGTGGTTGCAGAGGTGAGGAATACTTGCATGAATCTTATTAGTAATTTTTCGCTAGTTGTTGTGGTTTGTCTGAATATGAACCCGGATTTTCTGTAAACCGTTTGCAACTAGCTTGATCCAATAGCCCGACTGCTAGGTCCGACTTGGTTTCTTATATTGTATATTCACGTGATTCATTGGGATTTGCATATCTGAACCTCATATTATAAGAATAGAAATCGCTTGCCATTTTTGCCAATTGTGGGCGAAAATATCCCCCAATCTGAATTGTGTTGGGCTGCACTCATGGAGCTAGTTTCGGTATTGTGTATTTATTCTTCATTTCCTGTTTGTGCGACTACTTGACGTAATTGAGCAAGGACATGAATAACTCTGGTGATGTGAGCTTACAAGGTTTAGAAAACAGCGGGCAGAGATTTCCTCTTCTTTCCAGATTTTGCGCGTAAAGCTTCACCGCCCTTTTGTTTTGATTTTCTTCTCTCCAGACTTAGCGCGTAAAGTCGTCGGTGTGGTACTTCGACTGTACTGCAATTACTGTTGCGACGGCGATCATCTGTCCTTCAATTACTGTTGATACGGCACTGTATAAAAGGGGTATTGAAAGTTCCTTTTGCTGCCATTTCTGAAGCCGATTCAAAACAAAATCAGCAATCTCTCCGATTCTCAACTATCTGTAAGGTGCTAGCTTTGATTTCTCAACATTTTCCTCTATTTTGTCTCCCCTTTTAGGTACGACAAAGCAATCTCAGCAATTCTAGGATTCGTTTTCTATTTTGATTCTGAAAGTGTCTTGATTCGATAGTAGTGTTGTGTAATTCCTGTTATTTATGGTTGTAATTTGGATTTTGTAAAGAATTATTGTTGCTGTTATTTATGGCAGTTCACTCATGCTTTCTTCTACTCCCTCTTCTCTTCCTACGTACATGTTAATGGAACACATGTTTGGGAGAAATGATGCTGTGGAAGCAAAAAAAAACTGAAGATTGCTAAAGCAATTAATGGCGAAGGATGCCGCGGAAGCAAAAAAACACTGAAGTTGAAAGGCAATCGTACCTCAACCTGCGCAAATCAGGTCCAACTCTCTCCGCATCTCTATTCCTCAATTTTCTTTTTTGGTTTGCAATAAAGAGCAAAATCCCGAAAGGGTTTTCGATTAGCTTTCAGAATGATAACCACCTAATCCACTTAATTTTATTCCAATTTTTGTTGTCTCTTAACTTCGTTCTCTTTTTTCTTGGGAAAGATGAAGTAAAATATGGGCATGATTAACCAAGAGAATGAGGAAAAGAAAAGAGGAGAGAAAAATAAAGGAAAAAGATGAAGTTGATCATTTTACTCGTGTTTTCCTGAAATGCTTCTTCTATCCAAAGTACGAAGAAGCAAGAAAGAAAACTTGTAATTGTTTTTTCCTTGATCTTTCTCTTTGTATTCGTGTTAGGATATCATATGTTCTGGGTGGTTGATGTCTATTGCAAAGTTGTATTATGAAGCTCTTGAGTTATGTTCCAATGATTTTGTGCATATTTTCGTTGCAGGTTGGTGATGGAACTACTACTGTGGTTCTGCTTGCAGAGGAATTTCTTAAAGAGGCCAAGCCTTTTTTTGAGGACGGCGTCCACCCTCAAAATCTAATCCAGAGTTTTTGCATTGCAGCGTATTTGGTGTGTTTTTCTTGAACATATTTCTTCTTGTTGGAAGGGCTTGTACTTATGCATCTTTGATATCACATAATTACGATAGGCAATTGAGATGATCAAAGAATTAGCTAGCCCAAAGTATAGAAGGAAAAAGTCTGGAAGAAAATAAAAGTTCACTCGCCATAAAAGGAGTTTTTTGCTTCTATGATTGTGGATGATGTCCTTGCAATTGGCTCTGATAACAAGATAAAATGATTGGAATCAAGAAGGTAATCACATTTTTCATTGGGCAGCGTTATAATTCTGGATAGCTATAGCTGTCTCATTGTCATCTTTTATCCCTATATAGGCGTGATCTTTTTAAAACATATATGCTTTATCTTCATGTTCAGTGCCATTTTGCCGAGCATCTGCAAATTTGTCCCTTGGAGTTTTTGTTTGAAAGTTACTTTGTGTGATGAATTGCACTATTGTTGAGTTATGGAGAGCAATTCCTGTAACTCCATATTCATTTCCTCATACGTCCTTTTAAGATCCAGATAATGGTATTTGTTTTGTAGTATAGAGTGTTTAGGTGATCATTAAGTGGGCAACAACTTTGGATGCTTTTGATCCAAATATATACCTGGATTCATTGATTTTAGGCTCGGTTATATAGGTTCCAAGACGTAACATGCGGGACTCACTCCTTGAAAACAGCGTTGCCTTCAAAAAGGCATTTTCATCCGCTGGTTTTGAACCACCACAAAAGAAGTTTGTAATGCCCAAAATTCTCCTATTAAACATTGGCCCCGTTCCGCTAAAAAAACACAGTTTTGTTTTAACTCAAAAACTATCTCATTCCACTAACAAAAAACCACTTAGTTTTTTGCAAAACTAAAAACCAAAAAACTAGTTAGTGGAACAAGTTAGTTTTTTTTTGCAAAACTAAACATACAAAAAACTAGTTTAATGGAACAAGTTAGTTTTTTTGCAAAACTAAAAACCAAAAAACCAAAAAACTAGTTAGTGGAACAAGTTAGTTTTTTTGCAAAACTAAAACATCCAAAAAAACCAAAAAACCAAAAAAACCAAATTAGTGGAACACCCCAAATTGGAGCTAAAATCAGAGAACTAAAATGCCGAGATATGGTATGGTTATTGTAGGCTGTAGCTGCATTTTGGTGTTCATGTCCTGAGAACTGTTGCGCAACATACTTGCTAGATTGTCTTTCTTAATGCAGACTTTCAGATCCTTCACAGTATCAGCCAATTGTTGATGCATAATGGAATATTATTTACGATAAGTTGGATAATTGTGTGAAAAGTGGGGCCAAAATTGTGCTTTCACATCTCGATTGCTGATGTTTGGTTCAGTTGTGGAAGAAATGAAGTGTTGATTTCCCGCTTTTTTGTTTTGATCTTGTACGGACGTACGGTATTGCGTTCTTTTGTAACTGTTATAGTGGGTGTCGATCTATAAAAGCTCACAGAAAAAAGAAAAAATCAGTTTCTCCATCTCTCTGGTTTTGGTTTTGGTTTTTGTTCTTTTGAAGGTGAGGTTGTTTTAGAATTTCCAGAAAGAAAGAAGAATATCTAATAAGCTCTAAAATATTTTTTTACTATCAGTGGTTTCTTGGTGATTTATCCTTCTCCTTGTCAAGATAAACTCTGGGAAAACATCAACACAAAAATTTTCACCAATGGATTGACTAGGCATGACTAGCTTTTTTTTTTTCTGCAGCAATAATACCGGCAGTGTTGCATTTTGGCTTATTAGAACGGTCACTTGATAGTATGTTTCAAACTTCTATTACATAGCTTGGCATTGGTTGAATCTGTTCAAATTGACCAAATGTTCTCACGATTACTGATGTTGGCCATGGATGCTGATGTTGAGATTCATATGGCTTTTAAAACTTGAACTATATTCAATTTTCACTTTCTTCGGTAAGTAAATCAATGATTCTTGGCGTGTTAAGACTCGGTAAGAATTTTTTGGAGGTGGGAGGGAGTACTGGATGTCTAGATGTAACTGTAAGGACTTCTAAGCGTTAGCACGCTTTGCAAAGGATAGACCCTTTTTTTTTATTTATTTGCGAGGGCTTTGAGGAACCCTTTTCATGGTCAGACTCGCGCTTCAGTGCTCAAGTTGCAAATAACTTCGAATACATAGGATTATCGTAGCTGGAGCTCCTTCATTGTTGTGAGTCTTGTAACTGGTATGTAGACCATTCCACTCGGATTTGTCCCTTTCCCGATTGTATCTATTCCTTTATCTTCCATTGTCGTTTGAAAAGTATTCTCCTTTTCCAGTGACATTTAACCGCCAGCATTTTATTGTCTCAGGACCAGCCAACTCTCCTTTTGAGCCTCAACTAGTGATACTGTGGGGCTGGTAAGTACAACATTAAATTCTGTAAGGAAAACAAAGATTGTTTGTACAATAGGTCCCTCCACAAGCTCAAGGGAGATGATATGGAAGCTAGCAGAAGCTGGAATGAACGTGGTACGTTTAAATATGTCCCATGGGGACCATACATCACACCAGAAGACCATGGATCTGGTTAAAGAGTACAATGCTCAATTTGAAGACAAGGTTGTGGCCATCATGTTGAACACCAAGGTATGCTGGTTATGAGTGAAATGTCTGTTTCTTTTGGCACATTTGTCTTCTATGAGATATAATTCAAGTTCTAAAATGGAACTGGCAAAACCTGAAGTACTTGCGAAAAAGCTAATGTCATAGTAGAACATCAGGACTTGGATGGTTTTTAGACTACTTTACATATTATTATTGTGTTGATCTTGAGGAAATATTATGCTATGTACTGTAAAATATTTATATGGCTACATACATGTGAAATAATATGATTGGTACACCGATATAACATAACATTTTACATACTGGAATGTCCAAACCAAATACATACTTGTAAGGGGTATTGCATAGTTGAAGGAAACATCTTTGGGCTGTTAAAATATTGTACTTCTACATCCATTTGGCACTGTCAATTGCAATTGCGAGTAATAACACTTATGCGAGGCATTTATCTGTCATTCTTTTCTTTACAGAAAGTGGCTTATTTTCCAGTAATATATAATATATATATATATATATATATATATATATATAACCGGCGATCTGATCAAGGATCCGGTATTTCCAGATTGAAGATTTTGGTGGTTTTGATGCTTTTAAAAATTGTTTTGGGAAATCATGGTGAGGTCCTCATTAGAAGCTCAATGTCTTCAAAAGGTGTTTTCCAAGGACCTGCCCCTTTTTGTGTTTCGGACCAAATCTTGAATCCGAACCGCTCAAAAAAATACCGGGAAGGGCTTAATCCAAGTAGTTTTGTTAAAAACGTAAATATAAAGTTTTTAACAAAAACTGCTTGGATCAAGCCCTTCCGGTATTTTTTTTTGAAGATTTTCGCGTGGACCCTTGAAAATGCATTTTAAAAACATTGGACGGATCGGATCATCAAAAAAATATCGGAAGTGAGTCCCGGATCCCATGGGACTCCTCGGATTAGAAGACTCATAGGACTATATATATATATATACCAATATCTATATATATATAAATGGGAGTCGGTTCTAGTCGATCCGTCAATCAATGTTTTAAAATGTTTTCCAAGGTCCATGGAAATCTTCAAAAAAAAACCGGGAAGGGCTTGATCCAAGCATTTTTTGTTAAAAACGTAAATGTACATTTTTTTGCGAAAAAATGCTTGGATCAAGCCCTTCCGGGTATTTTTTTTTGAAGATTTCCCGCGTGGACCTTGGAAAACACCTTTTGAACACATTGGACGGCTCGGATTTTCCAAAAACATTTTCTAAATGCTTCAAAACACTTCAATCCGGGATTTCCGGGATCCTTGACAGGATAATTCGTGTATATATATATATATATATATATATATATTTTTTTTTTTTTTTTTGTCCCATGGCTTCCTCTAGAACCCTTCTAAGTAACAAGAAATTATCTCCAGCTTTTTCTCATTCCCATCTAAGGGAGAAATCCTTGGAGCACCTGCTTGAATTGCTTTATCAGGGGATAACTTGGGCCATTGTCAAAGCAGCCCTCGCTTTTGCTTACGCCTATCTAGCGGCATTCGGTGTTAGATGAATCCAGTAGCAGCAAATTGTACAAATGGACGACTTATTGGAATTAGATGTTTTAGCTTGTCTCATCCAAATGTTTATATTCGAGCTTGAGTTTTGGTCATCAGTGGAAAAATCATTGTTTTTTGGATTACTGGAATTGTATTATTAGAGTGTCAAGCGGGGATGCTGACCTTCTAGATAAGGTTACTCCCAAATAACCTAGGCCCATACACTGAAACAAACAAAAATGGATTGTTCAGACTTGCTCTTTCTTGAATAATCTCGCTCAAATGTTTTGTGCCATCTTCTCCTAATAGGCGAGCATGTAGTTTGGTGTTTATCTGTTGGCAATTGCAATCACCATGTCAAATTCTTATCTTCTTGCTGCAGGGTCCTGAGGTCAGAAGTGGAGATGTACCTCAACCAATCCTGCTCAAGGAAGGGCAAGAGTTCAATTCACTATTAAAAGAGGAGTCAGCACAGAAAATACTGTTAGTGTAAACTCTGATGACTTCGTAAATGATGTTGCAGTTGGGGACACACTACTGGTTTATGGTAAGTATGTATGGCCATCAATTGCAGTTGAGTGATACATGGACTACCAATGCTTTGGTTTTTATCCTTTCTTGACTTTTTTTTAGATATATATACTTCCATCCTGCTGATATGTTATGTCATACCCATTGAGTCCAAATGATGCCCAATTTTACACGTGCAAAACGATTTCATTGTTATCGTACTTATAAACGATTGCTAAGCATTCTATATGTCAAGAAGTTCCATTGAAACTTGACTTCAAAGACTGGATTCAGATTTTTAAGTTTTGGGTTAATGTAATGAGTTCTATTCACCGGACTAGTATTCTTTTTACGTCTAAGATACTTAGCTAAAATAATCTTCGAGGAAACTTGAAAGCTTAGCTGGCCAGTGGCCACAGGCAATTAGAACAATCAGGTTTCCAGTCAAGTTGAATTGAGAAGCTTCACTAGGATTTGGGGTACGGAATTACATTTTCCATTTCTCCCCTTGTACAACAAGTTTGCTCTAGTCATTTTTTTATTTCATTTTTTGCATTTTTCTACTCTGTACCCAAGTTCCAATTCTGCATTTTACAGTCAAGTGGATTTAGAAAGTTAGCAAGCAGCTGATGAAACATCTTGTTTCATGTTTTCTGTCCCCTGGCTACTTTTTACCGTCATGGATATTTTGTTTCTCTTTGTGAGCTAAATCAATGGGCTAGGGGCCCTGAAGGTTATACGGGGTACCGAAGGCAGAGGAGGAGAAATTCCCGATATGATGCAAAGATTGAGAAATTCTCCTTTGCTCAAAAGGTCTCCTTCTCTCTTTAACTCCTGAAGGCTGCTTGGGCTTTCAGACGATCCCTTGAAGCTCACTCTCCATTCAGTAGTCCTCCTTCGGTCCCGAGCAACTTTGGGCCTTGCGTTCAGCCCAAGTGTGAGTCGCCGACTTAGGAGTGGGCTGCCAGTTGCCCTTCCGCTAGGCCTCTTGGTCGTCCTTCAGCTGTGACAACCCTTCGCTCTTGAGGTCGTCCAATTCCCTTCAGTCCTGAAGACTTGGTACCATGTACCTAGCCTCTTCTATTGATTCTCAAGCATCTTGAATCCCTTTGGTATTCCTTATGAGGGAAGTTTGTCTATGAACAGGTAGCTGCAAACTTGTACGCTCAACTTGCTTCTTTATAGTCAGAGTTAACAAGTCTTCATCTGTGCTAGGTGGGATGATGTCATTTGCTGTGAAGTCAAAGACGAAGGATACAGTTAAATGTGAAGTTATGGGTGGTGGAGAACTAAAATCCAGCCGACATTTAAATGTGCGTGGCAAAAGTGCTACCCTGCCTTCAATAACAGGTTTATTTGATTTTATGTTCAAAGTTCTTATGAAGCCTTATGTCTCATTTTCTTCTTTCATCTCACTAAAGAGAATTTAGTATCTAACAATTTACCTCCTGCTCGTGCTGGGGTCTGTTCAGACAGACTGGAAGATATAAAATTTAGGGTGGATAACGAAGTTGATTTCTATGTTGTTTCTTTTGTGAAGGATGCCAATGTGGTTCATGAGTTGAAAGATTATCTCAAAAGTACAGTTTTTTGCCCATCCTCATCATCTATGATGCACAGACAAGGAAACGGACACGGACACGGGGACACGGCAATTCTAAAAAAATGGGGACACGGACACGGCGGGGGACACGCCACGTGTATATTTATTTATTTATTTAATTATATATTTTAAAACTTTTAGGGGTCAAATTAAATTTTTTTAAAACTTTTATGGGTAAAATAGAATTTTTTTTAAACTTTCAGGGCTAAAATTGAAATTTTTTAAAACTTTCAGGGGTAAAATTAAAATGTTTTAAAACTTTCAGGGGTAAAATTGAATTTTTATAAAACTTTCAGAGGTAAATTTATAATTACTCAAAAACTTAGGGTAAAAACTACTCATGGTGTTTTTAGTGCGTCTTATGAGTCTTATCTGATGGTGTAGTGAATTTTCATTTCTTGGCCGTAGTATAAGGTTGATTATATTCTGTTTCCTTCATTAATTTCGTACTTTCTTGTGTGTATATAAGAACGTGAATCTGCATAGAGCTCAGCATGTAAGTTTGTGATTGTAATTGTTGGCAGGCAATGGTTGCTCATGGAGATTTGGGAGGAGAACTTCCAATGAGGTCCCTTCATTGCAAGTAATTATGATGGTAACAAGTGGTGTTCATCTCTCTCTCTCTCTCTCTCTCTCTCTCTCTCTCTCTCTCTCTCTCACACACACACACACAGATTGGGAACGGAACTTCCAAGTTCTGTTGCACAAAATACTTAAATTTTCTTAAGCGTCGTACATGTGGTATTTTATTAATCAACCCCAAGGAAGATGGCTTCTCGACGGGCTTGCATTATCTTTTGTTTCTTTTATTCCAATATTATTGCTCTTAACTGTTTTTTTTTTTCTTTTATAGTTAAGCCTATTAGTTGAAGTTATGCTAATTGAGGCTGGGGCATGGTCTTCGGAATAGATTTTAGAAATATCTGTGGTTTTTTTTTTTTTTTTGGCAGTAAAATGATGGTTCGGTAGGGCTTTAGCTTTGGGTTTTGAGGATGGGGTATTTTGATGGTTCGAGGTTCAAGGCTCACTTTTATTTGAAGTGGTAGGAAACGTTTGTTGGATGACCTAAAACTTTGGAAGGAACAGAAGTGTAATTCTATTCCCATGTTGAATAACACCTGAATATGATTGCATGTTTCTTGCATACGGTGTTAGTTTAACTGCACCAAACATAGAAGACTTGTGTTAGTTTATGGAATGTGTCCAACATAAATAGTCAAGTTGCTAACATAGATTGCAATTGCAATACAGGGCACTCTATGAAACGAAGCTATGACAATACTTGAAACAACATTGGAGTTTGCTATTCATCTTCGCGCATACAAATCTGGACTCGAAGAATCACTGCACTGCTTTTTAGGATCGTTGCAATAAAGAATCTCTCTGAAATCGTAGAAGATCAACAAGAAATCCCTCTTGTTGTAGCTCCTGCAATTCATGCCTCCACAAATGATACTCAACCAATGCAGGTTGAATCTTCATCAATAAAAAAGAGTGACTCCAAAACAGACATGGAACAAGATAAAATTGAGTCAGAAAACAAGATGAAAGAGCATCCTCGTCCACCAATTGTGACGAAACAAGGAGGAAGAAAAAAGACTTGAATAGGCATACTTGATACCACAAGTCACTTTTTGACAAGCTATTTTTTTAAATCTAAAATAGCTTGTTACATAGAGTAACCTACTTGTATTGACTTTGTATCCAGAACAATATTTTGAATGCTTTAATGTTTCCACACGGACTAATGATATCAAAGGCTTCATTTGAACCACTATTTCTATGTCTTCAATGTCTCTTTACTCTTCTTGTGCCTTTTCTTCTTCGATTTACTCTATTAGGACACTAACTTTTGATTTGAGCTTATGTTTCTGTGAAAAAATAAAACTATTATACACCATGTCTACATACGGTATTGGTAAATGACATTCATGTCATTAACCATAACGAAAAGGGATATGCACCAAATTGCTTATCATACTGTCCTCAAATATTTTGTTTCCCTTTATATTAAGCGTAAGCTGATGGGTGACAAAAGGATGGAATGCTCACACACATAGGTTATTAATGTAACAACAAAATAGAGAAAATTAAAGAAGAGCTTTCATCACTAAGCACGCTTCCATCACTGAGCACGCGGTGACGTGCGTAGCATGCATCATGCACGTCGGCTCAAACTAGTTTCTTATAAATAGAGAGCTTTTGGATTTTCTACGTAACAGCTCATTATACTCTCCTCTTTCATAATCAAAGTTTTTCATCAACCGTGGACATAACTTCCCTTTTTTTGCACGTATGATTGCCTTGTTTTTTATCATCACTTACTATAGTCCTAAACCCAAGCATCACTTATGTTTAGGGCCATGACATCATCATGAAATAAGAGTACATGTAAATGTGTGAAAAACCCATTTTACTTTTATTTATTAAAAAGTTTAATACACCTATTTAATGTATTTTGACCTTCCATGTTCTATTGAGCATTAAATTGAGCACCATTTTCGGTATTCAATATTCTTTTCCCTTTTCTCTTTTTGAACTGTTGAAACTTGAAATTTCAAATTTATCAAATGTAAATTTATTTTATGTTTATCCAATTCTAAATTTATGATAGGTTTATCCAGTTCTAAATTTGAAATAGGTTTATTTCGTAAGGACACCCGATTTACGAAAAAATTATCATAGAAAACATAGATAAATTTTTAAAATTTATCATTTCATTTGTTAAATTTATCTGTTAAATTTTTATCACAGAACTTGAAAACAATGTATTTATCAATCTAAGAAACGGATCACTAATCATATTTACCAGACAAATGTATCATAGAAATTGAATAAAATTAATTTGCAAACTGAGAAATGGAAAAACCACTTATTAAAACAAGGGACGGAGAAAAAAATCCACTGAATATAAATCGGTGACATCACGATGGCCGGTTATTTAACTATCCCAAAAATCTATTAGGCTACAGGAAAACAATAAAAAAAATTAGGGCACATTCTTTGCATAAACTGGCGTACTAGTAACCATTGTGGTAAACCCCATTGAGAGAGAAGACAACAACTACTACCACTTCTGAGTTCATTTCGTGGTAGATTGGTGGGGAGGGGCAGAGTAATGGCTTTGGCATTGACACCACGTTCCAGCTCCTAAAACTACCATGAAAGTATCTTTGTTGCTTGTGCTCTGCAACGTCTCAATAAGAAGACGGTGGCTATCAGTGATGGCGGGGATTGAAAGGGACAGTGGTGGCTAGGGCTAGGGTTTGCAGGTGATTGATTAAGAAAGAGCGAGAGGAGAGAGAACTGGGTTGTGGGTGGTACATTAGGTTTTATAAGGAAAATAGGTTTTGACATTTTGGGTTTATTTGAAACTCAGGATTCAATCATAATCCATTAATTGAACTAGGAGGAATACATAAGTAAGAATAAGGGATAGGACCCCTATTTAAGTAACTCTTTGAAACTCTTTTTTTTTTTTTTTTTTTTTCGTTAATCCCAATCTACTCTATCCTAGGGGACTTGGGGAAGGGGATGGGTGTTTACGGGAATCGAACCCTGCCCATGTGCATGGGAGTATAAGGGAGGCACCAACTGCACTCCACTCCACTTGCCCTTTGAAACTCTTTGAAAAATGAAAAGTGTGTGTTAAACTAAGATGATATCACACTATATATATGTGACGATTATTTTGAGCCAACGCAATCATAAATGTGTGAATTTATTTTCCTTTATTTCAATTAACTAAAAGACACATGTATTTCTTATTCATGTATAAAAGTAATTCTAGACAATCTTACTAGATAATATGTAAATCTTTTTTAATTAACCTAAACTAAATTATAAATTTAGACACTACTATTCCAATTTATTAAAGACACCCAAAACTTCGTTTCATAATAATTTCAAAAAAAAGGTAGAAGAGGCCGGAGCTCCACCATCCCCACAACAATTCTGCCTATGCATTAAGTGACGATGCCCAATAACAATAAAGGTGAGTTTGGATTAACTTTTCACATCGTGGCCTTGTTCCTTTTGGGTTTCAAGACCCGTTTTTCTTAATTATTATCTAATTATTATTCTTATTTTCAAATATTATTCTTATTTTCTCTCTATTTCTCTACTCATTAACTCATATTTTTAATTATTATATCTATTTCTCCCTCCAATAATTAACAAAAATCAAAACCCAAAATCCAAACCAAGCACAATTTGTGTTTTTTTTTTTTTTTTGCCTCAATGAGATAAATCAAAGTATAAGCATTTTGACAAAAATTGAAAAAAAAAAAAAAAAAACTCAAAGACCCAAAAAGTCGATTTATGGCTTATTCTTTCACATTACATTATCAATCAACGCTTCAAAACTAGTGGTCGTATCACAATTATCCAGTGGAGATATACTACAGTAGAGTACCATCTTGCAAAAACTAATGTGTGGCTAGAATTAGGACAAGCCCTTTTCCCTTGGCCTCGCCCTTCCGTCATCAATCGAATTGAATTCTTAACATTTTCTAGTACAAACCAATGGCTGCTTCTTTCTCTCTCACAACCCTTCAACTTCACAAACCCCATCTCCTCACCCAAACCCATCTCTCCAAAACATCATCTTCTTCTCCATTTCTCAAGATTCCCAAAATCCACACCCTAAAATTCAGAATCACTGCCAAATTCAACTTATTTGAGATCTTAGGAGGCAGAGGTCTACTGAATGGTGAAACAGGCCTCGATCAAGAACTGAAAAAGACCATAACCACCACCCAAGACCAAGCACAACCGCCACAGATTCCCACCGAAGATCCACAACAGTCAGCATCAGCAACGGCCGAGATCATCCCAGAAGATGGGTTCGAGAAGGAGCTCATGGGTTTGACTGGTGGGTTCCCAGGTGGTGAAAAGGGGCTGCAGAAATTCATTGAGAAAAACCCACCTCCCAAGAAAGCTCAGAAACCAACTGCTCAAGAACAGGCTGCAATTGAGTTCAATCGGAGCTTGAAAAAAAAGCCTAAGGCACCTGAGTTGCCATTGCTGATGCCTGGTATGATTGCAATAGTGAAGAATGAGAACAACCCTTATTACATGTACTGTGGGATTGTGCAGAGGATCACTGATGGAAAAGCTGGGGTGCTCTTTGAAGGTGGGAATTGGGATCGGTTGATTACATTTGAGCTTAATGAGCTTGAACGCCGCGAAAAGGGTCCTCCTATGGTTAACCCGAGGTCTGCTATACTTGAAGCTTTGATGACGGAGAAAGATTCTTGATTGTTTGATTTCGAAATCATTTCGTTTTTACGCAGCCCATTTGTATATGCGTGTACATGTATTACTACGTATGTCGAATAACATAACTCTGGCCGGACATTCGCATATCGAAAACCAAAAACATAAATAACAGAAGTCTGGCTCGGTTGATCGAGTGGTTCCAGACTTCTCATTGCTATTGAGAACGGATCAAATTTATTGCTTTATTTCTTAATCTTTTGGACAGCTCCTACGGAACCAAGGTTGGAAAAATGTAAAACAGATTATGTAACGGGCGTTATAAGTAGGTATTTTACCCGACTCTCGAAAAGACCCACTGTAATACAAAAAAGGATCCATATACCAGACAACATGTTGAAATCCATATAACAAACAACATGTTGAAACTTTCATCAACACTCAAATTCCAAAGCACATTATATCATGCAAAGAGACCTTCAAGGGGTCATTTTCACTCAAGTTTGTTGCTTCCAAATGTTATGTGAATATAAAATGTTATGATGTTTCTATGAACATAGTTCCTAGTTTTTAAAAATTGGAATCAGTCCATTGTTTCTAAAAATATTTAGGCCGAAGTCAAAGTTATTCGGGCTTCCCTGCCCAAATTGTAGCTCAGCTATATACCAGAGAGAAGCAAGGCTTTCGCGTGTTTAGGTGATCGTGTCATGGCTATTGAGATCGAATTGTAGTTGAGGTGATCATTTCATGGCTATTGATAATGGATCAAATCGATGATTTTATTTCTTAATCTTTTGGACGTGCTCTTACGTAACCAAGGTCCAAATTTTAAAAAAAGACTATGTTCTGATGTTTATATGAACATGGTTCCTGGGTTTTTAAAATTGGAATCAGTCCATTGTTTTGCTGAATCTTCAGTATCTTGTTTTGGATGAAAGCTCGTTGGTTCAATGCAAGCAAGATGAAGAGAAATTAAAAATAAGAACGCAGGGTGAAGTTCTCTTTTGCCATTTTAAGTCCCCAAAGTGAAATTGCATGCATATAAAACAAAAGGATGCAAAAGTTTATTCAATTACTACACTGGAATTCTTTTTTTTTTATTATGTATTTTTATCAGAGCACGGGGATTAACAAAGTGATCATTTTTTTGGGTATCTCTATTGTCGATAAACGTAACCCCCTTGTTAGTGCAGTGGTAGCCCAACGTTAGACACTACAAACTCTCATGCATTTAATATAAATTCAAACCTTATACAACTAACAATACTGACCTTTGTTGAGGGAAAAAAACTTTAATTGCCTTCGACACCGTATTTTAATCGAAAAGGAGTATGTGGAAACATTAATTGCCCCCAAGATTTATGAACAAGAAGCACGAAAATCTACTCTTTAGTATAAAATCGATTTCACCTGCAGTGTTTTTTTTTTTTGAACATCACAACTGTATTTGTGTAATCTCTGTTTGCTTTTCCATTTGATTGCCAGGGCAGTCATGAATATATGGAAAAAGGATTAAAGATCCAGTTTTTTTTAGGTCCAGTCCGTCTAATGTTGGGCCATTGAGGGCTCCTCCCGAGCCCACAATGATGATCAAAATTGTTAATTTTATAGACTTTGTCCAGTATATTGACCACATAAAAAACTAGCTTGATCGTACATCTATTGCTATATGAACAAAGCAAATTTTAGAAGAAAAATGAGATGAAAATTTCCTGTAGCAATCAATGTTGATTGAGCTAATTTTATTCGAGGACAGACTACTCCACGAGTTTTACAAAATAACAAGTTTTACAAAATAAATAAATTTAAAAAGCTAGATGGGAGTCCATGAAAAAATATCCTCACTTTTGTGTCCCTGAAAGGAAGAAAATTGAAATACTTATTTTTCAAAAAGAAAGACAACAACGAAAAACGGCGAGAGAGAGTTTAGAGAGAGAAAGTGAGGAGAGGGAGAGGCCTCCCATGGCCGCCGGCCTTCCCCCTCCCCCTCCCATGGCCGCCAGCCTTGCACCTTCTTCCTCCTCTGAACGCCTTTTGAGGGTGATCGGAGACTCCCCATACCGGATCCGTTCCTCTCCGGACCGGTGTGGGTGACCGCACCGATTTTTGGGCCCGTGGGGGCCAGATCCGGGGTTCCCGGTTTGGATCTCCACCATCGACGGCAAGCGGCGGCTTCCAACAGCTCCGGCGGGCGCAACGATGACGACCGGTGACTTCCGATGACGCATGCAAGGCGGCGATTCCTCTCTATTGTACTTTTCTGTTTTTTTTTTTATTTTATGTATTTTTTTGTTTTTTCTGTATTTTTTGTTATTTTGTTTGTGTTTGTTGGTGTTTTAATGCAATTTTCTTCCTCTCTCCCAAAAAAAAGAAAAAAAAGAAAGACAACAATGAAATACGGTGTGAGGAAAATCTTGTTCACTTCACATTTCCAAAAAGATTCTTTTCCTATCTCTCATCTCTCCAATCATTAATCACATTTCTCTCTCTATTCATACTCTTTTCTTCAATCATTATTTTTATTTCTCTTTCTATCTCTCTCCAATTGTTACACAACTCTCTAATTATTACTTTTTCTAAAAACTCATCCAAACACTATCTCAAAAATATTTCTCAAAATATTATTCTCAGAACTCTCAACCAAACACAGCTAAGTCTTAAAAATGAAAACCTAAATTTTTTCAAAAACAAAGAAAGGCAACAATTTCGATAAAAAAAAAAAGAGAAAAAAGAAAAAAGAAAAAAAAGACAACGAAGTAAAAAGGAAATTACGCTCTCCCCTTCCGACATAGCTCCTCTCTCTGTATCTCTCCCCTTTCACAGCGGACCCCCCTAAACCCTCACCGGCGACCAAACCCTAAACCCTCACCAGCGACCACCCCTTAAACCCTCACCGGCGACCACCCCTAAACCCTAACCGGCGACCGGTCCCCATTCCCATTATCGGAACTCTCTCTCTCTCTCTCTCTCTGCTTCAAGTCGGACGAGTTCAATCTCTGCCTCAACCCGGTTCAGCCCGGCCCGATATCTCTGCTCGGAGCTAACTTCTACAACCACATTTCACTCGGAATCATGACTCGTAGCGGTGAGAAAGCATCTTCCTCGGCAGCTCCCTCTGCCAGGCGGTCTAGCCGGGCCACCAACCCGTCTCCACTCACCCAGCCGCTGCATTCTGCTGTGACCCCGAGCCAATGTGACGCGTCGTGGGCATCTCGGCATTTGGCTCTCCCCACGGTATTCGACGTCGATAACTTTTTCCGAGGCAACGAGGACACTCGCTGGGCAGTTGAGGAGTTTGAACAGAGAGATTTACAAGGTTTGTTTGGCCCTTTCGAATCTGCATATCCACGTATAGTTCGTCTGTTTTATCAGAATCTAGTGGTGAATGGTGGTGATAATGAGACGTTGTCCACTGTTATCGACGGTGTCACCATCACGGTAACACGGGGTGACATTGCTGCTGCCTTACACAGTCGGGTTGTTTCCGGCTATACCCCGTACCCCACTGCTACAACATTTGATGAGATTGTCAGGGGTATGTGCGGGGGTCATTTTGGCAGCCGCCGGTCGCACACTCGCCGTGCCTTTCTACCGGCGCGCATATTGTTTGTTGATTCAGTGTTGAAGGCGAATGTTTGTGTTTCAGGCCATCGTGAGGAGCGAAATGGTAGGTTGTTGGAGGCATTGTACGCATTTCAAAATGGGTATGAATTATCAATTCCAGATTTAATTTGGGTGGAGATGTTTAAATTTTGGAAAGGTTCAAAAGATCGTCAGAACCAGTCGACCCTTGCTCGTGGTTTGCCATTCCCGACATTGATCACCTCATTGGTTCGCCAGCACTACCCCATTCCCAGTGGTGAGGACGAAGTGAAAGATTTCACCTATTTTGGCAAAAAACGTTGGCAGTCGAGTTTGCATGGTTTGGGGCTTTCAGGCAGACTCCCACCTCCACCTCCTCCTGTTGTTACCCCGACTCCTTCTCTTGCCTCAACTCCTATTACCGCCGAGCAATTTGTTGCGTTGCGTAACGAGCTCGCAACCATTCGTACTGTGCAGCAAACCATTGTGCAGCAACAAACAGACATTGTTGAGCAGCAAAAGGCCTTTGTTGAGTGCTATAAGCTTGACACTTCTCGGACTCACTCGATATTGCAAAGTGTGCTTGAGAGATTACCTCCCAATGTCACACGCCCTTCGGACAACCAATCCCAGATTCAAGCATCCTTTCAGGTTCCCATCTCATGGCCCTCCGATTCTATCCTAACCCAAAGTTGGGTGATTTCCCTTATGCAAGCTTTCAATTGGGCATCTCGAAATTTATCCCCCTCAAAATTGCCTTCACTACTCCCCCTGGAAGTTCTGGATAAATTGGTGCTTTTTGCTTCTGAAATCCTTCACAATGAGCCCAACATTGTTCGAATTGAGGAGTTTGGTGCCGATTCAAAGATTGTGGTAGTTGGGGACATCCATGGGCAGCTACATGACTTAATTTTCTTGCTACGGGATGCAGGTTTTCCAGCAGATGACAAGATTTTTGTATTTAATGGGGACTACGTTGATAGAGGGGCTTGGGGTCTTGAGACTTTCCTTCTCTTATTGGCATGGAAGGTATATAACATTTACTTATATGCATATCTTTAGTATAATTTTGATTAGGAAAATTGAATCTTTGGTGTGAGTTGGATTGTGTGGCAGTTTAATGGTCTTAGCTTTGTTTGGTATTTTTGTTGTTTCCTTGCCTTTTTCATTTTGACACTATTGATACTTGATGAGCTGCAGTTCGGTAAGATGACATGAAATATGAAGGATTTAGAATTTGAAGAATTGAATTAATTGAAATCTGAATGTGACCCGGTATGTGGATTCCGTTTCAAATCCAGATGTTGACCTTGAATCAGTCAATTCAATTTACTTCGTTGACCGAGCAAAGATAGTAGCCTGAGTTGATTTTGCTATGGATGATTGGTGCTAAACATGCTATGTTTTTGACACCTATAATTGATTGAGGTTTGGTCGTTCATACTCCACTTACTTTTTGAAATGATCAATTGCAAGGTTGCTATGTCTCCTATGACAGTTGTTTTTTTGATAGGCAAAAAGTTTATTCATGAAAACTCAATAAACTCTCCTACAAGAGTTAATAATGTCCTATGAGAGTTGATAATGTCCCAGTGATATTCTGTGATGAAGATTTCCATTTTGGGAGGACTAGAAGCTTAATCACCCTCAGCCGATGGAAGAAAGGGGATGACATACGAAATTAAGGCCATAACTTCTCTTGTTTGATCCCAAGAACATGAATATGGAAGCCAAATAGAAATTGTATTAAGAGCTATTCCTGAAAATTATCTTGGAACCTGTGGAGCACCGACACCAACACACAACAAGACACCAATACTCCAATACTCAAATTCTAAAAGATTGGAGGACACGACACGTTGGGGGCGCGTTTTAAACAACATATATGTATCAATTATGTGCATAACAAATGTTCCAATTGTACATATGTCACCATAGATACCTTAAGTCTTGTATATCGTCACATAATTTCCAGAAGTATTCTAACCAAATCCATTTCACCATATACGTGTCTTTATTGTCAATAAACTGATATTTTTCATACAAGGTAGAAAGTCTTTTTTAAGCTTTAACACGAGTCTTACCTATTTTGTGTAACACCCATGTTGTGTTTTGCGAGTGTCCTGAGATTGTGCGGAGCATTTTTTTAGCTTGTCTCCAGAGTATCTAAACTCCAAACCAATAACGTTGGGAAAAAATAGGATAGTATCCGACACATGTCCAAAGAATGTCGGTGTTTGCAAAGTATTGACACCAGTACGTGGACTTCGACGAACTGTCTGTGCTGCATAGCTTGGAACCCTTCCATTTTCAGGAAACTATTTTAAATATATATCCGAGTCTTAAGTATTCGCCTTCATAAGAAGTGAAACAATTCCAAGTTCAAACACAAGTGTGCTTGTAAATTTTTTAAATTCAATAAAAGAAAAATAAAAGCGGAAAAATCTATTGAAAACCATATAAGGCCCTTGATGGTTGCACACTATGCTAGTGATCTTTGTAACTTGTTTGAGACTGTTATTACATGCGTAGGTGGTGGAAGGATTTGTTGATAAGTTGTGTTCTATTGAGTTGTCATTTAGTGGTGATGTTCTTTTTTGTGTTTCCTTGACTAAGAGTTCCTTGGTTAATGTGGATTGTATGGGTAGAAGTTTACGATTTTGTTGTTAATTCTCGACCCCTTTAACAAATTTTAATGTATTTGTAGAAGTACAAAGGTTCAAGCTTTCTTTTCGAGGTCGCCCAGAATGTATTATTTTGTTGGAAGACTATTTTTTGTTCCTCGTTGTGTAATGGACCACTACGCAGATGTAATCCAATTTGGTTGCATTGTTTTGTGGCGAAGTACTAAACATCAACTGGATGATGCACATTTTGTAGGTTTTTTTGCCACATAAGGTCTATCTTCTCCGAGGAAATCATGAATCGAAGTACTGCACTTCTGTTTATGGATTTGAGAAAGAAGTGTTGACCAAGTATGGTGATAAAGGAAACCATGTCTACAAAGAATGCTTAAGCTGTTTTGAAGGTCTTCCTCTAGCTTCAGTTATAGGAGGGCGCGTTTACACTGCCCATGGAGGGATTTTCCGCTCTATGGCCACTAACCCCTCAAGAGGATCTAAAAGAAAGAAGACTCACAACGAAGCAAATTCTTTAGTTCTTGGTTCCTTGGACGATTTATCAAATGCTAAGCGAACTGTAGTCAATCCTCCGTGGAAAGGTCAGAACTTAATTCCGGGTGATGTCCTGTGGTCGGACCCGTCGATGAGCCCGGGCCTTTATCCAAATACAGAGCGAGGAATGGGTCTTTTTTGGGGCCCGGACTGTACAGAAGAATTCTTAAAGAAGTGCAATCTAAAGGTGATTGATAAAGCATTTTTCCCCATAGACACTCATGTCATTATGTTGTACTTATCTACCATTGTTACTATTGGTTAACGCTTTGTTCAATTGCTTAGCATGTTATGACTTTTTGTTATCAAATTTGAGAAGGCATGATTTGAGAAGATATGACTTGTAAGTAGAAAAAAATCGATCATAAGCGGAAGGCCTTATTCAAACTTTGTTGATGTGATACATCATCTCATTTCTTTAGCAAGTCTCAAATTATTCCAAAAGATTAAGCTTTAATGAAATGGCCTTAAAAATGCATATTAAGCTATTCCACACTCGTATCACATGCAAATCCCTTCACAAAGAGATGCAAACGTCCATGCGCACAAAGAAAGAGATGAATGCAAATTGGGAACCAATGCAGATGAGGAGAATTGCACACAGTCAACACATGCCCTCCCATAAATATGCTCAACAGTATATATCAAGCTATCCAACATCTTTATCTCCTTTTCGAGCAATAATAATGCAAATAGGATGAAGTGATGCATATAGATGCTTATTTGTTTATTTCTTTTTGATCGAACATATAGATGCTTAGTTTTTAAGCATTAGTCATAGTCTGTAAAATCCTGGACTTTGGATATTTTGGCTAGAATGCTTAAGTGACAATTTTAAACTTTGTGCTGTCTCAATTTCAGATTAAAATTGTTTCTTTCGAGCTTATGTTTCTTTAGATGCCGAAGGATAGGGGTCTATATAGAACTAAAAACTACACATGATTTGTAGGTACACAAGTGTGTAGTTTTCTGGTTGCTTTTTGCATAATCATCTTGCTCTATAGAGTAGAACTTGAATTTTGCATGCAAAAAAGCGTTCATAGGTTAATCTTGTGTACTTCTTGCTTCGGGTGTAAGCTCCCCCCACCCCAAGAAAAAAACACCGAAAACACACCTTTTTTGTTCTAGTTGTCCTCTTTGGATTCACTTTTGTGTTTAATAGTATCTTTCAAGTTGTAACTTGTAAGACACTGGATAGTGGTGCTCTATCTTGATTGGTCCTTCGGCATTGTTGTTTCTGCAGTTAATTATCAGATCACATGAAGGTCCTGATGCAAGGGAAAAGCGACCTGGTCTAGAAGGAATGAATGAAGGGTACACAGTAGATCATGTCGTAGAGTCTGGGAGATTGATTACTCTGTTCAGTGCTCCTGACTATCCTCAGTTCCAGGTACTTCTCTTCTATTGCAATTTGAGCTATATTTTCTTTCGACATTTGTTATGGGCAACTGAATAAGGTTTCCATCCATTGGCGTGACATTTCTATTGGTAAATCTAATGTTAGACTGATTTGTGGCTCTCATCCTGAAATAACTCCCATTTGAGGTGGATTCAACCATTGTTTCCAACTTTAGTTGGGGTACATGATGGTATAGTATTTTGCCTTCTATTTTTGATTATTTACCTATTTTTCGTTCTTCCTTATTCAACTTGATATAAGTTTGAAAAGTGCCTTCTTTTGTCACTTTTTTATTATAAAGTGTAAGGATACTAGCAATGTAAAAATTGCCTGTTGAAGAATAGAATCTTCCTGGAAAAGGAAACTTGACAGAAGTTGCTTAGTTAGGAGGACATCTTGATGATACGTGGAGACATTCCCTCCATTTTGAAATTCCTTCCAAGTACTTGGAGATTCTTTCAAATGTTTTTAGGATTTCTCTTAATCTATGAAAAATACCATTTCTGTGTTCAAGACAAGAATCCCTTGGAAAATGGATTTAGTGGAAACCTCTCATGGAAATTCTTCCAGTCTTTTCCGCTTATGTGTTGCTCATCTCATCATTGGAGAAGCTTGCATGAAGAAGACATGGAATGGTAAATGTGACAATTGATGGCAATAAAAGTTACCCCCAAAAGGCATGGAATTCGACATGTTAAATTTGTCGTGGTTGTTAGCTTCTGTAAATGCTAAAGACAAAAGATATCCCCCTTCAAAGAGTGATGCTAATTGCATTTGCATCCTATGAGATTTTATTAACAGAACATCATAACTCTTGTTCCTTGATACCTTTTCATTTGCTTAAATGAAATTTGACCTGTCCTTAATCTGTTGTTTGCTTGAAAATTGAGTCATTTGGGCATTTCCAATGCTTATATGGTGTTAGATGGAGGATCTTCTTTCCTCCTTTCCTCATCCTGATAAATTAGGTGGGCAAGTTTTTCATGAGAACTTGTTATACGTTTGTTGTAATTTGAAAATGTTTAATGCCTTGAAAATGGGTATAGAGACATGACACAGAGACAGAGGACTACATCAAGAAGGTTTTTCAGTTTGGAAGCATATAAGGATTTGCTTTTATTTTACGCCTTACCGTCGGTGTTAATGCTTCTTTGTGGAGCCATGACAAATAGGAGTTATAGTTCTTTGGTTTGTTGCTTCATTAAGCTGAACATGTCCTCCAATGGACCTGATATTCGGACTAAAACCATCCGAACTCGGACATGACGGTACATACTGACTTGTTAAAGCATCTAACTCAAAACCAATTGAAAATGAATGGAGAGGCTGCCCAGGATCATATACTAGTTTTGGAGGTTATAATTATCCAATGTAGGACAAGATCTAACACTCACCCGCACGTGCAACCCTTGACTCACACGTGATGAGGTAAGCAAACAATTCAATATATACGACAACTATCAACAACAAATAATGAGAGAACCAACCATCAATGATATAGAGGCTTGTCCAAAAGCCTCCGAATGCCTAACTCTGATACCATGTTAAAGCATCCAACTCAAAACCAAATACGAATGGAGAGGCCGCCCAAGATCATATACTGGTTTTCAGGGGCGATGCCATGGAGGAGGTTGTGTGTTCAGTTGAACCTAGTGAGTTTTGAAAATCCTTTACTGCACATGTATAATTTGTATGCCTCAGATCACTGACATGTGTCATGAACCCAGTCAACCATTAATTTTATTTGACGGTGAAAGAGAAGAGCTTTTCGTAAGGGTACGCCCCACTACACCTATTACAAATGCAGAATTTCTGAACTGATTTGTTATCTTTTTAATAAAATTCTTTCAATCTAGACCAATCACAGCTGACAGACCATCAAAAAGAGTTTGGAAAGCATGCAAATTTGCCTCCATTTTTATAGCCTGCTAGTCTATAGATAGACTGAGAGCCTAGAGTTTTCACTATACTTTTCCCCTTCTACTGGGAGAGCTGTACTATTTTCTAGGGAAATAATTACTCCTCCTATTTAACAAAATGTTGTTATTAATAGGTATGGCTTATGAGCTCAATTAATGACTGGAGTCTGAACCCGGTAGGAAGTTTTTCCTAGCGTCGCCCCTGCTAGTTTTGGAGGTTATAATTAACCAATGTAGGACAAGCTCTAACAAACCTCTAAAACATGGTTTTGCTTTCTGCTTTGTATCTTTTCCACTCTCTGCATTGGTTTGGTTAGTAGTCTAGGACTGAGGTCCCCATTTGAGCCCTTTTTTTGTCCTTCGCTTCTTTGGGATATTTGAGGGTGCTACAAACCACAAATCTCTTTACCATCAGAGATAGTGAGTTATCATGTTCCCCTAGATTAATTCTCTCCCCCAATGACAATTTCCCTGAGATTCTTTGGCGTCAGGTGAAATACTGAACCAGGCAATGTAGGTGATTTGCCGAAATAGATTCAAGACCGTAAAGAGTGGACAGGCAGACCTATTCTAAAACTGTATTGACAACAAGAAGGAATCCAGATGAGTATCATTAAGCCCATCCCTGACCTTGCCTATCTCACAACATACAATATCAGGAACAGGCAAATATTTCCATTTAATAGGAAATGACATGTTCCCCTTCGTAACAATAGGTAATGGAATTTGGGGAGTAAGATTAGTTGAACTTCCTACCCTAAAAACCTCTCTCAAAAACCTAAACCAAACAAAGTCCAAGTTTTTTAAGAAAATAGGCTACTTATCATAAAACTGGTACTTATATGTTAATCATGATAGCTGATTCTTGCTCTATCCAATTATCCCGGGGGAAAGAAAAATCTAGAGTATCCTTTACTACCGGGCCTTTGATATGATCTCGTGAAGTTGAGACATTAACACATTTGGTTTCTGAGGTCTGGACAATAGGTTTATGCATTTACTTGATTTTACGATTGGTTATTGAACTTGTATAAATTGTTCTAACGTAAATTTTGAAATTTTCTTTTTTTCTTTACTTAAGTTGGAGTAATATTTACATGTTATGTCTATGTCTTTCTTGCAGTCAACAGAAGAACGGTACAACAACAAAGGCGCATACATCGTTTTGGAACCCCCTCATTTTGATACTCCAGTGTTTCACAGTTTTGAAGCAGTTACTCCAAGACCTGAGGTACAGATCCTGCTAATTTCTACACTAGAGAATAGTCATAGATTCTAGGTTTCTACTAGATGAAATGAAGCTCAAGCTTTATTATTCTAATATATACCATGAGGCATTGGAGGAGAAACTCATCCCTAAGACAATTTGGATCATGTTTTGTTGTGGAGATTTATGGAGTGAAAAGAAAAGGTCGAGAATTAAGAAAGATAATGAAGTGAAGAAGCTAAATTTATTTTTCTGGTTTATCAGTGCATGTTGATCATTGATAGTCTAACTTGGGTTTCCTTGGTACGGATATGGTACTGTTGTTTAGGTGTATATATAATTGGTGTTTCAATATTGAATGAATGATTGAACATGATTTCAACTGTACGGCAGGCAAATCCTTTTTATGACTACAAGGATGTGATCGACTCCGATGAAGAGTTGGACTTGGAGTCAACTGTTTCATGATTTCGTGAAAGAATTAGTCAAGATAGGTACCCTTCACCGTTTTGTATACGGGTGACAATCACTTCAAGCCTCCGTTGTCAATATTATTCATTCAGTGATCGGTGATAAAATTCCATGGAAGTCAACCACCGTGTCACCTTTCTGTATTTCTCGAAGTCACAGGTTCACGAAATACTTCCAGTGACTGCTTTTGTTTTGTGAGGCACCGATTATCGGTAGTGAAGCAGAGGATGGAGGACAAGTCTGTCACACAGGAGTCACAGAACCTTTACTCCAGAGCCGTAAAAGTTGGGGGCTAGCGTGAATTTGTGACACTGACTACTCTTTTTGATCAAGATTCTGGATTTCTCGTTCAGGATGCAGTTGTATTCGCCGCTGAAGTTGTTATTTTGGAACAAGCCTCCGTAATTCAGTATTTTATTGATCAGGATATGGAGTCGAGCAGTGCAGGTTCCCAGGTGGATACATTTGGGAAAAAGGAGGTCATTTGCATAGAAGGTGGAGAACTTCCTCTCCTTAAAAGAAATAATGGAGACCCGAAAATATTTAGCAAATTCTTCCAAGCTGGAGGATGTGAGCTTTGGATTGGTGGGTGGCCTTTTATTTTTATCACGTCCTATCTCTAGTGAAAGTACCTCTCCTTCACTGATTGGTTTATTTGTTCTGGTTGTATACTGCAGGTGTGTATGAATGCTTTGCCACTATATGTATATATATGGAGAGTGACGAATCAGTTGTCACCGATCCTGATAAGACTTTTGGGTCAAATACTGGATGGCTGTGGTGAACCAAAAGAATCATGCCAAGAGTGCGTGGAAAGAGTCTTCTATCCTTACAAAGACATGGAATAGTTCCGTTCTTCAATTGATGAAGGTGTCTGACATGCTGGAAGCAGATGCAGGTTTTCTTGTACGTGACAGTTGTTTTCGTCTGTGTAATCTTGGACTGCTGCCTATGGTTTTGAGTTTTCAGATCTAGAGGTCAGTTTATATAGGGCCAATTCATCTCACTATGCCATTCAGTAATTCATTTTCTGTAAGCAGGCATTCCTGTCACTCACAGTTAATCGGTACCCAGTTGTCAAAATTATGCGCTGAAGTGCCTGACCGTTCCAAAATACCTCTAATGGAGGTCTACTCTATCTTGAGTTTTCAAAGTTGTGGCTTCCACATTTCAAGGCACTTTCCCGTGGCTTTTAATTTCATAATTGCATTCCTTTAATTATCCTCCTAGTGTGGATATAGAATCTTGTTAAAAGATAAATGGGCCTGCTGAAAATACTTATAAAAGCATCTCTTCCCATGGCTTCAACTCTTTAAACGTGTACTATCGATACCTCAGGATAGAAGTAGTAACTTTACGATGCTCCTTGGAATATCCTAACCGCTTCTTGATTGTCAATCTTATGGGATTTATTTCTTTAACTGAACTAGAAGTATTGGCAAGTGCTTCACATGTGCCAACCACATTATCCACTAAACGATAATGAACAATTTTCTTCTTTATTACCGTCAATATTCTGTATGATATGCAATATCCTTCGTTTTGTTATTGTTAGTCTCTAATATAATTGGCACGTTTGTTATTGGGAAACATATGCAAAACATAAAGGAGAGTCAAGGTAACAAAAGAGCCTAAAACATTTGTCTCCCTAGGTTTATGCAGCATGCATGGTATGATTTTTCTCTCTATGATTTAGTGTATGATCCTTAAATTTGTACTACCCTTTCTTCTTTTAGCTTTACAGTAAGTTGAATAGGTAATTGACTTCCACTTTGGACACATAATAGTGGACTAAAAACTTTCTCTTTTCTTTTTTGAATAGCAGAAATCCAAACGCTGATGTACAATAAGAAAATTCCGAATGTTCCATGCAGGTCTCCAACCTGCGACCTTTGCATTATTAGCATGGTGCTCTAGCTAGCTGAGCTAAAAACTTAAGTTGAAGCACGTAAATTGAAATTTTTTTTTTCTACTCGTTGACCTTGTACATGGTTGGGAATTGTTTTTTCATGCAGCATCTTTTTTTTGCATTGATGTGTTGGTGCGTCTGCCCTTCTTCAAACATGGTCCTCTTTCTGAGGATGATCAAGATGCTCTGACAACCGACCCGGATGAACTTCTCGATTCTAAGGACAGTGAAGGGATAAGTGGAGATTAAGAAGCCATCTTTAGAAACTTTCTTTCTAGAGCAGGGTTTCACCTCATATATGGGGAGAATCCCTCACTGCCACGTCACTTTAAGAGAAAAGCATCTCATGGATGCTGGCGCCATAGCTGGTTTTCTGACTGGACTTCGTGTGTTTTTTGATGACCCTGCTAAAGTAAAGCGCTTGCTTCTTCCTACCAAACTCTCTGGTGGTGACAATGGCAAGAAGGTTTACAGGAACGGTGAATCTTCCCCGTCTGTTGCCAACCTTCAGAAGGAAATTCCAATGACGATACTGCTGATTCAAGTTTTAAACCATCGATCTCCAGATGGCAGTGGTGCTGTCAGCCCCTTGGAATCTGATAGGGATTATCGAGAATAGAACCTGTACTCTTTCCATACAGGATCGGTTGGACCCAGGGACAGATGAAGGCACCAATTCATCTACTGTACAAAGTTCTGACATGAATGGGGTTGTATACCTGACAAAATTGTTAGTGGACTGCCTATTTTTCCACCTGAGACATCCGCTGCTGGTTTTTCAGAAAGTGCTTCCCTTCGCACTAAGGTAAATATTTAGTCTCAAATGTAATATTGAACTAGTTCTTGCTGTTGAATGTTGACTAATTGAGGAAAATGTAGCCTCAGACGAAATGTCCAGAGCAGTCTGAGGAGCTTCTTGGGTTGATCGTGAACTCACTTATAGCATTGGATGGAGCCATTCCACAAGGTTGCCCTGAGGCAAGGCGAATGCCCCAGTCTGCACAAAAGATTGCTCACACGCACAGAGGTATAAATTTGAAGTCTGAAAATCTGGGGAACATATGTAACGATTTTGAATGTCTTATCCTTCGAACTTGTGGAAAATTGTATGCTTCTTTGTTTCTATTCACATTGTACTCATTCAATTTTCACGTGTCAGGTTTTTGGTGCTCTTAGCTAGTTGGAAAGCACTGAAGTTTGGGAGAGCGTACTTTTTGAAATCTTTTGCACTTTTGGCAGGCTCAAATGATGAACCTCTGGCAGCTACCATAGACTTTATTTTTAAGGCTGCATTGCAGTGCCAACATCTACCAGAAGTGGTGTGCTTCAAAATCTCTTGAAACTTAAATGAGTCGCTTTCAGATTAAGGCCTTGTTCCCCTTAACTTTTTACTCTTTTTGATTTTTGTCTTTATTCACAAAAAAAATTCGCATTTGTTAGTTTTGCGTCAAACTTTTTATGTTCCGTGATTCGTCTCGTCGAGGGGAATCGGAAAGATAAAATTTTGACCAACACTCAAAACAAATACAAAACCCTAAATCTAAAAGTGCAATAAGTACAAAAAGTTCAAAAAGTCGCACAAATAAGTCATGTGAAACAACACTTAAGTCCAAATATTTATGATTTTTCGTTGTTTATTTTGATGGCATTTAACTTCCTTTTCTTCTCATCTGTAGGTTTGATCTGTTCGTGTAAGGTTAAAAGATTTGGGCTTTGAAGTGTTCCCCTGTGTTCTTTGTTATTCAAGTACAAGGGTAAATAGTTGTGCAGGTGTTGATGAAGCCATTTTTTGATGTATAGACTGTGACAATAATATCCTGATAACAGTTCGGCATTGCCTTGCGGGCTCTTCGTATTTGGTGAAAATGCACCTACTTCTGAAAGATTGCATGCACTGGGACAAGCATGCTTTTTTGCATTAGTCGATATTTTTCGATACACGTATTTTGATTGAAATGCTGTCTATCCCTTCCCTTGCTGTTCAAGCTTCACACACTTTTGAGAGAGCTATAGGTCGAGGTGCAATGTCACTCTATCTTTGGCTATGGTATTGGAAAGATGAGTAGCTCAAAGATTAAATTTTACTGTAGCTGAAAATTTTCAGCACACAGATGGGATTGTGAAGGGACTCGAGGAAGATATTGAGCAAACAGGAGGCAAGGGAGATGATTTCACTTATGTTCTTGGTCTTGCTGAGACATTGGCCCTTTCAGACTTTGCGAAAATGCTTTACACCATTTTGCTTAGATGGTATGCGGATGAGTCTCATAGATTGAGGATGCTTAAGAGACTTGTCGACTCTGTCACTAGTGCAACTGGTAGTAGTTGTGAGGTAGACTTAGATTTGGAAGTTTTGTTAATCTTGTTGTGTGAGGAGCAAGAAATTGTTAGACCAGTTCTGAGCATGATGAGGGAGGTTGCTGGATTTGCGAATGCTAATCGGGCAGCTCTTTGGCATCACTTATGTGCCAGTGAAGACGAGATCATGCGTATTCATGGATAGAGAAAAGCTGAGATCTCCAATATGGTTAAAGAAAAAGCTATCATATCACAAAGACTGAGTGAATCTGAGCCAACTAATAACCGGCTTAAGGTAACTTTCTGTTCTAAATTGTTATGATAGCTGGATAGGAAATTTTCTACTGATTAATTGTTATGAGTTTCTTCAAATTGACACCCCTGTAAAATGGCAGTCTGAAATATGGGCTGAGATGGACCGTTTTGCTCAGGAAAAGGAGCTCTTGGAGCAGTTGCAAGAAAGGTGAGAGTCAACTTGAATGGCTTCGCTCAGCGGAAGGATGAAATTGGAAAGCTTTCAACAAGGATTTGTTAATAGTCCTGCAGATGTTTCACTGTTTATTATGAAGACTGATCAAGTTCTTACATTAGTTCTTGTGTATGTAGATGATATTATAATCACAGGCAATAGTAATGCATACATCACTGATTTGATATCTCTGTTGAGTAAGAAGTTTGTTATGAAGGATCTAGGACCTCTGAGTTATTTTCTTGGCATTGAAGTGCTAAGAACTGGTCCAGCAGTTTGTGCTAACCCAAACTAACTATGCATCAGATTTGCTTCAAAAGTCTAGCATGCAGGAATGCAAACCTAGTGGTACTCCTTCCTATTCTAAATCCAATGTGACAGATTCTGATCCTCTTATGTCTGACCCTCAGTGGTATAGAAGTGTGGTGGGTTCCCTTCAGTACTTGACTTTGACAAGGCCTGAGATTGCTTTCTCTGTTAACGTAGCCTGTCAACATATGCATGAGCCAAGGGAAAGTCATTTTGTGGCAGTTAAGAGGATTCTTAGGTACATCAAAGGTACTATGCATCAAGGTCTTATTTTTGTACCTGGGTCTCTCAAGTTAACTGCATATTCATACGCCGATTGGGCTGGAGATCATGTTACCAGACGATCAACAACTGGTTTCTGCTTGTATTTAGGGCCAAATCTTATCTTTTGGTGTGCAAAAAAATAGCACACTATCGCTCGATCATCTACTGAAGCAGAGTATAGGGCTCTAGCACAGTGTGCAGCAGAACTTACTTGGGTTCATCAGTTGCTGATTGATCTACATGTCAATCCTCAGGTGCCTCATACTTTGTGGTGTGATAATCAATCTGCCATCGCATTGGCTTCCAATCCTATATTTCATGCCCGTACTAAACATGTGGAGGTTGACTACCACTTCATCCGTAAGAGAGTGTTGAGTAAACTCATTTCAATTCATTATGTGGATTCCAAGTCCCAAATTGCTGACATCTTCACCAAGTCTTTACCTATTGCTGTTTTTAATAATCTCAAGCTCAAACTCGTGGTGGTTGACACACCCATGAGTCTGAGGGGGACTGTTAGGAAAACTCATTAGTGCTAGATAGCTAATGTTATGTTTTGATGTTTTAGCCAAAATAGCTAGTGTTCAGTTTGTAGCCAATGTGTTGTTTTCTATTATGTCGGTTATGACCCCTATAAATATCAAAAGGGGCTTTGAGTTGTAATTATCTAAAACAGAAGTTAGAAAGAGAAAATGAAGATTGTTTTGATCTGTTCTTGTTTTTCATTATTAACCCCCCAGCGGTTGGTTGACTGGTTGAGCCCTTCTGTCAACTTAGGTGATAGAGGTGGGTTTCATCTATATTGTCATATTTTTATTTTTATTTTTATCTTACTTAGGCATTTGGCTGGTAGTGCCGTTGGAACACTTGGTTAGAAAATTCCGATCATGAACTAAACGAGAGACCTATGACCTTCAGCCGTGACCTTCCGCCGCTGCCGCCTCATCAACACATCATCCTTCCAGCACTTCATCATTGACTTGGCATCATCTCAGGTGCTTCTCCTCCTTCCCCCCACTTGTTATTCTCCCCCTCTCTCTCTAAGCCTCCATAACCACCACAACCTCCACCTCCTCTCCAATACTCCAGCTATACTCCACCAAATCTCCTCATTGTCAGTTCTTTTTGACCTTCCCTCTTCCCTCTCCTTGCCCCATCCATCCCTCTTCGCTGTGAGCCCTCGTTGTGGCTGTTTTTCCCAATTTCGGTAAGGTATCAAATTCAGATCTACAGCTACCGGAGCTCTTTCAAGCGAAACAACTTATAGTTTCTTCACCTCTGGGACGCAGGCTTCGCTCTACTGGTCTCGATTCTTCTCCGACGAATTTTTCTGTGAACTTTTCCGGCGAAATTTTCCGGTGAACTCTCCCTTCTCGGCTGATCCTTTTGGTTGAGGTATTTTAATGGTCTTTTCTCTAGGTAATGGACAGTGATCATTTAGGATTGTTCTCTCTCTTTGTTGACAATCTCCTCGAGGATGTTGGTCTTTTCTGGTTCAGGAATTTCTTTAATCAATATGGGGTTGTTAAGGACGCTTATATTCGACGTAAACCTAGCAAAGTGACCAATAGAAGATTTGGTTTGTGCGGTATGATTGTGCTATCTCGGCTAAGGTGGCTATATCCAAAGCCAATGAGTTTTGGATTGAAGATAGAATACTTTATGTGAAGAGGGCCGCCTCTAAAGCTCAAAGGAAAAATCCTAATAGGATAGTTAAGAATTCCGCCTTTCAATTGCCTTAGAAATGTTTTATGGAGTCTCGTCCTTAGATGCGAGGACATAATGAGGAAAGGCCTACTTACGCTCAAGTCACTAGAAGTATTCATCTCTATTGGAGAGAAATTAGCAACTAGAAGTATTCAGTGTCACTCTATTGTAAATGGTTGGCTATTCAGGAGCGCCATTGCGAAAATCCGAAAGCTTCTTTCTGCAAAAGATTTGATAAGTGTCTTCAATTTAGAGAAAGTCCGTGACATCCAAATAAAAGCGATTGGCGGAAGATATGTGGTTATAACGTTTGTCAATGTAGAAACCATGGA
The DNA here is from genome assembly GCA_016920895.1 of Vaccinium myrtillus. Taxonomy (NCBI): domain Eukaryota; kingdom Viridiplantae; phylum Streptophyta; class Magnoliopsida; order Ericales; family Ericaceae; genus Vaccinium; species Vaccinium myrtillus. The sequence continues at coordinate 476,337 of CM029279.1, forward strand.
CAAGTTTTTAAAAGAAAGATGGGTGAAGAATTGGTTCGATGATGTTCAACCGTGGAAAGGCGAGCAAGCCAAAAAGGATAGGTTTGTGTGGATCTCATGCTTTGGGATGCCCCTAAATGCATGGTCCTCACAAACTTTCAAAGATATTGGTAGTATCTGGGGTGACTTTCTTGAAGTGGACGAGAACACGCTGAAAGGAGGATCATACGAAAAGGGCAAAATCTTGATTGCGACTAACCAATCACAAAAGATTGATGGGAATGTTGAACTAGTAGAAGATGGAACGAGATACATAGTTAGAATAGAGGAGGAGGATTCTTTCAGGAAGGTGGAGTCAAGTAATTTTCTTGTGGAGAATGATTCGATGAGAGTCCATGAAGACCAACTTTCACAGGTTCCTCAGGAAGCTCAGCCATTAGAAAAGAGAACAGAAGAGGATCCTAATGTCTGTAGCTTAGAGTCCTTTAATGGTTTGGAATCATTTGTGGAGGATTCTGTGGGCCTTCAATCCCTTTTCCATGACGCCCATGATGTTGAGCCAGTGGAGAAGATGAGAAGTCATGAGAAACTATTAGATGTCAACTTGGATGATTCGGGTTCAACAACTAAGTCGGTTTCAGGGGGTTCTGATTATGATGACTGGGATCTTGTCTCAAATGAACCTCTTCTTAAGTATGTGGAGTTCATGCGCCACAAGGAAGACAAACAAGACCAAGAAAGTTAATAGTAGGAAAACTATTTGGAGCAAAAATTCTTTAAAGACAACATTGCTTTCTAGAACGGTTAGCCAAGTCAGTAAAAGGAATGTTTCAAGGATTGGATTGAAGAAAGGAAGTTTCGTTGAAAGTCTCGATGGTCCCACTCTTTCGATCCAAGAGGAGGTTTGTAGCGTCAATTGTAAGAGTAATTTGAATCTAATTAAGGAAGCCAAGGAGAATATGGAGATGAGTGTTCGATGTGGTGAAAATTTTCATGGAAGGAAGAGCTTTATTTAATATTAAGAAATTCTTGGAACTGAAGGGTGTTGAAATTTTAGAACAGGAAATTATTGCGGAAATTAAAGCTCGACTTATTGGAGGGTGATGCCTCCATATCAATGGAGTTTTGATTTGCCTCGTGCTTGTTGGGAGCTCTCTAGTGTTTGGGGGGTTTTTGGAGTTTCTAGTTGTTTTCGTTGCTTCTGGATATACTTGCTCTTGTTTGCCTTAGGGGAAGAAGCTCTTAAGTTGTTTCTTTGTCTTGCTGTTTTTTGGGGGTGTCTCAGGAGTTTTCTTCTGATTTTTGGTCCAAGTTTTGGTTGGTATCTTACCACCCTCCTTGCATGTTTTGTGTTTTTCCCCTTTGGGCCCTTGGCTTTTTCAATTTTGGGTCTCTTTAATCTTTGTAATTCGTTTTAAGAGATTAATAAATTCTTTGCTTAGCAAAAAAAAAAAAAAAACTTGGTTAGAAAAATGAATTAATTTAAAGAAGATTCCTGGAGATAGGTGGAGTAGAAGGGGGCAACGCTTTGGTGAAAATTTGGATGTTGTAAGGAAGTGAGTCCAATAGATCATTTCAATTTTTCAACATCATATTAACGAAAGGCATTGGAAATACCATACTTCATTTCAATTTCTCAACATCATATTAACGAAAGGCATTGGAAATACCATACTTCATTTCAATTTCTCAACATCATATTAACGAAAGGCATTGCGAAAGTTTTCCTACTATTTTTCAACGGCATATTAACGAAAGGCATTTCGAAAGTTTTCCTACTACACCTTGTTTAATTCTACGTCTTTTAGTTCTTTCTCCTTTGATTGCATGCATGTAATTTTTTACGCATACAAACTCAAGTTCTAGGAGCATTTGCATTGGTCTGATTTCCGAAATGAATCTCATTGTCGTCGTCCATCTTCTGATCGTTGCATGCATGTAATTTTTTCAGAATGCATGAATGCCTTTTTATTTAGATAGGGCCTTCAGATAACATGATTTATTGGGAATTGAAAATTTTCAATGCAAATATACAAAAATGCTATTTGTACAATCATTTCGGCTCCAACCATTTACAATTCCCTCACGCACATGGGGCCTACACCCATAATTGTTTGTGGGTTCCACATTTATGTGAGGAGTTGTAAATGATTGAAACTGAAATGGTTGTACATGTATGATTGTTCGCAAATATACCATTCAAGATACCAAAGAGTACTATATAAGAATTGTCGGAGCAACGTTTCTTTGCAAGATGCCAAAAAGAATATAATCATACATCTTATATTTGCTAGATGACTTAATGTGACACGTGACGTTAGCATACATCCCGGGGAAAAAAAAATGATTTTTAACCATTTTAAAATTCAGTTGAGCCAAACAATTATAGAAAATCGTCATTTGACCTCCACCCTTTCACCAGTACAATCGACACAACACTTTGCGCTGTAACATCACCTATGCATTTTCACTCCCCCATCATTTAACAAAATTTCCCCCATCTTTTAACAGCCTAAAAATGAATGAGAAATATTCTCCACCCGAAAAAAACCCTGAAAACAACTAAGGAATTTTTTGTCATAAAATTTTTCACACCACGGTCACCACAATCCTAAAAAGAATGATGATTTCTTCTAGATGGGGTTGGTGGTTATGAAGTAGTGAAGAATCTTAACCTTGCAAATGTAAAAATTCATAAATTCCCAAGTAGAGAATGTCATTGACTGGAGATGGCACGGAGGTTGTGGTAGTAATGTAGTGGGGGTCGATTGAAATACAGAGAGTGTTCTCAATCATTTTTGGTATTCTTGTTGGGAAGCATTCTTGCTTTGGGCGGATGTGGATGATAAAACATTTTTTCGTAGACTTTGATGAATTGGGGGATGCTCTATGAACTCTTTGAAACACTAGAACAACAAAGAAGTACCAAGAAATAGGAATTTTAGTACTGAATAAAACTGACAACGTGTTTTAGCCAAGGTGATTCCCACGATTTTTATAGCAGTTTTTTTTCCTAACCACTATTCACAACTGAGCTAAACGGCTTTTTGATTCAATTCAACCAACTTTTACTACTTTGAAAATCCTATTTACCGACTTATAATAGGTCTTGTTTTGACTTAAAAATAAGGAGTTGCGAGCATTTTAACGAAAATAGTTGTTTCTTAACCACTAAGGGTAAAACGGTCACGTCATTTGATTTTACAAATGATTTTCTATCAATACCACTTGGGTTAGAAAGTAAAATGAACAAGCTTTGTAACGGTTCAAACCATGTGTAAACTAGAGTTTGGGAGTTTCCGAGGCAAGCCCGCGAGTTTTGACCTATCGATGTGTTTCGAATGCATCTTCAAGGTTACACAACATGCCAAACTTCGCGGGCTGGCTCCGGACTCCTGAACTCCGATATGTTGTGGCATGGAGGTGGTAGATGTAATGTGGTGAGGATCGATTCAATAGTTGAGGGTAAACGGTCACGTCCTTTGATTGTACAAATGATTTTCTATCCAAATCACTTGGGTTAGAAATTAAATTGAACAAGCTTTGTAACGGTTCAAACCACACGTAAATAGGAGTTTGGAAGCTTCTGAGGCAGCCTTTAGGATGCGTCCCGGGCGCACATAGATGCGTCCGGGACGCATCTTCAAGGCTGCATGGCATGCAAACTTCGCGGGCTTGCTCTGGACACTCCTGAACTCCGATTTATGCGTGGTTTGTACCGTTACGAAGCTTGTTACGTATAGTTGTCTACAAAGTTGTTTTGCTCATAAATAATTTACACATCAAAGGTCTTGACCATTTTACCCTCAAGGGTTGTAAATGAAATCATGTTAGTGTAATGCATGTATCGCACTCATTTCCAATCAGACGAAAACCTGTAATGCAAGATGCACAAAGTTTTGAGAGTACTAGAGGCTGATGGAAGAGAACAACCAAGGAAATGAAGTTCAATTTACGAAATGAAGGTCGAGAGAAGACCGATTGAAAGATAAACATAGGCACATTCTCAGTTTTGCGACCTTCGACACATTCTCAGTTTTGTCCGACTCTCACGTCCCTATTTTTAGGGGTGTTCATCATTCCGTATGTGTTCCACAGAGTTCATAGAGCTCTCACGGCACTTCATCAATTCATCAGAAACCGTTTTGTCATTGGAATTTAATCAAGGCGAGACCGATATATATTTACGAAGCCAAATTCGATACCGTCTACACCACCAACAATATGACTAGACCGTTACAACTTACAACTACGTAACCAACACCATAATCGTCATTTTACCACCACCCTTTCGCCTCACACCCCACCAGTACGGTTGCCGCCTACGCATTTTCGCTTCCCCATTATTTGACAAAGTTTCCCCCATCACTTAGCAACCTCAAAACGAATGAGAATTCTTCTCCACCTGAAAAAACCACAAAAAATAATCAATAATTTCTCGATTTTCTAAACATTTCACACCACAGAGCCACCACCATCTTAAAAAGACTGATCATTTCTTTGAAATGGGGTTGGTGGTTTGCAAGTAGAGACGAATCTTAACCTTTTGGAAGTGAAAATCCAAAAATCGACTTGTTGTGACATGGAGGTGGTAGTTGTAATGTGATAGGGGGCGATTTTTTTTTTTTGAACTGAAGATATTCTCAATGAAAACTATAAATCAGCCAAGAGGATACTACTTAACTCAGCTGGGATCAAAGAAACCCAGTTCGGAGGAAGTAGTCCTGAAACAAGAGAAGCCACTCAATAGGCAACGCGATTGATAGTCCCAGGAATCCAAGATACAAGTAAATTAAAGTCTCTAACAATTTTCCTAATATCCTGGATAATACAGTCACATTCCACGGAGGGACCAATTCAGACACGCTAAGAGAGGTATTCTGACCAATTCAGACACGCTAAGAGAGGTATTCAGACACCCAAAGGGGGGCGAGTGAAATACAGAGTATATATTCTCAATCTTTTTCGGTATTCCCAATAGGAAGCATTCCCACTTGGGCGATTGTCGAGGATAAAACAATTTTTCCGTACGCTTTGATGGGAATTGAGGATTCCCTGTGAACTCTTTGGAACGCAAGAGCAACGAATAAGTACCTTTGAGAAAGGAATTTTAGCACCGAATATGACTTACAACGTGTTTCAGCTTAGGTGACCCCGACGATTTTTGTAGCAGTCCTATTTCTGACCACTATTCACAACTGAGACCTAAATGAATTTTTTATTCAATCCAACCAAATTTTAGTACTTTGAAAATCCTATTTATCGACATAAAATAGGTGTTGTGTTGACTTAGAAATAGGGAGTTTGAGCGTTTTACCGAATTGAAACAAATTGTTTCTTAACCCATTGAGGGTAAAACGGTCAAGTCCTTTGATTGTACAAATGATTTTCTATCAAAACCACTTGGGTTAGAAAGTAAACTGAACAAGCTTTGTAACGGTTCAAACCACGCGTAAATCGGACTTCGGGAGCTTCCGGGGCATGCCCGCGAGTTTGACCTAAGGAAGCGTACCGAGCACATATAGATGCGTTCCGAACACATCTTCAAGGCTGCACGGCATGCAAACTTCGCGGACTTGCTCCGGACACTCCCGAACTCTGATTTGCGCGTGGTTTGAACCGTAACGAAGCTCGTTACGTATAGTTGTCTGCCAAAGTTGTTTTGATAAAAAATAATTTACACATCAAAGGTATTGACCATTTTACCCTCAAGGGTTGTAAATGAAATCATTTTCTTGAAACGCGTGTATCGCGCCCACATTTCCAATCGGACGAAGACCAGTAATGCAAGATGCACAAGGTTTTGAGAGTATTAGAGGATGATGGAAGAGAACAACAAAGGAAATGAAGTTCAATTTACAAAATGTTGGTCGAGAGAAGACCGATTGAAAGATAAACGGAGGCACAAATTCTAAACACATTTTCGCAACCTTCTGCACATTCTCAGTCTTGTCCGACTCTCACGTCCCTATTTCTAGGGGTGTTCATCGTTCCGTATGTGCTCCACAGAGTTCATAGGGCTCTCACGGCACTTCATCAATTCATAGAAACCGTTTCGTAAATCGTCAGGATTTAACCATGGCGAGACACTGTATATATTTCTGAAGCCAAATTCGATATTGTCTCTACGCCACCAACAATATAACTAGATCGATGCGAGAACAAGTAGCGGCCCAATTCTATGATCAATTGGACCGGTCGAAGCCTAGAGGCCCAAACAACTCTCAATTGAAAATTGCCAAATTCGGCAATTTATTGACGAGCCCGGAATAGGCCCAAACTTGGTGGTTTGCAAGTAGAGTAGAGAAGAATCTTAACCTCTTGGATGAGAAAATCCAAAAATCGACCTGTTGTGACATGGAGGTGGTAGTTGTAATGTGATGGGGGGCGATTTTTTATTTTTTATTTTTGAACTGAAGATATTCTCAATGAAAACTATAAATCAGCCAAGAGGATACTACTTAACTCAGCTGGGATCAAAGAAACCCGGCCCGAGGAAGTAGTCTGAAACAAGAGAAGCCACCCAATAGGCAACGCGATTGATAGTCTAGGAATCCAAGATACAAGTAAATTAAAGTCTCTAATAATTTTCCTAATATCCTGGATAATACAGTCACATTCCCACGGAGGGACCAATTCAGACACGCTAAGAGAGGTATTCTGACCAATTCAGACACGCTAAGAGAGGTATTCAGACACCCAAAGGGGGGCGAGTGAAATACAGAGTATATATTCTCAATCTTTTTCGGTATTCCCGATAGGAAGCATTCCCACTTGGGCGATTGTCGAGGACAAAACAATTTTTCCGTACGCTTTGATGGGAATTGAGGATTCCCTGTGAACTCTTTGGAACGCAAGAGCAACGAATAAGTACCTTTGAGAAAGGAATTTTAGCACCGAATATGACTTACAACGTGTTTCAGCTTAGGTGACCCCGACGATTTTTGTAGCAGTCCTATTTCTGACCACTATTCACAACTGAGACCTAAATGAATTTTTTATTCAATCCAACCAAATTTTAGTACTTTGAAAATCCTATTTATCGACATAAAATAGGTGTTGTGTTGACTTAGAAATAGGGAGTTGCGCGCGAGCGTTTTACCGAATTGAAACAAATTGTTTCTTAACCCATTGAGGGTAAAACGGTCAAGTCCTTTGATTGTACAAATGATTTTCTATCAAAACCACTTGGGTTAGAAAGTAAACTGAACAAGCTTTGTAACGGTTCAAACCACGCGTAAATCGGACTTCGGGAGCTTCCGGGGCATGCCCGCGAGTTTGACCTAAGGATGCGTACCGAGCACATATAGATGCGTTCCGAACACATCTTCAAGGCTGCACGGCATGCAAACTTCGCGGACTTGCTCCGGACACTCCCGAACTCTGATTTGCGCGTGGTTTGAACCGTAACGAAGCTCGTTACGTATAGTTGTCTGCCAAAGTTGTTTTGATAAAAAATAATTTACACATCAAAGGTATTGACCATTTTACCCTCAAGGGTTGTAAATGAAATCATTTTCTTGAAACGCGTGTATCGCGCCCACATTTCCAATCGGACGAAGACCAGTAATGCAAGATGCACAAGGTTTTGAGAGTATTAGAGGATGATGGAAGAGAACAACAAAGGAAATGAAGTTCAATTTACAAAATGTTGGTCGAGAGAAGACCGATTGAAAGATAAACGGAGGCACAAATTCTAAACACATTTTCGCAACCTTCTGCACATTCTCAGTCTTGTCCGACTCTCACGTCCCTATTTCTAGGGGTGTTCATCGTTCCGTATGTGCTCCACAGAGTTCATAGGGCTCTCACGGCACTTCATCAATTCATCAGAAACCGTTTCGTCGTCAGGATTTAACCATGGCGAGACCTGTATATATTTACGAAGCCAAATTCGATATTGTCTACGCCACCAACAATATAACTAGACTGATGCAGAACAAGTAGCGGCCCAATTCTATGATCAATTGGACCGGTCGAAGCCTAGGAGGCCCAAACAACTCTCAATTGAAAATTGCCAAATTCGGCAATTTATTGACGAGCCCGGAATAGGCCCAAACTTGGTGGTTTGCAAGTAGAGTAGAGAAGAATCTTAACCTCTTGGATGAGAAAATCCAAAAATCGACCTGTTGTGACATGGAGGTGGTAGTTGTAATGTGATGGGGGGCGATTTTTTATTTTTTATTTTTGAACTGAAGATATTCTCAATGAAAACTATAAATCAGCCAAGAGGATACTACTTAACTCAGCTGGGATCAAAGAAACCCAGTTCTGAGGAAGTAGTCCTGAAACAAGAGAAGCCACCCAATAGGCAACGCGATTGATAGTCCCAGGAATCCAAGATACAAGTAAATTAAAGTCTCTAATAATTTTCCTAATATCCTGGATAATACAATCACATTCCCACGGAGGGACCAATTCAGACACGCTAAGAGAGGTATTCTGACCAATTCAGACACGCTAAGAGAGGTATTCAGACACCCAAAGGGGGGCGAGTGAAATACAGAGTATATATTCTCAATCTTTTTCGGTATTCCCGATAGGAAGCATTCCCACTTGGGCGATTGTCGAGGACAAAACAATTTTTCCGTACGCTTTGATGGGAATTGAGGATTCCCTGTGAACTCTTTGGAACGCAAGAGCAACGAATAAGTACCTTTGAGAAAGGAATTTTAGCACCGAATATGACTTACAACGTGTTTCAGCTTAGGTGACCCCGACGATTTTTGTAGCAGTCCTATTTCTGACCACTATTCACAACTGAGACCTAAATGAATTTTTTATTCAATCCAACCAAATTTTAGTACTTTGAAAATCCTATTTATCGACATAAAATAGGTGTTGTGTTGACTTAGAAATAGGGAGTTGCGCGCGCGTTTTACTCGAATTGAAACAAATTGTTTCTTAACCCATTGAGGGTAAAACGGTCAAGTCCTTTGATTGTACAAATGATTTTCTATCAAAACCACTTGGGTTAGAAAGTAAACTGAACAAGCTTTGTAACGGTTCAAACCACGCGTAAATCGGACTTCGGGAGCTTCCGGGGCATGCCCGCGAGTTTGACCTAAGGATGCGTACCGAGCACATATAGATGCGTTCGAACACATCTTCAAGCTGCACGGCATGCAAACTTCGCGGACTTGCTCCGGACACTCCCGAACTCTGATTTGCGCGTGGTTTGAACCGTAACGAAGCTCGTTATGTATAGTTGTCTGCCAAAGTTGTTTTGATAAAAAATAATTTACACATCAAAGGTATTGACCATTTTACCCTCAACGGTTGTAAATGAAATCATTTTCTTGAAACGCGTGTATCGCGCCCTCATTTCCAATCGGACGAAGACCAGTAATGCAAGATGCACAAGGTTTTGAGAGTATTAGAGGATGATGGAAGAGAACAACAAAGGAAATGAAGTTCAATTTACAAAATGTTGGTCGAGAGAAGACCGATTGAAAGATAAACAGAGGCACAAATTCTAAACACATTTTCGCAACCTTCTGCACATTCTCAGTCTTGTCCGACTCTCACGTCCCTATTTCTAGGGGTGTTCATTGTTCTGTATGTGCTCCACAAAGTTCATAGGGCTCTCACGGCATTTCATCAATTCATTAGAAACCGTTTCGTCGTCATGATTTAACCATGGCGACACCTGTATATATTTACGAAGCCAAATTCGATATTGGCTACGCCACCAACAATATAACTAGACTGATGCAGAACAAGTAGCGGCCCAATTCTATGATCAATTGGACCGGTCGAAGCCTAGGGGGCCCAAACAACTCTCAATTGAAAATTGCCAAATTCGGCAATTTATTGACGGGCCCGGAATAGGCCCAAACTTGGTGGTTTGCAAGTAGAGTAGAGAAGAATCTTAACCTCTTGGATGTGAAAATCCAAAAATCGACCTGTTGTGACATGGAGGTGGTAGTTGTAATGTGATGGGGGGCGATTTTTTATTTTTTTTTTGAACTGAAGATATTCTCAATGAAAACTAAAAATCAGCCAAGAGGATACTACTTAACTCAGCTGGGATCAAAGAAACCCAGTTCTGAGGAAGTAGTCCTGAAACAAGAGAAGCCACCCAATAGGCAACGCGATTGATAGTCCTAGGAATCCAAGATACAAGTAAATTAAAGTCTCTAATAATTTTCCTAATATCCTGGATAATACAGTCACATTCCCACGGAGGGACCAATTCAGACACGCTAAGAGAGGTATTCTGACCAATTCAAACACGCTAAGAGAGGTATTCAGACACCCAATGGGGGGCGAGTGAAATACAGAGTATATATTCTCAATCTTTTTCGGTATTCCCGATAGGAAGCATTCCCACTTGGGCGATTGTCGAGGACAAAACAATTTTTCCGTACGCTTTGATGGGAATTGAGGATTCCCTGTGAACTCTTTGGAACGCAAGAGCAACGAATAAGTACCTTTGAGAAAGGAATTTTAGCACCGAATATGACTTACAACGTGTTTCAGCTTAGGTGACCCCGACGATTTTTGTAGCAGTCCTATTTCTGACCACTATTCACAACTGAGACCTAAATGAATTTTTTATTCAATCCAACCAAATTTTAGTACTTTGAAAATCCTATTTATCGACATAAAATAGGTGTTGTGTTGACTTAGAAATAGGGAGTTGCGCGCGAGCGTTTTACCGAATTGAAACAAATTGTTTCTTAACCCATTGAGGGTAAAACGGTCAAGTCCTTTGATTGTACAAATGATTTTCTATCAAAACCACTTGGGTTAGAAATTAAACTGAACAAGCTTTGTAACGGTTCAAACCACGCGTAAATCGGACTTCGGGAGCTTCCGGGGCATGCCCGCGAGTTTGACCTAAGGAAGCGTACCGAGCACATATAGATGCGTTCCGAACACATCTTCAAGGCTGCACGGCATGCAAACTTCGCGGACTTGCTCCGGACACTCCCGAACTCTGATTTGCGCGTGGTTTGAACCGTAACGAAGCTCGTTACGTATAGTTGTCTGCCAAAGTTGTTTTGATAAAAAATAATTTACACATCAAAGGTATTGACCATTTTACCCTCAACGGTTGTAAATGAAATCATTTTCTTGAAACGCGTGTATCGCGCCCTCATTTCCAATCGGACGAAGACCAGTAATGCAAGATGCACAAGGTTTTGAGAGTATTAGAGGATGATGGAAGAGAACAACAAAGGAAATGAAGTTCAATTTACAAAATGTTGGTCGAGAGAAGACCGATTGAAAGATAAACGGAGGCACAAATTCTAAACACATTTTCGCAACCTTCTGCACATTCTCAGTCTTGTCCGACTCTCACGTCCTATTTCTAGGGGTGTTCATCGTTCCGTATGTGCTCCACGAGTTCATAGGGCTCTCATGGCATTTCATCAATTCATCGAAACCGTTTGGTCGTCGAGGATTTAACCATGGCGAGACTGTATATATTTACGAAGCCAAATTCGATATTGTCTACGCCACCAACAATATAACTAGACTGATGCAGAACAAGTAGCGGCCCAATTCTATGATCAATTGGACCGGTCGAAGCCTAGGAGGCCCAAACAACTCTCAATTGAAAATTGCCAAATTCGGCAATTTATTGACGAGCCCGGAATAGGCCCAAACTTGGTGGTTTGCAAGTAGAGTAGAGAAGAATCTTAACCTCTTGGATGTGAAAATCCAAAAATTATTTGTTGTGACATGGAGGTGGTAGTTGTAATGTGATGGGGGGCGATTTTTTATTTTTTTTTTGAACTGAAGATATTCTCAATGAAAACTAAAAATCAGCCAAGAGGATACTACTTAACTCAGCTGGGATCAAAGAAACCCAGTTCTGAGGAAGTAGTCCTGAAACAAGAGAAGCCACCCAATAGGCAACGCGATTGATAGTCCTAGGAATCCAAGATACAAGTAAATTAAAGTCTCTAATAATTTTCCTAATATCCTGGATAATACAGTCACATTCCCACGGAGGGACCAATTCAGACACGCTAAGAGAGGTATTCTGACCAATTCAGACACGCTAAGAGAGGTATTCAGACACCCAATGGGGGGCGAGTGAAATACAGAGTATATATTCTCAATCTTTTTCGGTATTCCCGATAGGAAGCATTCCCACTTGGGCGATTGTCGAGGATAAAACAATTTTTCCGTACGCTTTGATGGGAATTGAGGATTCCCTGTGAACTCTTTGGAACGCAAGAGCAACGAATAAGTACCTTTGAGAAAGGAATTTTAGCACCGAATATGACTTACAACGTGTTTCTTAGGTGACCCGACGATTTTTGTAGTGATCCTATTTCCACCACTATTTCGAGACCTAAATGAATTTTTTATTCAATCCACCAAATTTTAGTACTTTGAAAATCCTATTTATCGACATAAAATAGGTGTTGTGTTGACTTAGAAATAGGGAGTTGCGCGCGAGCGTTTTACCGAATTGAAACAAATTGTTTCTTAACCCATTGAGGGTAAAACGGTCAAGTCCTTTGATTGTACAAATGATTTTCTATCAAAACCACTTGGGTTAGAAAGTAAACTGAACAAGCTTTGTAACGGTTCAAACCACGCGTAAATCGGACTTCGGGAGCTTCCGAGGCATGCCCGCGAGTTTGACCTAAGGATGCGTACCGAGCACATATAGATGCGTTCCGAACACATCTTCAAGGCTGCACGGCATGCAAACTTCGCGGACTTGCTCCGGACACTCCCGAACTCTGATTTGCGCGTGGTTTGAACCGTAACGAAGCTCGTTATGTATAGTTGTCTGCCAAAGTTGTTTTGATAAAAAATAATTTACACATCAAAGGTATTGACCATTTTACCCTCAAGGGTTGTAAATGAAATCATTTTCTTGAAACGCGTGTATCGCGCCCTCATTTCCAATCGGACGAAGACCAGTAATGCAAGATGCACAAGGTTTTGAGAGTATTAGAGGATGATGGAAGAGAACAACAAAGGAAATGAAGTTCAATTTACAAAATGTTGGTCGAGAGAAGACCGATTGAAAGATAAACGGAGGCACAAATTCTAAACACATTTTCGCAACCTTCTGCACATTCTCAGTCTTGTCCGACTCTCACGTCCCTATTTCTAGGGGTGTTCATTGTTCTGTATGTGCTCCACAAAGTTCATAGGGCTCTCACGGCATTTCATCAATTCATTAGAAACCGTTTCGTCGTCATGATTTAACCATGGCGACACCTGTATATATTTACGAAGCCAAATTCGATATTGGCTACGCCACCAACAATATAACTAGACTGATGCAGAACAAGTAGCGGCCCAATTCTATGATCAATTGGACCGGTCGAAGCCTAGGAGGCCCAAACAACTCTCAATTGAAAATTGCCAAATTCGGCAATTTATTGACGAGCCCGGAATAGGCCCAAACTTGGTGGTTTGCAAGTAGAGTAGAGAAGAATCTTAACCTCTTGGATGTGAAAATCCAAAAATCGACCTGTTGTGACATGGAGGTGGTAGTTGTAATGTGATGGGGGGCGATTTTTTATTTTTTTTGAACTGAAGATATTCTCAATGAAAACTAAAAATCAACCAAGAGGATACTACTTAACTCAGCTGGGATCAAAGAAACCCAGTTCTGAGGAAGTAGTCCTGAAACAAGAGAAGCCACCCAATAGGCAACGCGATTGATAGTCCTAGGAATCCAAGATACAAGTAAATTAAAGTCTCTAATAATTTTCCTAATATCCTGGATAATACAGTCACATTCCCACGGAGGGACCAATTCAGACACGCTAAGAGAGGTATTCTGACCAATTCAGACACGCTAAGAGAGGTATTCAGACACCCAATGGGGGGCGAGTGAAATACAGAGTATATATTCTCAATCTTTTTCGGTATTCCCGATAGGAAGCATTCCCACTTGGGCGATTGTCGAGGACAAAACAATTTTTCCGTACGCTTTGATGGGAATTGAGGATTCCCTGTGAACTCTTTGGAACGCAAGAGCAACGAATAAGTACCTTTGAGAAAGGAATTTTAGCACCGAATATGACTTACAACGTGTTTCAGCTTAGGTGACCCCGACGATTTTTGTAGCAGTCCTATTTCTGACCACTATTCACAACTGAGACCTAAATGAATTTTTTATTCAATCCAACCAAATTTTAGTACTTTGAAAATCCTATTTATCGACATAAAATAGGTGTTGTGTTGACTTAGAAATAGGGAGTTGCGCGCGAGCGTTTTACCGAATTGAAACAAATTGTTTCTTAACCCATTGAGGGTAAAACGGTCAAGTCCTTTGATTGTACAAATGATTTTCTATCAAAACCACTTGGGTTAGAAATTAAACTGAACAAGCTTTGTAACGGTTCAAACCACGCGTAAATCGGACTTCGGGAGCTTCCGAGGCATGCCCGCGAGTTTGACCTAAGGATGCGTACCGAGCACATATAGATGCGTTCCGAACACATCTTCAAGAATGCACGACATGCAAACTTCGCGGACTTGCTCCAGACACTCCCGAACTCTGATTTGCGCGTGGTTTGAACCGTAACGAAGCTCGTTACGTATAGTTGTCTGCCAAAGTTGTTTTGATAAAAAATAATTTACACATCAAAGGTATTGACCATTTTACCCTCAAGGGTTGTAAATGAAATCATTTTCTTGAAACGCGTGTATCGCGCCCTCATTTCCAATCGGACGAAGACTAGTAATGCAAGATGCACAAGGTTTTGAGAGTATTAGAGGATGATGGAAGAGAACAACAAAGGAAATGAAGTTCAATTTACAAAATGTTGGTCGAGAAAAGACCGATTGAAAGATAAACGGAGGCACAAATTCTAAACACATTTTCGCAACCTTCTGCACATTCTCAGTCTTGTCCGACTCTCACGTCACTATTTCTAGGGGTGTTCATCGTTCCGTATGTGCTCCACAGAGTTCATAGGGCTCTCACGGCATTTCATCAATTCATCAGAAACCGTTTCATCGTCAGGATTTAACCATGGCGACACTGTATATATTTACTGAAGCCAAATTCGATATTGTCTACGCCACCAACAATATAACTAGACCGATGCAGAACAAGTAGCGGCCCAATTCTATGATCAATTGGACCGGTCGAAGCCTAGGAGGCCCAAACAACACTCAATTGAAAATTGCCAAATTCGGCAATTTATTGACGAGCCCGGAATAGGCCCAAACTTGGTGGTTTGCAAGTAGAGTAGAGAAGAATCTTAACCTCTTGGATGTGAAAATCCAAAAATCGACCTGTTGTGACATGGAGGTGGTAGTTGTAATGTGATGGGGGGCGATTTTTTATTTTTTTTTTTGAACTGAAGATATTCTCAATGAAAACTAAAAATCAACCAAGAGGATACTACTTAACTCAGCTGGGATCAAAGAAACCCAGTTCTGAGGAAGTAGTCCTGAAACAAGAGAAGCCACCCAATAGGCAACGCGATTGATAGTCCTAGGAATCCAAGATACAAGTAAATTAAAGTCTCTAATAATTTTCCTAATATCTTTGGATAATACGGTCACATTCCCACGGAGGGACCAATTCGAGACACGCTAAAGAGGTATTCGACCAATTCGGACACGCTAAGAGAGGTATTCAGACACCCAATGGGGGGCGAGTGAAATACAGAGTATATATTCTCAATCTTTTTCGGTATTCCCGATAGGAAGCATTCCCACTTGGGCGATTGTCGAGGATTAAACAATTTTTCCGTACGCTTTGATGGGAATTGAGGATTCCCTGTGAACTCTTTGGAACGCAAGAGCAACGAATAAGTACCTTTGAGAAAGGAATTTTAGCACCGAATATGACTTACAACGTGTTTCAGCTTAGGTGACCCCGACGATTTTTGTAGCAGTCCTATTTCTGACCACTATTCACAACTGAGACCTAAATGAATTTTTTATTCAATCCAACCAAATTTTAGTACTTTGAAAATCCTATTTATCGACATAAAATAGGTGTTGTGTTGACTTAGAAATAGGGAGTTGCGCGCGAGCGTTTTACCGAATTGAAACAAATTGTTTCTTAACCCATTGAGGGTAAAACGGTCAAGTCCTTTGATTGTACAAATGATTTTCTATCAAAACCACTTGGGTTAGAAAGTAAACTGAACAAGCTTTGTAACGGTTCAAACCACGCGTAAATCGGACTTCGGGAGCTTCCGAGGCATGCCCGCGAGTTTGACCTAAGGATGCGTACCGAGCACATATAGATGCGTTCCGAACACATCTTCAAGAATGCACGGCATGCGAACTTCGCGGACTTGCTCCAGACACTCCCGAACTCTGATTTGCGCGTGGTTTGAACCGTAACGAAGCTCGTTACGTATAGTTGTCTGCCAAAGTTGTTTTGATAAAAAATAATTTACACATCAAAGGTATTGACCATTTTACCCTCAACGGTTGTAAATGAAATCATTTTCTTGAAACGCGTGTATCGCGCCCTCATTTCCAATCGGACGAAGACTAGTAATGCAAGATGCACAAGGTTTTGAGAGTATTAGAGGATGATGGAAGAGAACAACAAAGGAAATGAAGTTCAATTTACAAAATGTTGGTCGAGAAAAGACCGATTGAAAGATAAACGGAGGCACAAATTCTAAACACATTTTCGCAACCTTCTGCTCATTCTCAGTCTTGTCCGACTCTCACGTCACTATTTCTAGGGGTGTTCATCGTTCCGTATGTGCTCCACAGAGTTCATAGGGCTCTCACGGCATTTCATCAATTCATCAGAAACCGTTTCGTCGTCAGGATTTAACCATGGCGACACCTGTATATATTTACGAAGCCAAATTCGATATTGTCTACGCCACCAACAATATAACTAGACTGATGCAGAACAAGTAGCGGCCCAATTCTATGATCAATTGGACCGGTCGAAGCCTAGGAGGCCCAAACAACACTCAATTGAAAATTGCCAAATTCGGCAATTTATTGACGGGCCCGGAATAGGCCCAAACTTGGTGGTTTGCAAGTAGAGTAGAGAAGAATCTTAACCTCTTGGATGTGAAAATCCAAAAATCGACCTGTTGTGACATGGAGGTGGTAGTTGTAATGTGATGGGGGGCGATTTTTTATTTTTTTTTTGAACTGAAGATATTCTCAATGAAAACTAAAAATCAGCCAAGAGGATACTACTTAACTCAGCTGGGATCAAAGAAACCCAGTTCTGAGGAAGTAGTCCTGAAACAAGAGAAGCCACCCAATAGGCAACGCGATTGATAGTCCTAGGAATCCAAGATACAAGTAAATTAAAGTCTCTAATAATTTTCCTAATATCCTGGATAATACAGTCACATTCCCACGGAGGGACCAATTCAGACACGCTAAGAGAGGTATTCTGACCAATTCAGACACGCTAAGAGAGGTATTCAGACACCCAATGGGGGGCGAGTGAAATACAGAGTATATATTCTCAATCTTTTTCGGTATTCCCGATAGGAAGCATTCCCACTTGGGCGATTGTCGAGGATAAAACAATTTTTCCGTACGCTTTGATGGGAATTGAGGATTCCCTGTGAACTCTTTGGAACGCAAGAGCAACGAATAAGTACCTTTGAGAAAGGAATTTTAGCACCGAATATGACTTACAACGTGTTTGACTTAGGTGACCCTGACGATTTTTTGTATCCTATTTCGACCACTATTCACAATCGAGACCTAAATGAATTTTTATTCAATCCAACCAAATTTTAGTACTTTGAAAATCCTATTTATCGACATAAAATAGGTGTTGTGTTGACTTAGAAATAGGGAGTTGCTTGCATGAGCATTTTACCGAATTGAAACAAATTGTTTCTTAACCCATTGAGGGTAAAACGGTCAAGTCCTTTGATTGTACAAATGATTTTCTATCAAAACCACTTGGGTTAGAAAGTAAACTGAACAAGCTTTGTAACGGTTCAAACCACGCGTAAATCGGACTTCGGGAGCTTCCGAGGCATGCCCGCGAGTTTGACCTAAGGATGCGTACCGAGCACATATAGATGCGTTCTGAACACATCTTCAAGGTTGCACGGCATGCAAACTTCGCGGACTTGCTCCTGACACTCCCGAACTCTGATTTGCGCGTGGTTTGAACCGTAACGAAGCTCGTTACGTATAGTTGTCTGCCAAAGTTGTTTTGATAAAAAATAATTTACACATCAAAGGTATTGACCATTTTACCCTCAAGGGTTGTAAATGAAATCATTTTCTTGAAACGCGTGTATCGCGCCCTCATTTCCAATCGGACGAAGACCAGTAATGCAAGATGCACAAAGTTTTGAGAGTATTAGAGGATGATGGAAGAGAACAACAAAGGAAATGAAGTTCAATTTACAAAATGTTGGTCGAGAGAAGACCGATTGAAAGATAAACGGAGGCACAAATTCTAAACACATTTTCGCAACCTTCTGCACATTCTCAGTCTTGTCCGACTCTCACGTCCCTATTTCTAGGGGTGTTCATCGTTCCGTATGTGCTCCACAGAGTTCATAGGGCTCTCACGGCACTTCATCAATTCATCAGAAACCGTTTTCGTCAGGATTTAACCATGGCGAGACGTGTATATATTTCTGAAGCCAAATTCGATATTGTCTACGCCACCAACAATATAACTAGACTGATGCAGAACAAGTAGCGGCCCAATTCTATGATCAATTGGACCGGTCGAAGCCTAGGAGGCCCAAACAACTCTCAATTGAAAATTGCCAAATTCGGCAATTTATTGACGAGCCGGAATAGGACCCAAACTTGGTGGTTTGCAAGTAGAGTAGAGAAGAATCTTAACCTCTTGGATGTGAAAATCCAAAAATCGCACATTGACATGGAGGTGGTAGTTGTAATGTGATGGGGGGCGATTTTTTATTTATTTTTTTGAACTGAAGATATTCTCAATGAAAACTAAAAATCAGCCAAGAGGATACTACTTAACTCAGCTGGGATCAAAGAAACCCAGTTCTGAGGAAGTAGTCCTGAAACAAGAGAAGCCACCCAATAGGCAACGCGATTGATAGTCCTAGGAATCCAAGATACAAGTAAATTAAATTCTCTAACAATTTTCCTAATATCCTGGATAATACAGTCACATTCCCACGGAGGGACCAATTCAGACACGCTAAGAGAGGTATTCTGACCAATTCAGACACGCTAAGAGAGGTATTCAGACACCCAATGGGGGGCGAGTGAAATACAGAGTATATATTCTCAATCTTTTTCGGTATTCCCGATAGGAAGCATTCCCACTTGGGCGATTGTCGAGGATAAAACAATTTTCCCGTACGCTTTGATGGGAATTGAGGATTCCCTGTGAACTCTTTGGAACGCAAGAGCAACGAATAAGTACCTTTGAGAAAGGAATTTTAGCACCGAATATGACTTACAACGTGTTTCAGCTTAGGTGACCCCGACGATTTCTGACCACTATTCACAACTGAGACCAAAATGAATTTTTTATTCAATCCAACCAAATTTTAGTACTTTGAAAATCCTATTTATCGACATAAAATAGGTGTTGTGTTGACTTAGAAATAGGGAGTTGCGCTCGAGCGTTTTACCGAATTGAAACAAATTGTTTCTTAACCCATTGAGGGTAAAACGGTCAAGTCCTTTGATTGTACAAATGATTTTCTATCAAAACCACTTCGGTTAGAAAGTAAACTGAACAAACTTTGTAACGGTTCAAACCACGCGTAAATCGGACTTCGGGAGCTTTCGGGGCATGCCCGCGAGTTTGACCTAAGGATGATTACCGAGCACATATAGATGCGTTCCGAACACATCTTCAAGGCTGCACGGCATGCAAACTTCGCGGACTTGCTCCGGACACTCCCGAACTCTGATTTGCGCGTGGTTTGAACCGTAACGAAGCTCGTTACGTATAGTTGTCTGCCAAAGTTGTTTTGATAAAAAATAATTTACACATCAAAGGTCTTGACAATTTTACCCTCAAGGGTTGTAAATCAAATCATTTTCTTGAAACGCGTGTATCGCACCCTCATTTCCAATGGGACGAAGACCAGTAATGCAAGATGCACAAAGTTTTGAGAGTATTAGAGGATGATGGAAGAGAACAACAAAGGAAATGAAGTTCAATTTACAAAATGTTGGTCGAGAGAAGACCGATTGAAAGATAAACGGAGGCACAAATTCTAAACACATTTTCGCAACCTTCTGCACATTCTCAGTCTTCTCCGACTCTCACGTCCCTATTTCTAGGGGTGTTCATCGTTCCGTATGTGCTCCACAGAGTTCATAGGGCTCTCACGGCACTTCATCAATTCATCAGAAACCGTTTCGTCGTCAGGATTTAACCATGGCGAGACCTGTATATATTTGCGAAGCCAAATTTGATATCGTCTACGCCACCAACAATATAACTAGGCTGATGCAGACCAAGTAGCGGCCCAATTCTATGATCAATTGGACCGGTCGAAGCCTAGGAGGCCCAAACAACTCTCAATTGAAAATTGCTAAATTCGGCAATTTATTGACGAGCACGGAATAGGCCCAAACTTGGTGGTTTGCAAGTAGAGTAGAGAAGAATCTTAACCTCTTGGATGTGAAAATCCAAAAATCAACCTGTTGTGACATGGAGGTGGTAGTTGTAATGTGATGGGGGGCGATTTTTTTTTTTTTTTTTTGAACTTAAGTTATTCTCAATGAAAACTATAATCAGCCAAGAGGATACTACTTAACTCAGCTGGGATCAAAGAAACCCAGTTCTGAGGAAGTAGTCCTGAAACAAGAGAAGCCACCTAATAGGCAACGCGATCGATAGTCCTAGGAATCAAAGATACAAGTAAATTAAAGTCTCTAACAATTTTCCTAAATATCCTGGATAATACAGTCACATTCCCACGGAGGGACCAATTCAGACACGCTAAGAGAGGTATTTAGACACCCAATGGGGGGCGATTGAAATACAGAGTATATATTCTCAATCTTTTTCGGTATTCCCGATAGGAAGCATTCCCACTTGGGCGATTGTCGAAGATAAAACAATTTTCCCGTACGATTTGATGGGAATTGAGGATTCCCTGTGAACTCTTTGGAACGCAAGAGCAACGAATAATTACCTTTGAGAAATGAATTTTAGCACCGAATATGACTTACAACGTATTTCAGCTTAGGTGACCCTGACGATTTTTGTAGCAGTCCTATTTCTGACCACTATTCACAACTGAGACCTAAATGAATTTTTTATTCAATCCAACCAAATTTTAGTACTTTGAAAATCCTATTTATCGACATAAAATAGGTGTTGTGTTGACTTAGAAATAGGGAGTTGCGCGCGAGCGTTTTACCGAATTGAAACAAATTGTTTCTTAACAAAACGGTCAAGTCCTATGATTGTACAAATGATTTTCTATCAAAACCACTTGGGTTTGAAAGTAAACTGAACAAGCTTTGTAACGGTTCAAACCACGCGTAAATCGGACTTCGGGAGCTTCCGGGGTATGCCCGCGAGTTTGACCTAAGGATGCGTACCGAGCACATATAGATGCATTCCGAACACATCTTCAAGGCTGCATGGCATGCAAACTTCGCGGACTTGCTCCGGACACTCCCGAACTCTGATTTGCGCGTGGCTTGAACCGTAACGAAGATCGTTACGTATAGTTTTCTGCCAAAGTTGTTTTGATAAAAAATAATTTGCACATCAAAGGTCTAGACCATTTTACCCTCAAGGGTTGTAAATGAAATCATTTTCTTGAAACGCGTGTATCGCGCCCTCATTTCCAATCGGACGAAGACCAGTAATGCAAGATGCACAAAGTTTTGAGAGTATTAGAGGATGATGGAAGAGAACAACAAAGGAAATGAAGTTCAATTTACAAAATGTTGGTCGAGAGAAACCGATTGAAAGATAAACGGAGGCACAAATTCTAAACACATTTTCGCAACCTTCTGCACATTCTCAGTCTTGTCCGACTCTCACGTCCCTATTTCTAGGGGTGTTCATCATTCCGTATGTGCTCCACAGAGTTCATAGGGCTCTCACGGCACTTCATCAATTCAT
The DNA here is from genome assembly GCA_016920895.1 of Vaccinium myrtillus. Classification (NCBI taxonomy): domain Eukaryota; kingdom Viridiplantae; phylum Streptophyta; class Magnoliopsida; order Ericales; family Ericaceae; genus Vaccinium; species Vaccinium myrtillus. Next base: position 498,301 of record CM029279.1, read on the forward strand.
CAGAAACAGTTTCGTCGTTCAGGATTTAACCATGGCGAGACCTGTATATATTTACGAAGCCAAATTCGATATCGTCTACGCCACCAACAATATAACTAGACTGATGCAGAACAAGTAGCGGCCCAATTCTATGATCAATTGGACCGGTCGAAGCCTAGGAGGCCCAAACAACTCTCAATTGAAAATTGCCAAATTCGGCAATTTATTGACGAGTCCGGAATAGGCCCAAACTTGGTGGTTTGCAAGTAGAGTAGAGAAGAATCTTAACCTCTTGGATGTGAAAATCCAAAAATCGACCTGTTGTGATATGGAGGTGGTAGTTGTAATGTGATGGGGGGCGATATTTTTTTTTTTTTTTTGAACTAAAGATATTCTCAATGAAAACTAAAAATCAGCCAAGAGGATACTACTTAACTCAGCTGGGATAAAAGAAACCCAGTTCTGAGGAAGTAGTCCTGAAACAAGAGAAGCCACCCAATAGGCAACGCGATTGATAGTCCTAGGAATCCAAGATACAAGTAAATTAAAGTCTCTAACAATTTTCCTAATATCCTGGACAATACAGTCACATTCCCACGGAGGGACCAATTCAGACACGCTAAGGGATGTATTCTGACCAATTCAGACATGCTAAGAGAGGTATTCAGACACCCAATGGGGGGCGATTGAAATACAGAGTATATATTCGCAATCTTTTTCGGTATTCCCGATAGGAAGCATTCCCACTTGGGCGATTGTCGAGGATAAAACAATTTTTCCGTACGCTTTGATGGGAATTGAGGATTCCCTGTGAACTCTTTGGAACGCAAGAGCAACGAATAAGTACCTTTGAGAAAGGAATTTTAGCACCGAATATGACTTACAACATGTTTCAGCTTAGGTGACCCCGACGATTTTTGTAGCAGTCCTATTTCTGACCACTATTCACAACTGAGACCTAAATGAATTTTTTATTCAATCCAACCAAATTTTAGTACTTTGAAAATCCTATTTATCGACATAAAATAGGTGTTGTGTTGACTTAGAAATAGGGAGTTGCGCGCGAGCGTTTTACCGAATTGAAACAAATTGTTTCTTAACAAAACGGTCAAGTCCTTTGATTGTACAAATGATTTTCTATCAAAACCACTTGGGTTAGAAAGTAAACTGAACAAGCTTTGTAACGGTTCAAACCACGCGTAAATCGGACTTCGGGAGCTTCCGGGGCATGCCCGCGAGTTTGACCTAGTGTGCAGCCTTTAGGATGCGTACCGAGCACATATAGATGCGTTCCGAACGCATCTTCAAGGCTGCACGGCTTGCAAACTTCGCGGACTTGGTCCGGACACTCCCGAACTCCGATTTGCGCGTGGTTTGAACCGTAACGAAGCTCGTTACGTATAGTTGTCTGCCAAAGTTGTTTTGATAAAAAATAATTTACACATCAAAGGTCTTGACCATTTTACCCTCAAGGGTTGTAAATGAAATCATTTTCTTGAAACGAGTGTATGGCCCTCATTTCCAATTGGATGAAGACCAGTAATGCAAGATGCACAAAGTTTTGAGAGTATTAGAGGATGATGGAAGAAAACAACAAAAGCATCAACATACTACCCTCTAAACAGGAAACTTTCATATCAATGAAATCAGTTATGTAACTGACCAATTACCAGAACAACAGTTTATTGACCATTTGCCCTGTATTTGGCATCTCCAAGTTTCATCCAGTTCATCATGATGGCTACGTATCTATCTATCTATCATATTTTACTTTCGTCCCTAAATTACTGCAAGTACTTGTCCCCTCTCTCCCTCTCTCCAAGAATTCACACCACATTATCCATTAAGAGAAAACTCAAAATCACTATAATGATCCACAGTCCAATCATCTCTAAGTAATCTGATCACCTACAGCTTCCATCATCTCAATCAAATATATACATATTTTCTCTTTCTAAACTCTACTAGCCACCACATGTTACTAAAAAAAAATCAACCAGCGTATTCCCCAACTTACTTATTGTCATCCCTCAAGCTGGAGAAAACCAAACCAAACTAAGCCTTGTGATTCAATCAATTTGGGGTCAGCTTCTAGAGGGAACAACACAGGAAGCCACTTATGTTTCCAGTTTGAAGCACTGGAGCACAACATCATAGAAAATATAGTTGTTAAAACACCCAAATCAAAACCAATTGGCAATGAGTGGCCGCCACCCAAGCTCACATACTAGTTTTGGAGGTTATAATTAACCATTGTGGGACAAGCTCTAACACTCCCCCACATGTGCAACCCTTTATCCGCCCGTGGAGAGATAAACAACTGATCCATATCATAGGGATCACAACAAACAACAAAACAAGGTGCACTTAAGACACAAACAACAGTGCAAACAATCAATGGCCTTGTCCAAAAGCCTCCGAAAGCCTAGTTTTGATACCATGTTAAAACATTTAACTCAAAACCAATTGGCAATGAGTGGAGAGGTTGCCCAAGCTCATATACGGAGGTCATAATTAATTAATGTGGGATAAGCTCTAACAATAGTTGTTGATTGAGTGCTGAGCATTAACTTCCTGAAGTCCTAAGGTAATCTTCAGACTTATGATAATCCAAATACCTACATTGCATAGTTGTGCCATGCCGAGTTGCCATAAAATAGCGCACACGGTACTTGGATAGAGGAAACTGATTGGGAAGTGTATTCAAGTCTCTGTAACTTTTACTAACTAGCTAAAGTGTCCCCATTTTTTAAAATTTCCGTTCTTGTGTGAATGTCTATGTCAATATTTGTACTTCTTAGGTTGAGTTTTTTGTTCCTTCCACATCTGTATGAGTCTCAATATGTGTTTGCGTGTGAGTGGATTTCTGTGTACACTTTACACGAATATAATTGATGCTACTAAGTAGAGTTCTTGTTAATAATAGGATTTGCAAGTTGCAACACTGGAAGTAATTAGTTATATTCAAGAGAATTACATAGTCCGAACTTTGCAAGTTACAATTGATGCTGCTGCTTTGTAAAGGTGCTCTCGATAACTTATGACTTGCAACAATGGAATTAATCAGGTGGTATTCAAAAGGAATAAATAGGTCTGGACTTTAGAACTTACGGTGCACTTTAGTTGTATTAACTTGTCCAGATACAGTTCTAGACTTCTAGTTCAGTGCGTTTGAGATGGAAATAATAAATAAAAAATTAGGACTTCGTGGAACACACAATAAGCTCCCTTGTGTTTTTTTTATCCAAATTCCCATCAACGGATGCAGATCAATAAGCCCGTGGTGCAAGGCAAGACTCACTCCTTTACAATTACATTAGAAGTCATTATTTGTATGTCATTGGCGTAGTTGCTTCTATTCGACGTCCAGTCTATTAGCCATTTTAATTGCGAACCGTGTGACAGTAAGGATACACAATTTGTATATGGTGTTTGCCAGAAAACTTCAAGGGAGTGGATTTCCTGAAATACTTCTAAAGCATTTGCCAAATTTCCTACTTTCATCTCCAATGTTGTCTCTAGCCCTTAACATGATCATCCATTTTGTAAAGCAACAGCCTGATATATTTTTCTCACTGGGTTTCCGAGGTTCAAGTGAAGATAAGAATTCAGCATTTGTGTTTTCTCCCATGGGAGGATAGAAAAACTCTCTAAAAGAACATGTTTCTACAATACAGTATGGTGACTTTTTCGCTACAAAATTGGTTTGAAGTTGGTTCAAAGCCAACCGATTCACATGTAAGTGAACTTAACTGTTTTGGTCCTAAGTTCTCGGCTTCTGCTTATATTTGAGTTCTAGTTATGTTGCTAGTGGCCTAGCTATAAAAATAATAGGCATACTGACTCATCTGGCTTCCATTTATATTTTACCCCCAACCCATTCCTTTCATTTAGGAAGTACTTCTATGCCTGTATAGCTTGAATATAGCTTACAACTGCTTCTTTCTGTTAAAATCTCTATGTTTGATCCGATGGACTGCGCCTTGTAACTGAAGACATGTTTCAGATTTTTGAGTCGTTTTAGATCAAATTTTATCTTGTCCTGCTGTGATTAAAAAAAAAATGTTCCACTCCAGTTGAGATTCAAAGCAAGTTATCATTTCATGGATCCCCAACAGCATTGACACCCTACTAGTACAGTTAAATCATTCGAGACGGGAGAGTATGAAATAATGGCATTTGAAAGCTTTATCTAGAGAATCAAAAGTCTTCTATTGGTGATTTTTAATTTTTTCTTCTTTCTCTTTAGGGATGACAATGTATTAAGGAGTGGTAAAAAATACGTTGCACAGATTGGGACAAGTATGGGTTGACTTCCATGCAACAAACAAAAAGAAAGTTGTGACCATACCCTTTGGTCCACTAATATGATATCATAGCAGCAAAACGTGCATTGCATAACTTGATACCCAGAAATAAGGCTATTTGAGGGGTCTTTTTGACCAGTATTCCTCACCCTTTTCAAGCTATTGTAACAGCTTCAACAAGCAGTCAAGCCTTCCTCAATTTGTGTTGATCCCATCTCCATTCACGATACACTTCAAGTAGGATACTAGTCAACTGCACAAGTGGACCAAATCTCATGAAGTATCACTTCTTTTTCTTTAAGTAAAGAGTTGATGATTTTTTCGATTAGATGCTGATTTTTTTGTTGATATCTTTTATTACTTGATTAGTCAAGATGGGCGTGCTAATTTCAGAAGACTCGGGTGGATGCACTGCATATCTACTTTGTTCAGACTAGAAAGAAGATGAAATCCTCTTTTAATGGAGCAATGTGAAGTTTAACTATTAATAAGTCAGGTAAACTAATACTTGTGTTCTTCAATTTATGCCACATGAGTTATTGACACAACGCAACATCCAGTGTCTCATTGGCATGTTATACAAGTTGGTGTTCACTGTTCACACATTTGTTAACAGACTTTCTCCTTCACTGAATTATTCTAGGTTTATCCATTTTGTAACAGTTTCTATGGCATAAAGAGGACTTTTTGTAGTTTCAAAATTATAATTTATCTGTAAACCAGCAATACAGGTAACTCACAAACGTCACATCCCATACCCCATATTTTTTAAATTGCTAAAACAAGCTACTCTCTTGAATGATATTTATTAGTAGTCATCTTTCTCAACTCGAGTAGCCACTTCTTTGTCTAATGGCTTTCAAACAGAAGCAAAACAGTCACGGTCCTCTTGTAATCTTGCTCTTGGCATGGTGCCTATATAGTTATAGTTGTTGACAATATGGTTGCAGAGGTGAGAAATACTTGCATGAATCTTATTAATTAGTAATTTTTCGGTAGTTGTTGTGGTTTGTCTGAATATTAGCCCAGGTTTTCTGTAAACCGTTTGCAACTAGCTTGATCCAATAGCCCGACCGCTAGGTCCAACCTAGTGTAGACACCCCGATTTTGACCTGAGAAACTTATCAAACATTCCCGATGATGAAATAGACCAATCGTGCATACCTCGAGGCTAAGAACAAGGCTTGAACTCACCAAACCACCCTAAACCATTCTAAACCCTCCTAGAACAACCTTAAACCAACCAAAATGACCAAAATACCCTTCAAACCATCCATAAACCATTTCAAAACAAACTCAAGCCTACACCATCTTCTAGTACATTCAAAACCCTCTTTATTGATATATAATACGTCTCAATCCATTTTGAAATGAGGGAGATGTGTCCGTTTTACCAAAATGACTTGTTTTCCCGACCTTCTGAGGGTAAAATGGTCACATACTTGGATGTATAAATTTTCTGGATTCCAAACCACTTGGGTTAGAAAGTAGACTCAACAAGCTTTCCAACGCTTCAAACCGCGTCAAAAACGGAATTCGGTAGCACCCGGGGCGACCCTGCAAAGTTTTACCTTTTGAGCAACAGCCTTGAGCGCTCAAGCCCTGGACCTTGAGCGCTCAAACCCATAAAACCCACCTTGAGCGCTCAATCCTACGGCTTTGAGCGCTCAACTCTGATCCAGATCAGTTTTCTGCAGAGCATCTAATCATGATATTCTACTGCAAGAGGAGCGTCTACCTATGTTTTCTACTGCCTAAATACACTTCCTAGACCCTTGAACATCTCCTCAATCACCCCCCAAACCCAATTCAAAGATTAAACCCACTTCCCTCCCATTTCTCTCTCTATATAAACCTCCTCCACTCCCTCACTCACCCTCTTGGCTGCCCCTACTGCCATTTTCTCCCCCCATCAGATCAAACCCACTCTCTCTCATCACTTCAATCACGTTTTAGCCTCTCTCTCCTCCATAGCCACCATCCTCCATCATCTTCAACCTCCAAAACACCCAAAAACCTTCTTTAAAAGGCCTACAACACATGGGTCTTTGAAAAACCAACTACAACAGCCCCTCTCTCACTCTAATAAGCCATTTTACAGCCCATACATTCCATCAATTTCGTCCAAACCTAGCTCTTCCATCAAAACCCACCTCATCCAAGCCAAAATCACCATTTTAAGCTCAAATACTCCATCATCCACTCAATCAATCATTCAATCAGCCCTACACTCACACTCCTCTGTCCAAAATACTTCATCTATAGTCCATAAACACAGCCACTACCCATCCATTCATCAAACCACAAGTTCAAGCCTTGATCATAGCCGAAAAGGTAGAAAATCATGTGAAAATCACTGTTTTGGTCTTGCTGAGGGAGACCAGTGGGCTCATTCAAGTTCCTCATACTTGAAATGAGCCTACAAGGTCTGAAAAGTATCAAGAAAAGCATTTTTAAAACCTGTTATTTTGGTAGGATTGAGCGCTCAAGCTCAAGGCCTTGAGTGCTCAATCTGTTTTCTAACAGCTTACAAATCTTGTTCTGCTTTGATGATGGATCAGAGATTAATGTGCATGAGCTGTGTGTGTGGGTTGAAATCAGTTTGATCCTCTTCTATTATCTATCAAGAATCATCAAACTCGATTTTTAACACATCATTTACTTTCCAAAATTCTTCAAAGTCCATGTTTCTGTCCAGTTTTGGGAAAATAAAGTATAATCATTGATTTGGGGTTGTTTGATCATCCAATGTCATGTTATAGCAAAATTTGGCGACCTGGAAGTGGCTTGAGCGCTCAAGGCCTTACCCTTGAGCGCTCAATCCACTTTGAGCGCTCAAACCCCAACAAAAAGTCAGTCACAGTGTTTCAGCCATAACTTTTTACTCCGAACTCCGTTTTCAACGTATTATATATCAAAACGTAGATAATTTGAAGGGCTACAACTTTGTAGTTTTATATTCTTCCTGATTATGTCTCAAAGGCCTCCAAAAAATGTAAATAGTGTTGGAAAGTCAAATAATTTTGCTCAATATGGTGTTCTAAGTCCTATTTCTCTCTTTCATTGTCATTTTCTTTGTTTATATCATTCCACCATCACATTGTACATTGCACAAGCATCCACCATCACTTGGTTCGTATTTGAATACTTGTTTATGTGTTTTCCCATTCCCATACTCCCCGTTATTTGCTCAAAATCGAATTTCAAATATCTTCAAAATCCCACAAAATATCGAGTAGAGACCGGTTCACGGACCGGGCGAGAGGGGTGCCGTAAAACCCTTCCCCTCTCGTAACCAAACCCCCAAATCCGAGAAATCTTTGGTTCCGCCATGATCAGTGAAATCTTTTTCAAATGGGCAAATGAGTCATATTTTTGATCGGTTTCTCGGGTTCGGAACTCAAATCCGGGTGGCGACTCTAACAATCACAATCTTTTCGAATCGAAAACCGGAGCATCTCCGCGGGGTGTCCACACCTAGTTTCTTATATTGTATATTCACTTGATTCATTGAGTTTTGCATATTTCTTATAAATAGAGAGCTTTTGAATTTCCAAGTAACAGCTCATTATACTCTCCTCTTTCATAACCAAATTTGTTCATCAACCGTGGACATAACCCCTCTTTTCTGCACGTATGATTACCTTGTTTTCTATCATCACTGACTATAGTCCTAAACCCAACCATCACTTCTGTTTAGGGCCATCACATCATCATCAAATAAGAGTACATCATGTAAATGTTTGAATAATCCATTTTACTTTAATTTATTAAAAAGTTTAATACACCTATTTAATGTATTTTGACCTTTCATATTCTATTGAGCATTAAATTGAACCACCATTTTCGGTATTCCATATTCCTTTCCCTTTTCTTTTTGAACTGTCGAAATTTGAAATTTCGAATTTATCAAATTTAAATTTATTTTATGTTCCTCCAATTCTAAATTTATGATAGGTTTATCCAATTCTAAATTTGAAATAGGTTTATTTCGTAAGGACACCCAGTTTTAAAAAAAATCATCCTAGATGTGGGGGCCGAATATACTCATATTGGGCCGACAGACATCAAGGCCGTATATAGTCCAAATGGACTTGTAAATATTTTGGGACGATATGGCCGACGGTATCACGTGTGCCCCGTTAGGGCCGACGGTATCCAAGGGCCCTGTTGGGGCCGAGGTAATGATGCGTCTCCGGATCAAGGGAAGGGCCTATTGGGCTAAGCGGTGTACGGGGCGGGCGGTCATAGCCCGACCCATGAGCTTGCCCGATCGGGTCAGAATGGCGGTTACAAGGGACACGTGCCGAGGGACACCTGGTACTGTGGGAGAGGCTTCTAGAAGCCTCTAGGTGACCACGTGGCTTCCCGTGATAGGCCGGGTCACGTGACTGTAAACATGATGGGTGACGTCACATGACTTGGAGAGCAAGTACAGGGGTATCTATAAATACCAAGGGATAAGCCCTAGAGGTACACACACAATCTGAGATCTACTACTCTTTGTACTCTCTCCTTCTATAGGCTGACTTGATCGTCGGAGTGTCCTTGGGCAAGAGGCCCAAGTGACACTAACCACTGTTCTCTGGTGCAAGATCGCTTGGTAGAAGGTGCGAGTACGTTCCAGGAAGGTTGTACCCTACGTCAGAATCTTCCCACCACACTTGAAAACATAGATAAATTATGAAATTTATCATTTCATTTGCTCAATTTATTTGTTACATTTTTATCATAGAATTTGAAAACAATGTATTTATGCTTGCGACCAAAGATTGTATCTCAAAATGCTTAACCCCAAGCGTAGGGCTATGGAATCACTTGCAAGTATATAAGTCGGTAAGTCCGAGGTCGAATCCATAGGGAACGGTTTTCTGGAGTGAAATGGCTTATCGATCTAAACGATGATTTTTCAGTTGTAGGTAGCCAACCCTTGCTTTGTTTCTTGATGAATTGCCACATTAAAATTAAAACTAAAACTTGCTCAAATTTGACAAAGAGGCTCGGGCCAAGGTTCACACCACCTATAACCTAAATAAATCCATGATTCTCAAAAGGTTACATGATCAAGCCACACAGTAATTGTGCGCCCTCTCGGAAGATTATGCCTAGTTCAACCAAATTTTCTAAGGAGTTTGCCAGACCCTCAAAAGGACATTGACCTAAGTATTATGCGTGCCAATGTTATTGTTGACCCAAAATCAAGACTTAACACTTTTGAGTTCGGAAGTGAACTTCGACTACACACGAACAAACAATTAATTTAGATTCCTTAACGGCGCTTGATATTAATTCCGACTCAATAGAAAATTGTTAAACCCTCGAGGTAACATCGATTTAAGCATTACACGTGCCACTGTTAATGTCGACGCAAAATCAAAAACTTAACAACCTTGACTTTTAAATCGTTAGTTTCGAGTCCAAAGTAAATGCAAACAAATTTTGAAAGCACGAGTGCAAGAATCATGAATCCACTTAGGCCATCAAGTGATGATCACCCTAGGCCGGGCCTATAAAGACTACCCTCCATTGACGAAGAACTCGCCAAGGAAAAGCTGAAAATTACTCTAAACATAACGGCTTTTTAAAGTGATTAAAGAAGATCGGGCTTAAGAGTGTACCAAGGAGATGTGTACGGGAGGGTAGACCAAAGGTGTCCTCCTTTCAATCTCAAAGGAATCCACAACTAAGACTAATCTTAGATTCGGGTTTGGTGTGAGAAACAGCCGAGCAATTTGCGCATACTCACAAGAAAATTCCTGGGAATTTGATTCCTGGTAATCATATTCTTATTCCTACTCAAGATTTTGATCATCCAAACACAGCCTAAAAGTGTAAAAAAATATATAGAAATGTGTAAAAGTGTATAGAAAAAGTGAAAAAGCATCCTGCAATGTGTGGACGGCCCGCGGAAAGTAGTCCACGAAAACGGTTGTTGGTTTGAAAAACGGTTTTGATCGATTGGATGGAGTCGCCACCCGGGTTTGAGGTCCGAACCCGAGAAACCGATTAAAATATGACTCGTTTGCCAATTCGAAAAAGATTTCACTGATCATGGCGGAACCAAAGATTTCTCGGATTCGGGGGTTTGGTTACGAGAGGGGAAGGGTTTTACGGCACTCCTCTCGCCCGATCCGTGAACCGGTCTCTACTCGACATTTTGTGGGATTTTGGAAATGTTTGAAATTTAACTTATCCACGTAGATATATACAAGAAAGATACGAATCTACGGTGGATGCTCGTGCACGTGATCTACATGGGTGATGATGACAACGATAAAGGAAATCACTACAAATATTTACAGAATAAAGAAATCACAGAAACTGTACAACAATTGCAAGAGATTATGTACATAGAACACAAGAGATCACAACCTGGATTCCATAATAGGGGTTGAGCGCTCAAGGGTGATGGCTTGAGCGCTCAAGCCATAATCTGGCTTTCTGGTTTCTGACCTGAAAATGGATTTTGAGTGATTCTCAGGACAATAACATACAGATTAAAGATGTTTGAAGTTGGACAGTTACTGTTTTACTCTTAACTATGAGACTCGCAAAGATTTTTTGGATAAACGACTCGCAAAGATTTTGATGTTTAATCATCATAAAATGGTTAACTTACACTCATGTATGTGATTTTGACGTAGAAGTAGACTATTTTATGAGTGACATGAGCATAGTTAACTATTTAATGATGATCAAAACCAAGAGAAAGCACAAAAATCAGCAAAACAATGACTGACCCAGAGCTGGGTTTGAGCGCTCAAGGCCTAAGGCTTGAGCGCTCAACCCCTGCTGAAACTGCAGATTTTGAAAATGTTTTTGAACAACTTTTAGACCTTTGTGAGTTCAATACAAATATAAAGAACTTGTTTGAACTCACTGGTCTTCCTCAGCAAGACCAAAATAGTGATTTTCACATGGTTTTCTACCTTTTTGGGCTATGATCAAGGCTTGAACTTGTAGTTTGATGAATGGATGGGTAGTGGCTGTGTTTATGGGCTATAGATAAAGTATTTTGGACAGAGGAGTGTGAGTGTAGGGCTGATTGAATGATTGATTGAGTGGATGATGGAGTATTTGAGCTTAAAATGGTGATTTTTGCTTGGATGAGGTGAGTTTTGATGGAAGAGCTAGGTTTGGACGAAATTGATGGAATGTATGGGCTGTAAATGGCTTATTAGAGTGAGAGAGGGGCTGTTGTAGTTGGTTTTTCAGAGACCCATGTGTTGTAGGCCTTAAAGATGGGATTTTTGGGTGTTTTGGAGGTTGAAGATGATGGAGGATGGTGGCTATGGAGGAAAGAGAGGCTAAAATGTGATTGAAGTGATGAGAGAGAGTGGGTTTGATCTGATGAAGGGTGAAAATGGCAGTAGTGGGGAGCCAAGCGGGTGGAGGAGGTTTATATAGAGAGAGAAATGGGAGGGAAGTGGGTTTAATCTTTGAATTGGGTTTGGGGGGTGATTGAGGAGATGTTCAAGGGTCTAGGAAGTGTATTTAGGCAGTAGAAAACATAGGTAGACGCTCCTCTTGCAGTAGAATATCATAATTAGATGCTCTGCAGAAAACTGATCTGGATCAGAGTTGAGCGCTCAAAGCCATGAGCTTGAGCGCTCAAGGTGGAATTTTGGGTTTGAGCGCTCAAGGTCCAGGGCTTGAGCGCTCAAGGATGTTGCTCAAAAGGTAAAACTTTGCGGGGCCGCCCCGGGTGCTACCGAACTCCGTTTCGTGCGTGGTTTGAAGCGTTGGAAAGCTTGTTGAGTCTACTTTCTAACCCAAGTGGTTTGAACCCAAGATAATTGTACATCCAAGTATGTGACCATTTTACCCTCAGAAGGTTGGGAAAACAAGTCATTTTGGTAAAACGGACACAGCTCCCTCATTTCAAAACGGATTGGGATGAATTATATATCAATAAAGAGGGTTTTGAATGTACTAGAAGATGGTGTAGGCTTGGGTTTGTTTTGAAGAGGTTTATGGATGGTTTAAAGGGTATTTTGGTCATTTTGGTTGGTTTAAGGTTGTTCTAGGAGGGTTTAGAATGGTTTAGGGTGGTTTGGTGAGTTCAAGACTTGTTCAAGCCTCGGGTAGCCACGATTGGTCCATTTCATCATCGGGAATGCTTCGAGCGCATCCCGAGTTCAAAATCGGGATGTCTACACAATGCGTGTTTTTTTTTTAAATCTTCTTTCATGTTTTATTGTTAGCCCAATTTCCCTTGCCGGATTGGACTTGTAGTAGTAAGATGAGAAGTTGAAGCCAGACTTCTCAACCTACACCATTAAAGTTTTGTTCAAATTGTTTCCTTCATCTCCAGGAAAAAACACACACACACACTGGTGTTTCTTAAGTATTCGTAACCATATTATCATGTACAAGAAGAACTTGAAGATTTCATACGGGTTTTATGCATTTGGTATTAGGTTAAGTTGAGCATCTAAAAGAATTTATTCAAAGAGTTTATGTTTTTTTTGTTTATTATTATGCATAAAATTAATCTGGCTAACCGGTTGAGATTGAAAACTTTGCACAAAACCCATCTTCAAAGCAAGAGAGAGAAAAACTCTATTCTGCCTAGGGCAAAGTTATCAATCTCGTACTGGTTAGCGGACTATTTTCTCTATTGAAATGATACATACCGGTACCAACTTATGTCTCGGCACCGTATCAGATTTAACACGAAAAATATTTTATACTCCGTATCTTTTTATGACATTTATGAGAATTTTTTTATTTATGTTAATAAAACCTATTAGGAGTAAAATATGAACACATGTGAAGACGAGGGAGTGTTTTGGCTCCAAATGGATTATTTTCTTTGTCTTTATTTAGTTTTTGTTGTATTAGTTAGTTTTGCGTTGATTTTTTTATAAATTATTGGTTCGTCACGATTAGGGCTGTAAATGAACTGAGTCATTCGCGAACTATTCGAGGGTCATTTTGGTAAGAGTTTGTTCGAGTTCGATTCATCTACTAAACGAACTGAACCTAAACCTTAATATTAGGCTCGTTCCATAAAGGAGCGAACCTGAACCTAAGTGTATTTGGCTCAGTTAAGCTCGCGAACTTGGAGTCAAAATACAATTAATAATACTTTATGGGTTACTTGTAAATATTTTATAATTAAGGGATGTATACTTTAGGGGTTTACATGTAAATATTTTATAGTCAAGGGATGCATATAAATTTTTTTAATTATTTTGCCCCCTCATCCAGTAACTGCTCCAGTATTCTCGATCCAAACAATATCAGCATCATTTCCTGAAGAGAATTTTTTACTACTATATTTACAGATGTGGCGCATGGGCCACTCATTAGGGGGCCACATGTAAATATTGTAATAATTACAACCATTCATGAGGATTGAGGAATGGCAATATCGACCGAACCGATGGGTATCGGAACCGAAACTATTTTTTTCACTGAACTGTAACCGATTTTTTCCCCGTGGGTGTGGGTGTGGTTTTGATGGATGGGAAACCGAACGGGTTCGGTTTAGTTATGGGTTTACCTGTGAACCGAACTGATACCCGAACCAAACCGAACCGAAATTAGTTAATTACAGAGAAACCCCTTATATTATATATACATATTACGTAAACCCCTTGTGCATCTTTTAAAATTACACTACTAGTCCTTGTATATATATATAGCCCACGGTTCACATCCACATCTCCCGGAAATAAGAAAAACATGACTTTTTTTGTGTTGCAAATTATTTTTGGAAAATCTGATCCGTCCAATGTGTTCAGAAGATGTTTTCAAGGGTCTACGCCGGAAATCTTCAAAAAAAAATACCGGGAAGGGCTTTATCCAAGCAGTTTTCACAAAAAATGTAAATATATATTTTTTGTGAAAATTGATTGGATGAAGCCCTTCCCGGTATTTTGTTTTGAAGATTTCTCGCGTGAACCCTTGAAAACACCTTCTAAACACATTGGACAGATCGGATCGTCAAAAAAATGTTTAGATCATGAGGTCCGGAAATGAAAAGTCCGGATGTGAACCATTCCCATTTTGTTTTGAAGATTTCTCACATAGACCCTTGAAAACACCTTCTGAACACATTGGACAGATCGGATCGTCAAAAAAATGTTTAGATCATGAGGTCCGGAAATGAAAAGTCCGGATATATATAAGGTTTTCCAGGTAGGGGTTTTTTCTCACTGATGCAGACATTTTGTGAGAGACGAGAGACAGACTTCTTCGTTTCTTCTTCCTCTGACCTCCATGTTTCTTCTTCCTACGACCTCCATCCGACCTCCATGTTTCTTCTTCCTACGACCTCCATCGATCGACGGCGACTGCCACTCCTCTGAATCCGGTGCCCGTAAATCTCTCTCTCTCTGTCTCTCCTTGATCAGAAATCGATTAATGAGAAATGCCGCAAGTTGTCAAAGCGGGTTGCATTTTATTCCGTAGACTGTAGAGATTCCTGCGGTGAAATATTCGTTGATCTGCAGAACTTTACCTATTCAAAGGTGACTGTGTATTTCATTTTAATTCTCCTATGTAGTCTATCAGTTTGTTGTATGTTGCTTTATCTTTATATCCACTAATCGATTGTTCGATCTTCTTCCTCCGTAGATCTGTTCTTTCATGGATGTTTCTCTGTCTATCTCAGATAATCGGGTACCCTTTCGGTTCGGGGCAAACCGGAACCCCGTTTGGTTCAGCCACGGAACATGGTTTCTCAACCCGTTCGGTTTTCGGGGCGGATTCGGGGCAGTGTTATGGTCTTGCGGTTCGGTTCGGGTTGTGCCCCAATCCGCCCCGTTGCCATCTTCATTTGTAAGGTCTGGGAAAAATTGTACCCACGCAAAAAATTAACTTTATTGAACATCGATAAATACGTACGGTCGTTAACATTTTAACTTAAAACTATTGATAGAATCCAGACCATCCGTTTTTTAAACCAAAATTCAACTTTTGACATACCTATTCATGTCCAATCAAGTTAATTTTTTAAGGATACATTATTTTGATGGGGCCCACAAAAACCGATGGCCAGGCTTGCGCCACTTACGTAAATAAGACAATCTCTTTCCTGAACCACTCCTTACACACATTGAGCAATTTAGTAAGGAAAGAAGAGAATCTAGTAGGGTTTCTTTCCAAAATACTCATTTAGATTGAATAATTTGGTGAAAATTTGAGAAAAAAGTATCAAAAGAAAATGTTTTGATTAACCCCTTCTCTTTCTCACACTTTTTCCTCGCACTTTTTCCCACAAAAAGTGTGAGAGTCGGTAAGAAAGGGCTCCCCACGTTTTATCTCCACGTTTCTTTCCATCCATCCAAAGGAGGTGTGTCAGTTAAGGGTTTAAAGGAGGTGTGGGTTAGGGTTTCCCCAGTACCCATTTTCTACATCGCCGCTCCCCTTAGTCCTCTACACCGCCTCCCTCCGCCTCCAGCGCCTCCTCCAAGTAGTCTCTCTTCGCTACGAACTAGCTTAGTCCTCTTCACCGCCTCCCTCCGCCTCCAGCGCCTCCTCCAAGTAGCCTCTCTTTGCTACGAACTAGATCCTGCTGAACATACCTAGGTATTCTAATTGCTTGCTATTTCTTTCTCTCTCTTTTTTTTTTTTTTGTTTTGTTTTGTTTATGTTGTTATTGTGGGCTAATGCATCACAAAAGTCAGCATCATTCATGTGTCGTATCTGTTCTCATTAGGTTCAATTTTTTCTTCCCTCTTAATCTGTCATTCTAATGTCCTAAACAACGTCTATTCTAGTGGTGAAGGGGATGAGGAGATCTTTGTTCTCTCTTTAATCACTCTATTGTGGTAAGTATTGCGGTAAGTAGTGTCCTCCTCTCTTCATCTGATGTTCCTTCTTTTTTCTCCTTAGCTTGTTTTGGTTCTTACTTCTTTCAAAAAAAAAAAATTCCTAGATATGTCAAATGGACAAATTCATCCCACTTCACTAAAAGGATTGTCTTTTACCGTACGTCTATCAACGTAATCCCCAATAAGTACAAAAATCATGTTATTTGCCGGAAAACTTGTATCCCGTAGCAAGAAAACGAAGTCATGTAACCGTCCATGGATGTCCCCAACCACCACAATCCTTGAGTCAGCACCAAACCCATCAATTCGAACAATGTTGGGCTCATTGTGAAGTATTTCAGAAAGTAGAAAGCATCAATTTTTCAAGAACTTCCAAGGGGAGTTGTGAAGGCAATTTTGAAGGGGATGGATTTTGAGATTCCCAATCAAAAGCTTACATGAGGGAAATCACCCAACTTTGGGTTAGAATAGATTGGAAGAGCCATGAGATGAGTACTTTAAAGGGTGCTTGAATTTAGGTATGGTTGTCCAAAGAGCGTGTGATATTAGGAGGTAATCTCTCAAGTACATCTTGTAATAAGAAGTGAAACCGAGAAGTGTCATACTCATAACGCTCGATAAAGGTCGTTTTTTTGCTCAACAATGGTCACCTGCTCAGCATGAATGGCTGCGAGCTTGCTACGCAACTCATCACATTATTTGGCAATAATAGAAGTTGGGACTAGAGAACGAGTCGGGGTAATGCTAGGCGCATGAGGGGGTGGGGGTGAGAGTCTGGCTCACAACTGCAAACCATGCAAACTTGACTCCCAATGTTGTTTATCAAAATAGTTAAAAGTCTTTCACTTCGACATCACTAATGGGAATGGGGTAGTACTTACAAACCAACGAGGTGACCAACATTGGAAACGGCAAAGCACGAACAAGGATTAATGGGTTTTGGCAAGCTTTTGAAGTTGTATAGAATTTAAACATCTCCCCATAAATGAAATCTAGAATTGAGACTTCATACTCGCTATGAAACACGTAAACACACGTTTGCTTTCAATATTGAGTTAACAAACAACATATGCGCCAGTAGAAGGCAAAGGGAGTGTGTGACTTGCGGTGGCCAAAATGGCCCCCGCACATACCATTGTCAATTTCATCAAATGTAATGGCACTAGGGCACGGTGCCACGGTGTACTGCCCGAAATGACAACTATGTAAGGCTGTAACAATGTCTCGCCCTGTTATCGTGACAGTAGCACTGTCGATAACATTCCATAATGTCTCACAATCAACTTCATTCACCACTGAGTTCTGATAAAATTGACAAACTTGCCGTGGATGTTGCAGATTCGCTAGGGTACTCTCCACGGATAGTTCGCCTATTTCATCAAAATTTAGTTGGAAATGAAGGTGATTATGAGACATTATAACGGTGTTACCATCAGAGTAACACTGGGTGACATTTCTGCTTCCTTACATAGTCATGTCGTTCCCGGTCGTATACTCTGCCCCAGTGCTGTTACATTTGGTGAAATTGTCAGTGGTATGTGCGTGCGGGGGTCATTTTGGCCGCCGCTAGTTGCACACTCACCGTGTTTTTCTACCGACGCACATTTTATTTGTGAATTGAAGGCAAAGGTGTGTGTTTACCGACAATGAGGAACAAAATGGGAGCTTGTTAGAGGCACTGTACGTGTTTCACTAAACGGGTGTAAAAAAATCTCAATTCCAGATTTAATTTGGGTGGAGATGTTTAAATTTTATAAAATAAAAACTTCAAAAGCTCATCAAACCCCGTCGACCCTTGCTCGTGTTTTACCGTTTTGGACGTTGATCCCCTCGTTGGTTTGCCAGTACTACCCCATCCCTAATAGTGAGGACGAAGTGAAAGACGTTAGCTATTTTGGCAAATAACACTGGGAGTTGAGTTTGCTTGGTTTGTGGCTGTCAGCCAAACTCCTACCCCCACCTCCTATTGCGCCTGTCAACCCCTACTCTTTCCCTTGCCTCGACTTCTATTATTGTCAAGCAATATGATGCATAGTGTAGCAAGCTCGTAGCCATTCATGCTGAGCAGGTGACCATTTTGAGCAGCAAACGGCCTTTGTTAAGCGCTATGAGCGTGATTCTTGGGTCACTCTTTATTGCAAAAATATGCTTCAAATATTACCTCCTAATATCAGACGCCCTTCGGACAATCAATCCTAGATTCAAGCACCCTTTTTAAGTTCCCATCTCATGGCCCTTAGAATCTATTCTAACCTAAAGTTGGGTGATTTCCCTGATGTAAGTTTTTGATTGCTAATCTCAAAATCTACCCGTTTCAAAATTGGCTTCACTACTCCCCTTGGAAGTTCTTGATAAATTGGTGCTTATTGCTTCTGAAATCCTTCACAATGAGCCCACCACTGTTCGAATTGATGGGTTTGGCGCCAACTCAAGGATTGTGGTGGTTGCGGACATTCATGAGCAGCTACATGACTTCATTTTCTTGCTACGGGATGCGAGTTTTTTCTGGCGGATAACATGATTTTTGTATTTAATGAGGATTGTGTTGATAGAGGGCCTTGAGACTCTCATTCTGTTATTGGCATGGAAGGTATATAAGATTCACTTATATGCATATCTTTGATGTTAGTTGAGATGGTGGTGTGACTTGGGTTGTGTGGTAGTTTAATTGTCTTAGCTTTGTTTGGTGGTTTTATTGTTTCCTTGCCTTTTTCAAGTTTGACACTAGTTAGGGGTGGAAGCAAACCGAGCAGCTTGAGGCTCGGCTTGGCTTGTTTAGTTATCGAGCTGAGCCCGAGTTTGAGTTTTAGGCTCGTTTAGTAAACGAGCCGAGCTTAACACTGCAAAGCTCGGCTCATATGTATAGGCTTGCCTTGTTTATGAAAGCTTGTTTAGTAAATATACTTGCCTCGGCTCATTTATAATTGGGCCGAGCTCGAGCTCAAATTTTTGGCTTGTTTTTAGTAAACAAGCTCAAGCTTGGCTCATTTGCGCCCCTAACACGGCTAATACTTGATGAGCTGCAAGCCGGTAAATCGACATGAAAATGAAGTATTTAGGGTAATAAAATGAAGTATTTAGAATTTGAAGAATTGAATTAATTGAAATCTGAATGTGAGCTTATATGTGGATTTGCTATGGATGATTGGTGCTGAATATGCTATGTTTTTTACAACTACAATTGATTAAGGTTTGGTCGTTTGGACTCCATTTACTTCCTGAAACAATCAACCATAAGGTTGCTATGTCTCCTATGAGAGTTGGTTATTCTGTGACGGCGTTTTCCATTTTGGGAGGACTTAAACCTATATCCCATATCGTTCATCTAAGCTATCCAAGCTTGGTTAATATATTTTAGAGGCTACTCAACTATAGCCAATTGGTTTTAGGTTGGAACCCTAAAGAAATCTAAGATGGTTTCAGAGCTTGGTCCTTGGTGGTCTCATCTGCCAAGTAGAGTCTTGGTCGCCCGAGTCAAATAGCCTCATCTCCTCAATTTGTACATCCACGTCATCCACATGCCTCAGGGCTGCAAGTGATGGGGAGTGCTAGACTTTGCTCATCTAAACACCCAAGCTAGGTTAGTATATTCTTGAGGCTACTCAATCTATAGCCAATTGGATTTTAGGTTGGAACCCTCAAAGAAATCCAACATGCCCAAACAATCCTTGTAAAATCTCTCTATTCAAACTCCTCAGCTGCCCAGCGAGTGTCCTCTTTGTCTTGGAAAAATTTATCAACGTCAAATATCATGGGAAGAGGTAGATGCCCACAACGCATCACATTGGCACTGGGGCATAGCAGGATGCAACGGCCTTGGTTGGTGGTTACATGTGAGGAGTGGTGGGTCTGCTGGTGGTGGTGGTAGAAGTCAACTCGGAGCAGAGGGTTCGGGGCAGGTTGAGGCAGAGATTGAACTGAAATTCTCTTGTTGGTTCCTTCGAGGATGGGGAAGGTCCTGACTTAGTTCTGGGCGATGTCCTGTGGACAGACCAGTCAATGAGCCTGGACCTTTCTCCAAGTACAGAGCGAGGAATGGGTCTTTTTTGGGGCCTGGACTGCAGTGAAGAATTCCTTAAGAAGTGCAATCTGAAGGTGATTCCCAAAGCAATTTTCCCCTTAGATACTCATGTCATTATATTGTACTTACCTGTTATTGTTGGTTTACGCTTTGGTCAATTGCTTATCATGTTATGACTTTGTATTATAAAATTTGAGAAGGCATGACCTGTACCAAACTGAGTCTTATCGGAACTTTGTTGATGTGATAACATCATCTTTTTTTCTTTTTTTTTGAAGTCTCAAATTATCCCAAAAGATTAAGCTTTAATGAAATGGGCTTAAAAGTGTATATCAAGCTATTCCACACTTGTCACATGCAAATCCTGTCACAAAGGAAGAGATCCAAAATGGGCTTAAAAGTGTATATCAAGCTATTCCACACTTGTCACATGCAAATCCTGTCACAAAGGAAGAGATCCAAACATCCATATGCACAAAGGAAGAGATGAATGCAAATTGGGAACCAAAATTGAACACAATCAACACATGCCCTCCCATAAATATGCTCAGCAGTGTATAACTAGCTATACAACATCTTTATATCTTGTTTTAAGCAATAATAATGCAAATAGGATGAAGGGATGCATATAGATGGTTGGAAAGTTTTTAAGAATTAGTTATAGTCTGTGTAATCCTAGACTTTGGATACTTGGTAGAATGCTTAAGTGACAATTTAAACTTTACTGCAGCCTCAATTTCGGATTAAAATTGTTTCTTTCGAGCTTATGTTTTTTTAGATTCCAAATGTGGGGGTCTATAGAGAACTAAAAGTGCACATGATTTATTGTTACATGAGTGTATAGTTTTCCAGTTGCACTTTGTATAAATTTTTTGCTCTATATAGTAGAACTTGAGATTTTGTACGGAAAAATGCATTCGGGTGCAAGTGTAAGCTTCCCCACCCCAAGAAAACAACACCAAAAACACACTTATTTGTTTTCATTGTCCTCTTTGAATTTACTTTTGCGTTTAATAGTATCTTTCAAGTTGTAAGACACTGGATCGTGGTGCTCCATCTTGGTTGGTCCTTTGGCATTGTTGTTACCGCAGTTAATTATCAGATCACTTGAAGGTCCTGATGCAAAGGAAAAGTGGCCTGGTCAAGAAGGAATGAATGAAGGGTACACAATAGATCATGTCGTAGAGTC
Source organism: Vaccinium myrtillus (assembly GCA_016920895.1). Lineage (NCBI taxonomy): Eukaryota > Viridiplantae > Streptophyta > Magnoliopsida > Ericales > Ericaceae > Vaccinium > Vaccinium myrtillus. The sequence goes on from CM029279.1 coordinate 519,580, forward strand.
TGGGAGATTTGAATACTCTGTTCAGTGCTCCTGACTATCCCCAGTTCCAGGTACTTCTCTTCTATTGTGGTTTTTGTCTATATGTTATTTCAACATTTGTTATGGCCAATTTGATAAAGTTTCCATCCATTGGCATGACATGTCTATTGATAAATCTAATGTTAGATTTTTTACTATCATCTTGAAATTACTACCATTTGAGGTGAATTCAATCTTTGTTTCCACCTTTAGTTGGACCACATGATGGAGTAGTATTTTATCTTCTATTTTTAATTATTTACCTATTTTTTGTTCTTCCTTTTTCAACTTGATAGAAGTTTGAAAAGTGCCTTCTTTTGGGGGCCTTCTTTTGTCACTTTTTTCATTATAAATTTTAAGGATACTAGCAATGTAAAGTTGCCTCTTGAAGAAGAGAATCTTCTTGGAAAAGGAAACTTCAGAGAAGTTGCTTAGTTAGGGAGACATCTTGATGATACATGTAGATGTCCCTTCCCTTTTGAAATTCCTTAAAATGTTTATAGGATTTCTCTTAATCTATGAAAAATACTATTTTTCTTGTTTTCGACAAGAATCCCTTGTAAAATGGTTTTGGTGGAAACCTCTCATGGAACTTCCAGTCTTTTCCTCTCATGAAGAAGGCATGGAATAGTAAATGTAATAATTGAGGGCAATAAAAGTTGCCCCCAGAAAGGCATGGAAGAGAGCTACAAATTTGACATGTTATATTTGTTTTGGTTGTTAGCTTCTACAAATTCTAAAGACGAAAGATATTCACCTTCAAAAAGCGATGCTAATTGCAAATGGCCAGTATGAGATGTTGTTAACAGAACATCATAACTCTTGTTTCTTGAACCCCTTCCATTTGGATAAATGAAATTTCACCTGACCTTGATCATTTCACCTGGCCTTGATCTGCTGTTTGCTTGAAAATGGGGTCATTTGGGCATGTCCAATGCATATATGGTGTTAGATGGAGGATCTTCTTTCATCCTGATGCATTAGGTGGTTAGTTTTTCATGAGAACTTGTTATATGTTTGTAGTAAAATTTTTTTTTTTTTGGTAATTAACCGATGTATTAGAAACCAGAAAAAGAATTCACAGTGGAACAAAAACTAAGGCATAAGCCTGTACAAGAAATGAATCAAAAAGAGACTAAAGCCTATACAATATAAAAAACCTAGAAAGGAATGTGCCAATTTTGGCAAAGCTGAGTAGATAAAGGTGTAGGCTTAATGTTCCTGCTTTGAGAAGCTTTGACCCCGACTTCAAATCTGACTTGCCCGATAATTGCTGAGGGAGACCGATGAATGGCTTTAAAGATTCTAAAATTCCTCTCCTGCCAAACAAAATAAACTGCAGCAGCAAAAGCAAGTCTCCTAATAAGGTTAGGGAAACCCTTCCCTTTGAAATGAGAGGAGAACCAGGCAAGCTTTTGAGACCAAAGAGTAGGACCAAGGGGAATGCAACATAGATTTGCAATGGCCGCCCACACCTGACTGGAGAAAGAACACTCAAAAAGAAGGTGATCCAGAGTTTCAGGAAAATTATCACAAAGAGGACAAGTAGACCTAGAAATGACCCCCCATCTGTGAAGTTTATCTCTTGTTCTTAAGCTGCCTCTAACAGCCAACCACAAAATAAAACTATGCCTCGGAATATTTTTTGAGAACCAAACCACCTTGTGCCAGGAGACTAGTGTAGTAAATATTCAATGCCTTGAAAATGGGTATATAGATTTGGCAGAGACGGAGAGAGGACCTGCATCTAGAAGGTTTTCAATTTGGAATCATATAATGATTTGCTTTCATTTTACGCCTTTCCATAACCATCAATGTTGCTTCATGAGGCCAATGCTTCTTTCTGGAACCTTGACAAACAGGATTTATAGTTCTTCTCTGGTTCGTTGGTTCACTAAGCTGTACGTGTCCTTCAACAGACCTGATATTTGGATTAAAACCATTCCAACTTGGACATGATGCTTAGGACCGACTTGTTAATATGAACCTCTTAAACATGGTTTTGCTTTCTGTTTCTAATCTTTTCCACTCCACTGCATTTGGTTTGGTTAGGACTCTAGGACAGAGGTCCCCATTTGAGCCATTTTTGGATCCTATGCTTCTTTGGGATATTGCAAACCACAAATGTGGCTTCACTAGACCATCGGAGATAGGGGGTTATCAATTTATCATGCTCCCCTAGATTAATTGTCTCCCCCATTGACAATTTCCCTGAGATTCTTTGACTCCAGGTGAGATACTGAACGAGGCAATTTAAGTGATTTGCCAAAATATATTCAAGAGTGTAAAGAGTGGATAGATGGACCCATTCTAGAACTGTATCGACAACAAGGAGGATTCCAGATGAGCATCATAAAGGCCAAAGCTGACCTTGACCATCTCACATCAGACAATATCAGGAAAAAGCAAATATTTCCATTTGATAGGAAATGAGATGCTCCTTTCCGTGAGAATAGGTAATGGAATTTGGGGAGTAACAAAATAGGCTTTTTATCATGAAAATGGTAATTATATGTTAATCATGATAGCTGATTCTTGCTCAATCCATCCCTGAAAAAAACAAAAAACAATCAAGAGTATTCTTTACTACCAGGCCTTTGATATGATTTTGCGAAGTATGAGACATTGATACGTTCAGTTTGTGAGTTCTGGACAATATTTTTATGCATTTGCTTGATTGTATGCTTTGTTATTTAACTTGTACAAATTGTGTTAAGTTGAGTAGTATTTGCGCTTTCTTGGTACGAATATGGTATTGTTGTTTAGGTGTATGCATATTGGTGTTTCCATATGTATGAACAATTGAACCTGATTTCAACTGCATGGCAGGCAAATCCTTTTTATGACTATGAGGATGTGATCGACTCCGATGAAGAGTTGGACACAGAATCAATTGTGTCATGATCTTCGTGAAAGAGTTAGTCAAGATACGTAACCTTCACCTTCACCCTTTTTGTGTACGGGTGACATTCTCCACGCCTCCGTTGTCCATATTACTCATTTAGCGATCGGGGATAAAATTCCATGTAAGTCAAACATCGAGATAGGTTCGCGGCTTATGTGTCATATTTATAATACGCAACCAATCAGCAGTAGCAACCATTCCTTAAAATTTCTCATTGGCCGTGCTCTTTGAAAACATATTTTCAAATATGAATCATGAGCTGGGGAAGAAGTCCGGGGAATCTGTTGTAACCTTGTTCTTCCGCTGGCTGCTGAGTTGTTGAACCTTGTTTGTAGTTGAGATCTTACACGTCGCAGCTGGAGAACGTTCGTACAGCAGTCATCTTGTTTATTGAACATCTATGTGGTTACTGAGCACGCAGGAATTGCTATGAATTCAGGATAAAGCATCATGGGATATTTGTTTGAGTTTTGTTTTCTGTAATTATTTCTGTTATGTTTTTACGTCTCATGAAGTTCCTTACAGTGCAGTCTTAAGTCGTAACGGGTGTACTATATATACTCTTACTGCATATGAATTTTGTTTTGTGAATTTACCATGTACGCTTACAAGTTGTACAAATGCTCACATAAATTCAGAGTGCACTTGTACAAATGCTCACATAAATTCAGAGTGCATGTGATTTGCAATGTTGAGTCTTAGACTCTTCTTAAACGGATCTTGCTAGGCGTACGGATTTTTTGTACACAAATAGTACAAATCAATTGATTTGGGGCTATTTTTTGTCCCACACGGATGATCAGAGTCGTTTATGTTTTTCAAATAATGTTTAGTAGTACGCCATAAAAAATCAGTTCAATGTGATACTGGTAAAATGCTCAACCTTTTCATTTTTGTGGCGGCTGTGGTGGAGGTGAATTTAAATATTATTAGAAATACGAAAATATTTAAAACTTTCTAGGACTATCAATTCTTGAGAGGTCAATACATACTCGACTAAGTCAGAACTTTAATTAGGTCTCTTGCTATATCTTCAGATATTATCTATATATCTCGATCTTATATATATGGTGATATTTGCTCCATTGATTGATGATCAGTAATACCTTGAGAATTATATGTTCATACGTAGCTTGGGTGCACCTCACTTAATTCCGAGATACTGAAACTAACAACCAGACATGCCAAATTGTTGATGTTTATTGTAGCGGTAAAAAAACAAAAAGTAAGCGCCACATGACTATACCCCAGAAAACACGTCTGTCTAGTTACCCCAACAAGCATTCACATCAGATCTTAGCCAAACGTGGGTATAATTTCCACTAAATGGTATTTTTGTCATGTGTGTGAGAGGAATGGCTTGTGAAAAAAATACCGAAAATACCATAATTGAAACTCAGCATAGTAGGTAGGTCCCAATTTGCGAAAGCTACTACTATTACAAGCCGGAAGAAAAAAAAGTCTTCGCAAGGCTCTGCCGGTGGTGATGCTCCGGTTCGAGACATTTGTGTAACGAATGTCTATCCCAAGCGACTCCAGACACATTTGAGTCCCCAATCCCCATACCACAGCCATTCAACGGGATTCGAAATCCCAAGGCTATAGTAAATTCAACAGTACTTCAATTCAAGGCAGGACAATTGATCCATCGCAAGGCTATACAGGCACACAAACCAGACACACCACAAACCACACAGGTCCAAAAATGGAAATTTCAGCAGAAGGACAATGGTGAATCCATCGCACTGGGTTTGGGGGAGAGAGAAAGAGATGAACCAAAATGGAAACTCTAACAACAACACATGAATGATGAAACAAAACAAAAATGATGAAACAAAGCGAATTTCCCAAAAACAAAAAATTGTTACGCAGTATTATTCACCGTTTCAGTATCTAAACATGAATAAGACTGAAATTAGAAAACAGGACACAGCATTTTATTCCACCAGGATGTCAGATTATGTACAGATCATAATGAACAAATTTTGTGGAGCAACATATCGGTTAATCTAAGGGTCACTATACATTTCCAACCTATTTACAACTTACTGCAACAAATACGTAAATGGTGTCACGTCTTTCTTGAATCCGGGAGAGCATTTCTTTCAAGTCCTAACTTGCAGTCGACTTGTAACGTCGTCAACCACAAGTCTGCCTGAGACACAAACAGAAAGGGTTGAGAAGAAAAATGGAAACCATTGCTGTTGGCATTTATAAGAAAGATAGCGACTACGAGAAAAATGAATTGCCTTATCCCTAATAAAATGCTACGTTCTTGTTCTTTCTCCCTTAAGGTGCTAATCCAACTATTCTAACGATTCTAACTTTTGCCTATCAAAAAAAAAAAAAACCTTACCAAAATGCTGGCTAAACAATGGGTTCACAATTCCAATGGGAAATTCATGGTGAAACAATGGGAGAACTCCGAATCAATGCAAAGTTGGGTAACGAAGATTTATCAATACAGAAGCTAAAAAATTTATAGGATGAATGTAGTCAGCAGACACTTAAAGCAAATCAGGTATTTAGGATCACTAGATTAGTAACATTCCCTTAATAAGGCATATTTACTTGTAGTTTCCACCTTATTAACAAGTGACTGCAAGCTTCAAGATAGGAAAAACAATTACTAATAAAAAGTAAAAACCTGGAAAATGATGTAATGTAAGAGTCAAAATCTGCACTATGGTAGATGTCACGCTGCTGGGTTTACCTGTACTTTGGAGGCACTTGAGCACTCGTATCTGAGTCCATGACGCGTCAATATGTGAAAGCAATATCGAGATTCTCCGTCTTCTCTTGTAAAGGATGGAAGAGGACCTACTTCAATTATATCTGAGAGTAGGGTGGAGTCCTGAGGACTCAAATCTGCAAAAATATTTCTTTCAATATCATTAGCAAGAAATCCAGCACGTTTCTTCCAATATTGGTACTCAACAACGCATTATAGGATAGTCCTTCTACCTAAACATGGTATGCACCTAGAAAAGGAACAAACAACTCTTGAATAATATTGCCAACTTCAGTGGCACTTTAAGAAAATCCTAATTAGATCATGGGTATATTTTCAGAGTTTCCTCTTTTACTAGGATTTAATAGGTATATTAAGCATACGGTTTTAAAATGCTTTCAGTACAAATAAGGGGAGAAACTCTCATCTTATGCAAGCAAACCTCTCGATCTGCATTTTCCTCAACATTTAAAGTAGTATAACAAAATATGAAGTCCAGTGTTTGGGCTAAATTCAGAACAATTGAATGTACGACACGGAATTGCATACCATCCAGTAACGAGAAGTATGCATCGGTGGAACAAATTAATCCTCGATGAGAGCGAAATAATAGCCCCGTTTGCTAGCATATAATCCAACTAATTTAGCTTATTTGCTTAAAAAAGTTAATGAAAGGTGTTTGTTAACAATTATGAATATTCACTTATTGGGCTTTTCTAGCTTATTTGACCCCAAAAAGCTAGGTTACTTTAAGCTCCAATTTGAAGCTTTTCTGCTTATTTTAAGTTGTAAAAGTTATTCTTACTCAAGTTTTAAGCTCGTAAAGTGAAGTTATTATAAAAAGCTATTTGACAACTCATTCAAGCAAACAGGTTTATATTTTTTTTACAACTTGTAAAAAGTTATAACAAAAAATCTAATAACTTATTTAATTTTTTTTAAGCCAATAATCTAAAAAGCTAACTTATAAGTGCTAACAAATGGGGCCAACATCACTGAATTAGCCTATACGCATTGACTAACAACAAACAACAATTACCAAAGATAGCTAACATTGCTTCAAAGGAAAACAGCACCCTCCTAAACCAAATAAAATCAAGCAAAGACTTCAATCCACTAGGGTACCTATGAATCTGTTCTTTCCCCTTCCTAAAATTTATTCATCGGTCCTTGGTTATTAAAAGTTTTCTAATGTCAAATTAGGTCTTCCTCCTAGCATTTCCATTATCTCTGACTCTGTCACTCCTAATTGTTGGATTTGTCGCTCTTCGTTGTACATACACAAAAAATGGACGTTATTTAGACAAAAAATTTAGCGAAAGTGAATCATCATAATCGTTTGAACCATACAAGGGATAATGCGAATAGCAAGCATGACATGTGCTACATGCCGTTTGTAATTGTACCAAAGTATTTAAGCGGATATCAAAGGGACTAGCAGCAAAAAACATCATTAAGCTACCTGTGGAAAACAAATAAAAGAAGATACATGATCCATGAAGAACGAGAAAGCGTGGAAGCCAGTCATCAACTTCTGTATCATCAAGAGGAGGAGGTTCTCCAGGTAATGTGGCCCATCTCTGTCAAATAAAAGGTCAGGGTAATAATAAAAAATGTTAGTCATTTGTAACAATAAAGCATTCAAGAAAAAAAAAACACAGAATGAAAACAGGATAAAGATAGTACACTCCGGATGTATAGATAGCCAGAAAGTTGAGCAGATCTCAAAATTTGATCCACATTTTCCAACCTACAAAAAAAGAACAGCATAGAAAAACATATTAATCAAGGAAAAAGCAAATCGAAAGTCCAAAATATTTTATCAAGTCCTTACTGAGCTTTCAAATGAGCTTCTCTTTCCTCTAAATAAGCCACCGATGATCGAAGGGATTCTACTTCGGCAGCTGTTAACACAACCTGCAAGGTACAGTGAGAGTGGTTGTTACCACACATAAAAAATATACTACTAGTTAACAAGCAGCAAAAGATAATTCAATCAACCTTTTCTTGACCATCAGTGCCAGATCCCCACATTAGCTCCCGTAGACTAAAGAAGTTTAGCATCGATGTAGCACTTCTCAATTTTCGTCGAGCCCACCAACGGCTATGGGAGCTATGCTAATGCAGAACAGACAAAACCAATTGCTATCACTTAAGAGTATATTACTCATTTCTGTCTTTCTACTTGCAAGAAGAAAGAAGTACCTCGAAGAATTATCTGTCACTGGATGTGAAGTAGGGGGAGTTTTCGTTTGAGGAGACTCCACACTAGATGTTGAGGCTTCAAAATGATCTGAAATAACTTTTATTCCTGGAGAACCATCACCCATGTCCTTCCACTTTAAAAACCTAGAATAGGAATGAAATGAAATGAGTACTTGCAGTAGATAATCCACCTTCCTATATTATACTCCATATAAAAAAGAAGATTCAGGTTTAGTAAACAAGAATTTATCTCTCTAGGAATGTTGTCGTTGCCAGCAGTTAAGACTCTCATAAACTGTCACTATAGTAGCTCGATGGATAAGCATTTATTGTCTTTGCAGTTAGACTCTCATAAACTGTCACTGTAGTAGCTCGATGGCATCAGCATATACTACCCTCTAAACAGGAAACTTTCATATCGGTGAAATCAGTTATGTAACTGACCAATTACCTAAACAACAGTTTATTGACCATTTGCCCTGCATTAAGACCTCCAAATTTCATCCAGTTCATCAAGATGGCTCATATATATCTATCATATTTTACTTTCGTCCCTAAATTACTGCAAGTATTTGTCCCCTCTCTCCCTCTCGTCAAGAATTCACACCACATTATCCATTAAGAGAAAACTCAAAATCACAGTCCAATCATCTCTAAGTAAACTGATCACCCACCGCTTCCATCATCTCATTCACAACTTACATTTACATATTTTGTCTTTCGAAACGCTACCGGCCACCACATCTCACTAAAAAAAATCTGCCAGCGTATTTACCAACTTACTTACTTATTTTCATCCCACAAGCTGGAGAAAAACAAACCAAACTAAGCCTTGTGATTCAATCAATTTGGGGCCAGCTTCTCCAGGGAACAACACAGGAAGCTACTTATGTTCCGGTTTGAAGCACAACATCATAGAAAATATAGTTGTTAAAACAATCAAAACCAATTGGCAATGAGTGGAGAGGCCACCCAAGCTCACATACTAGTTTTGGAGGTTATAATTAACCATTGTGGGATAAACTCTAACACTCCCCCGCACGTGCGACCCCTTACCTATCCGTGGAGAGATAAACAACTGATCCATACCATAGAGATCACAACAAACAACAAAACAAGATGCACTTAAGACAAACAACGGTGCAAACAATCAACGGCCTTGTCCAAAAGCCTCCGAAAGCCTAGATTTGATACCATGTTAAAACATCCAACTCAAAACCAATTGGCAATGAGTGGAGAGGCTGTCCAAGCTCATATACTAGTTTTGGAGGTCATAATTAATTAATGTGGGACAAGCTCTAACAATAGTTGTTGATTGAGTGCTGAGCATTAACTTCCTGAAGTCCTAAGGTAATCTTCAGACTTATGATGTTCCAAATACCTACATAGTTGTGCCATGCTGAGTTGCCATAAAATAGCACATACGAGGATAGAGGGAACTGATTGGGAAGTGTATTTAAGTCTCTATAATTACTAACTAGCTGAAACTTACACCAATGGAACGTGGAACTTGCAAAGCCTTTTTCTAGATATAGAACTCCTTACATTATTTTATCTAGGATTTGCGGAGGGATCTGTGAAATGAAAGGAAAAGAACAGGAAAAAAGTAGCAAGAGAAAATGCAGCAAAAGCTACTCTATTTTTCCCCCCTTCCTTTTCTTGGGGTTAGAAAAAATGAGTAAAAATTAGCAAATATTTGCCACGTTATATCAATTTTTCATGTTTGTTACCCATAGGTATTCCAAAGTGTATGTAATCTGGTCCTCTTTTCATTACCTTTTCCCATCAATAGGTATGGGATCCAAACATAGCCTTAAGGGGGGAGCAGCATCCGGACATGGAGATCATAGTTTTCAGCTTTTCACTTAATAGTCCTCAATTGCATAAATAGAACTTCTAAATTTACGTCCTAAAATGCATCCCAAACTATCAAAATACCATGGTTGCATTCTTCTTCATCTAAGACCTTTTCCATATTTTATTTATTGCAATGTTGATAACTTCTCTACATCTGGTCATTATCTTTCTCTGTTTGATAACACTTTAAAGAAGAATGAGAAAACCAAGCCTGAAACTTTTGCTTCTAGATCTAAAAACTAGATTGAAAAACTAAAGATCCGAAACAAAAAGTTCAGCATTAAAAGTTCCGGAAATCAACAAAACAGCCCTCGATACTCCATTACAAGCTAAGGACAAGAAACTCAATTCTCCATTACAATCTAAGAACAAGAAAAAAGAAGAAGGATTGTTAATTGTCACGAGAAATTAGGTAAAAAGGAACAGAGGTTTAGTTTCTTTTCAGTAATTCGGACCGATCCCACCAACTACATCCTAAGGTTGCTTTGCTCGTACCGAAAACCGGAGCTCCTTCCATAGCTATTTCACACAAGTTTTCATTTTATCTTTCAAACATAGATTTAGCTGATTTCATAAAAGACATTAGCACTACCAAATCAGTTGATATCAAAACACCCAATACTCTACTAAATCTTGTAGAAAGAGGGTAGCAAATACTTTTACGCACGTCCAACCCAGAAAAAAGGAAGATCCAAATATCTAACAACTTCAACAACCCAAAACAATTATAAGACTTGTAATACAAGAAATCACGGTAAGAACAACAAAAATAACAACTAGATAAGTACGTACCTTAGAGATAGAGTGGATAAAAGATGGGATCAGTAAAAGAGAAAAAGGGTTAGCGCATGTACGGATACTTTTTTGTTTGCAGGGATGGAGGAGGAAGAAGAAGAAGCTCTTTCGTTGTATTTCTGGGAAAGTCGCTTGACCCAATGGGAAGCTTGATTGGACTGGTCGGTATGTCGTGTGGTTCTATCCGGATTGGTTGTGTAAAATGACTATTTTAGCCCCCCACTCATTGTGAAGCACTACGATAATTTATGTAATAATGCCTATTGCCTAGTGAGAGTCACGAGCAACTACAATTTTATTCTGAAAATATAGTACTTTCATTTAGGAGGTGAAAAATTATTCACGTCAAAAATCATGTTAATCAAATCTCGATACGGATATTGTGTTATTCATCTTGGTAAGATATACTATTATTCGTCTTGGTGGGACTGATCGGTATGTTATGTCATTCTATCCGGATTAGTTGCGTAACTTGTGACTGTTTTAGCCCCCGATTGATTGTGAATCATGACAATAATTTACGCGATCCCTAAATTTAAAAATAAGAGTCACGGGACTCACTATAATTGTTTTCTGAAAATCTTTATACTTTCATTTAGGAGATGAAAATTTGTTCATGTCCAAAATCTTGTCAATCAGATCTTGGTATAGAATTATTTGAATTTCTCTGTCTTTAGAGAAAGAGACGGTTTGATGTCAAGCTATTTGTTCTTTGAGGTGAATGCGATTCATTTAAATAATTAATGAAGTCAAATCAACCTAATCTTTTCTATGCGGTTTTCCTATCGAGGTCTGCAAAATAATCGGTTCAAATCAACAAATAAAACTCCAATAGGGAATCTCGTATCATCATCACATAAAAAGTATTGGGATATGTTTACATTATAGATTATCCCGTAAAAAGTTTTGCATATGGAATATTGTACTACAATACAACCACCAAATATCCATTGGAGCAATTCGTATTGCTAAAGAGTAAAGCCCCAAGGCTTGGTAAATCTAGTGGGATAGTGGTTTACTCTTTACACAACTAATCATGGTTCGACTCACGAGATCAGACCGTAACAAAGTAATTTTTTGTGAGTCTTATAATCCATGATGTGGATGGCTTCTTACCTTTGACTAGACCGAGAAAGCAAACTAGTACAACAAATAAGGGTTTTTTTTATTTTAAAAATACTACTAATGAAAAGTGTCCTGATGAACCGGACTAATCTCTCCAACCCCACCAAACAGCCCTTTCCATGTGTTTGCGTGATGTGAGTGAGGTGGTTCCAACGACAAGTCACGGCAGAAGGAAATCGACCTTGGACAGTAGGCCTCGCCAAGGCAAGTAAATTGAACACTGCGACAACCCCTTGGGGTTAGCGCAACAAACCTTAAGTTTTTCGAATTTGACTTTTGTTTAAAAGAGAGAAAAATAATGTGTCTTTTTTTGGTGGGGTAACAAAAATAATGTGTCATTTTAATACTAGTTAATTTCCCAAGCTGTGACTTGAACTCGACGTGACAAATTGAGATGTGATGGAGGATTATGAGGAGAAATAAAGAAGGAAGTTAACTCAAATAAACAAGCCAATACCGTTGCTTGCTGCTGCATCTCAATGAAGAAAGCCACGAAACCGTTTTGAGTGCTGCTTTCGAAATCGTTTTCATGGTAGTATTTCGCTCGACTTTATTTTATTCGAAACCGTCTTACAAATTACCATATTCCCTCAACTTTATTTTAATCGAGAGCCAAGCATCTTGTCCTATCCGAGCCGTCCGTGCTCGGCGATCAACAGCCTAAATTTGTTCCAAACAGATCTGCACCGTTCATTACCAAACTGATCTGAGTCGTTGATCACCATTTACTTTTCAAAACACACTTTATTAAGGAACAATGGAAAAAAATTTGGGTACTGAATGGGTACCACATGGCCCAGCCTACGTGGTACCCAAACATTGCATCTGGGCCATCCAAAAGTGTATTGGATGGCTCAGATCGAGACCCTCTCTCTCTCGTTTCTCTCTCTTGTTTGAGAATTTTTCAGTCTCCAATGATCGGGACTAATCCTTTTGATTGTCAAGAGCATCAAGTAAACCTAAAAGCAAGTTGATTGGATTTCACTTGGTACGATTTTCGAACACATTTATCCTGTAAAAATTAGTAATATTGCAACACTGGATAAACATTATTTCAAACATTATTTTGCACAATAAATGTATTTCGAAATCATATCAAACAATATGCAATCAACTTGATTTGCAGTGTGCTTGATCTCTCAGCGTAATAAATAAAATAAACGATCAAACAATATGCAATCAACTTGATTTGCAGTGTGCTTGATCTCTCGGCGTAATAAATAAAATAAACGATCAAACAATATGCAATCAACTTGATTTGCAGTGTGCTTGATCTCTCGGCGTAATAAATAAAATAAACGATCACGATCACTGAAGTTGACTCAGAAAAAACATTTTTTGGGCTGGAAAGCCTGGAATTGTATTCTCCAACCCATAAAATAAAATCTCGACTGGCCTATTGCCCCTTCGTAAAGAATATCCGCATCCAAAAAGGGCATAAAAGTAGTGGAGGATACTTTTCATTTAACGGAATGGTGGGCCACTGACCATCATAAATGTATTATGGAAGACTCGAATCCAGATTTATTAGGGCAAGTTGAACCTTCAATATTTTAAGTTTTTAACCTTTTTTTCCATTTTATCCTTAGCTTCCTCTCATAAAATCATTGACTGAAAGGGTTAAAAGTGGAAAATCATTGTTTGGCCGTCAGTTTCAAAATAAGATTTTGAGATAAAGTTGTACGGAGTATAAGTCCGCTTAACTTTTCCTCTTTAATTAATTTTTTTAAGAGTAGTAGTACATCACAGGAAAAGAAAATATAAAAAAAAACATAAAAACACATTCAATGGATCAGATTCGTCCGGTGTACTATTCAAACAGTACACCGGACAGATCTCATCCATCGGATGTGTTTTTATTCCCTTTTCATGTTTCTTTTTCCTGTTACTTATTATTTTCCTTTTTAAAAATATTTTTTAACAAATTTCTTTACTTTTTGAATGGAGACACGTAGTAGTATATATCCAAAAGGTAAAAAATAGTAAACGAAAAATTTGAGTAACAAATTATTCAAGACAAAAAAACACGTATGATGAAACAATGAAATTTTTTAGAGATTAATTTTCCAAGGCGAGAATCAAAAAATTAGGACCACGCTACAGAAGGTTTAAAATACTCAAAATGGCCAAGAGTAAAAATAAAAAAAAATGCCGAGTGTGATTTTCAGTGTATTTTCACTGAACCATTATCAATAAAAATCCTTTGCCGTAATATATTATTATAAATTACAAAGAAAAAAAAAATTAACTAAAGCAATGGTCAAGTAGGGAAGAGTTTAACTTGATTAAGTGGTGACCGGACCGGGTATGTTTGGAAGAGTTTAATTTCGAATTAAAGAACATAGCACATGGATGCAGTTACCTCACACCAGAGGAGGACATCCTTCAATACTAGAACAATATTTCCCAGTTGCATCTGCAAACAGTGCAAATTTCTTCAGAAGGCACATCAAAAGTAACATTACTAACTCAAAGTGAGAAAATAGAAACAGAACAGTGTACCTTTCTTCGTGATAAGGTGTCCGAGAGATGAAACCTATTCGTAGGGCACAGCAGGGCCCCTAGTCTGAAGTTTTTGCCCGGAATACTACCTTCAAAACAAGAACCTGCAATACTAAGAAAGAACCTCAGCAAATACGGGCAGCAGACCAGTGGCGGTATGTCATCGTGGTAATGGAACCAACATGACAACGGTCGAACAAAATAACTTTTATTAAAGAACTAAAGATAATGCAGCAAGCACAGACTGCATTATTTCGAAATGAACGAAGGCATTTCAAAAACTTGCAGCGCAAATAAATTGTCTCAATGTGTACTTTCAGGAGATTGATGTATCCGACTTAAATTTACTGACTCGACTGACTCTGGCAGCACTGCCTCCTTAGAAAAATCAGAAAAAAGCAAGAGACCACACTTCACATCATTAGCGACAGAAGAGTTCCCCTTGGAATCGCTAGCCGCATTCACCTCTTCAACCTTACCAAGGGAATGGGCATCGGGTCTTTCTACATTTACTGGAGAAGAAGATTTCTCTTCCACGATGGAATTCCGTGTCCCCTGCTGCTCTGAAACCAGATCCAACTCCACTTTCACCATGTTTAGAACTGCAGTTCCGGCCTCTGATTTCTCCTGACCGTCACCCAGAACTGGTTCGTCTATCTTACTAGTGGTGAGTTCAGGAGACATTTCCGTTTTCACTTCGTTTAAAGCTGAATTGACGACAACTGCTTCTTGCTGATCGCACACTACCATATCTCCTGGTTTATCATTTGAATGCGTTCCCTGCTGATCCAATGCAACAGCGGCCATGAGATTCCCCACATTAAAAACCAGTACTTCATCTCCATTTATAGCCCTGACTTGAACTCTCGTCTTCTTGTACAGGGACATGGCTTTCTGCAAGTTAACCGTGAATTAGTAAGATGAGAATGCTGAATATATTGAACGATGGAAGCCTTCCCCATTACTCCTGGTGGAAGTTTGAGATCATAAATTGACAAACGAGAAACATAAGTAAGACATAATCTAACTTTTTCAAGGAGTTACTTTGCTCTATAAACAACATTCCACGCAAAATATGGGAACTTGAAATTGAAACCTACTCAAGCAACTAAAAGGAAACAAGGACATAAATATCGAGACTAGCAAAGCAAGTAAACTTGCAAATAATGTACTTTGCCACACGTGCTACAGTAACAATGAGAGAGGTGAGCTGCGGTCACAAACCCAAGACACCAGTTTGAACTATGCAAGACCACATCTAGAAGAGTTGACAGCTGCATGCTGAGACTAAGAACTTAGGCTCACAACCAGTAGCAACTTGGGACCAGATAATGCCTCGATAGCAATGTCATGTCTAAAACAGTTATACTAGCTAAGGGTGAAGATGCCCTTGGTCTGAATGATACGAAGACAGTAAGTCGAACATAGTTCTACTTACAGTAACTGTAGTGATGTGTGGTGCCATGGTGTACATGTTTATGGTAATTTGTTGAAAACAACCAGAGAATTTTTCACCAACATATTACTATGAGCACTACCATACAAACATAATTATCTTCCTACAGAGTCCCTAGCAGAATGACACAATATATCACTATTCTTTCACTTCTAAAAAGAACACAATTCATGCAACATATATCTTCAAAATGCCTCAGCAAAACCATGTTAATCAAGCAGATTAAAACAGACTATCGCCATATACATACCTGCAAAACAGAATTATTCAAGGTAGGAAAAAGTGAAGCACTTGAACTTTTATTTGAGAGGTTTGATGTGGCATCCATAGCTTCCTGTCACATAAACCAAAAACAAAAGAAACCACATTAAAGCTTTACAACTAACAACGAAGACAAATTAGCTGACTATTGGCTAAAAACTTTACCAATTTTACCTCCACAAGTAAAAACTTGGAATCATCCTCATCAGAAACACTGTTCTGATCCATACCCACCAAATTTGTGTACTGGTTAAATAATTCAGGTTCAGTAAGATCAGGTGAAATGTCAAGCATGGAAAGATAAAGATGAGAAACACGAGCATCCTCTCTTCTTGGAAGGTTAGGGATTTCCTCAGGAATAGCTTTGGGAGTTTCAAGAGCATTCTTTTCAACAGCGTCATTTGACTGGTCAACGTGAATGCTCTCCACCTGAGCATTGGGATGTTTTTCTTCGTTCTGAGCTTTAAGACCTGACTGGCCAGACCAAACCTCATCTGCTTGTCCACGACCTGAATAATCACCCATATCTGGTGCAGACGGCAACTCTGTGCTTGCACCACTGTTATGCCCTTTCCACATGGCTCCACTACTTGTCTCCCACACCCGACCACCCGTAAGGTTTCTGTTATTCTGGTCCCAATTCGGCCTCCCATAAAAATGAGATTCATCTCCAAAAACAGGATTACCTGCATCCCATCCATGGATGGCATCATCCACTGTATGCCGCCAACCAAGCGAACGCCCATGACCAGAAAATCTCTCACTATCAGGGACATGGTAAGGAACCCCAGATTGGTTCAATTCCATTGAAGGAGGTCTAATACTGAACATTGGAGGAGTAGGAAACTGCTGCATAACTGGATGGAAACCTACTTGAGGTGGGCCATGCTGGAACGGAATGAAGCCATTTGGCATAGGGGAAGGCCAGTTTGGGACCCCTCTCCAAGGACTTCCTTGTGCTCTTCCCATGGTGGGATCACCAATCCTCCTATGACGGTTGTTTGGCTTACTTCTATTGTCATCATCGAAAGAGCCCACAACTAGAGGGCTGTCGGCCCCCATTCTGAAGGGGGGTGGAGGAGGTAGAAGGGACCTGGGATTACTAGAGAAGTTACTACTTCTACTAAAAGGTGAAGATACAGACTTGTTGTCCCCATCTGCTTGAGATGGGCTCTTTGCATCCCTAGAACCACCACTTCTCTGCCCTGAATCCTCGATATCAAGGTTTCGCCTAACACCAGATCTATTTAACTGTCTGCGGTCATTACTCGTGGACGATGGTGATTTATCCACCAAATGTAAGGGTGAAGGATGAGCATCTTCCTTTGGATGCCTTTCAGCAGAAAACTCAGCCAAACGGATGTCATCCTTTTGAAGGGTTTTATCAATTGACCGAGACAGTGGAGCTTTTTCAGCATAATCCTTGCTAGAGGTTACATTATAGCTAACTCTCTCTTCATGAATATAGTCCCTATTCTTTGATTCTTCGTGCTTTGGAAGCCTGCAAGACAACCCCCAGAAAACAATGAAAGAAGAACGAAATGGTTTAATGCACAATTTGGTAGCTAATGTAGAAGACACTATGCTCAAAGCAAACAGGGGTGTGATCTTTTTTTTTCTTTCTTCCGACAGATTATATTCTACGAATATCATATCTAAACATGAAATGTTCATATAACCGAATATGATTATAGGCTCCAGCCATTCATTCCAACTGAAGGAGGTTAGTTCAAATCCTCATCAATTCCTTTCATCTGGCTCACATCTCAACTGCTCTATTAAATACAACACTTGACACTGAAGCCACCACCCCAGAAATATCTTTCCATGGCAAACTGCCTGACACCAGCCAATCAAACCCCAACAAAAGAGAACATATAATAAGTAGGCTGTTGATCAAGAAAATAATAAGTAGGCTTATCATGTTTGATGACTGTTCATTAGAAATCCATTTGTCATAGATGCTGTCACTCCGGGATCTTAATCATCTCATTGTTTCCCATATTTTCTCCCATTTCCATTTTGCTAACCAGTAAAAATCATGGTAACAATGGAAGACAATAACTAGATGCTGATACAATTGTAATCCTTTGGTTTATCGTTCCTCTTCCCCACTCAAATTGGCGATACATTCACCCAACCCGCTGCAAGGTCATTGACATGATGTCAACAGCCAGCACATAACACAAGGCAGCAATCAGAGATTTGTTCCAGCAGGAGATGAGATGGGCATCAGTGCCCAAAGCAGTGACCATAACAGAAAATATTAGATAACTTAAGTGGCCGTATATTATTTTTGGAAATAATAAAATAAAACTCTGAATTATAATAAAATATAAACTAATCTGCTAAAAACAAAAGGACAATAATACATCATTTCTATATCAGGAAAAATGATCAATAGAGGTACCTGTATTGATCTTTCATGGCATGTGAGCTAGAGCTAGGAGAATTCCTCTGTCGACTGTGGCGATTCCTAGTGATCTCCAAAGCAGTGCTACGTGAGTTAGATCGTCCTCTATCACCACCCAACTCTACTCTCATACTGCTCAAAGATTTCTTTTCTCCTTCATAATTTTGCTCTTTGGTACTACTACGGGGTCTAATCTCACCATGGTCCTCCCTATCACCAGTTCTCCTCCTTCCTTTATCATCTTTGTATCTGGAACTCTGATCATCAAAAATTGGGCTAGAATCCCGATTATTCAATTTTCTGTTATGAAGTTCTGCAGGAGCATTACTTTCATCCCTCAAATGCTTGATATCAGACTTACCACTAGTGCGATCTCTAGAGGACTGTTCATCCCGGTAGTTTACATCCCGAACTCTCTTATCCCTATCATTATCTTCTCTTTGCATACCCTCCCTGTATCTATTGTCTCTGCCAACATCTTCCCGATTTTTCTCTTCCCTACTTTTGTTATCCACGTGACCATCTTCCACATGCCGGTCATCCTTGTATCTATCAGCTCTTTTCCCCTCTTCATGGTACTTATCACCCCTGTGCCTATCTCTACCGCCATCTTCATGATACTTATCAACCCTGTGTCTGTTATCTCTATCAGCATCTTCACGATACTTATCATCCCGGTGCCTAATATCCCTGTCATCGTCTTCACGGTACTTATCATCACTCTGTCTTTTATGTCTGTCACCATCTTCACGGTACTTGTCATCCCTCTGCCTTCTATCTCTCTCACCATCTTCACGGTACTTCTCATCCTTGCGCCTATTATCTCTCTCATCATCTTCACGGTATTTATTGTCCTTGTGCCTATAGTCTTTGTCACCATCTTCCCCATACTTAAAATCCCTGCGCCTTCCATCTCTCTCATCATCTTCCCCGTACTTGTCATCTCTGTGCCTACTACTTCTCTCACTATCTTCACGGTGCTTATCTCCAGAACTTCCATCCTTGTGCTTTTCATCCTTGTACCTTCCATCCTTGGCACGCTCTCCCCTTGAAGATAGTCGACCATCTTCACTTTCTTTTGCACCATCTTGATATTTATCTTTATCAGTAGAGCCATCACCTCTCTTCCTCGTCCTTCTCTCAAGTTCCTTCTCTAGCTCAGGATTTCGTAACTCATCCTGTATAGGATAGTCTGAAAGAATGAACAAAATAACAGAGTCAAACTCCTTGAAAGTGCAACTGAAATCAAGCGAAAGAAAAAAGATAAAATCACACCAGCAACCTCTTCTACCTTCAAACTAAGACAGATGTAGCATCTACCTTTTTAGTAGAAGATCTAGCATAAGTAGTAAATGTAACAAAGCAAAAGCACATAACATCGCAACACATTTAGCTCGTCATAACACGTTTTGGAAATGGCACGCTTGTGGAAATAAGCAATTGGAGAGATGCGGTAGTGAAGACGAAGCACAATGATAGCAACCACGACTTCCCAAGCTCGATATTCCATAGTAGAGCTTGAACAACTTACCATTACAAGGTCTTTGATTTGCATATTAAACCCACCGTTGAAAGCCAAGTATCTTGCCTACAGAGTCATCAAAAGCTCCTCGGTCTCTCCAATTCAATGGAAAGTAGTAAAAATTGTGGCACACAGAAGTAAAACAAGGTATTGGGAGAAATAGTGGATAGAAAAGGAAATCTAAGGATAATGGCTACTGCAGGCAAAGCGATACACCAGATGCTTTTGGACATAATCTATCCTATATCAGACAACAGTAGATACTACTACTAATATAAAAACCTGAGAATTGTGAAAAAAAAAATGCTTAATGATACGGCGTATGCATACCTTAGAAGATACCAAAATGAAATTAAGCTCGCCAACTTAGGAACCAAAGAAATTAGCAGTAGTACCCCACCTCATGCAGGACCTACTTCTCCTACCTCCTTTGCACTAGAACAATCTCAAACCTCCCTCCCTCCCTCCCTCCAAAACATAGGAACCCAAAGAAGTTAGAAATTAGCAATAGTTACCGGCCAAGTGCAATACTAGGTAAAAAGGAGCTGAAACTCTAAAACCCCAACACAAAATTGAGATGGTAATCAAATGGATTTGGACTGGTCTATTTGCAAATAAAGCCCTAAAAGCTCATAACATCAGGTGGAGAGAGAAGGCAGGGGGTAGGACTGTGGTGGAAGTTTGTATCTTCAAGGACAGGAAAGACTGGTTATGAAAAATAAATAATAAGTACTAGTAAGGTACTAGAGAAGATAACAATAGTACACACGAATCAAACTAACAGACGGACCCACCAAGTCTACATCAAGGCTGCACTCAGTCGCTTAGAGTAACCCAGACTGAGCAGAATACAATGCTTACTCAATATAAACTGGACTGGGACATTCTGAAAGCGGGTCCTTCCCAACTTTTGGTCCATACAAGTACAGTTGTCAAATTCATTAGTCTCAGCGCATCCACACACGCACAAATGGACACACGAGGAAAAGGTCCATTCTCTCCTAGAATAACAAACAACAGACCATTCAAGGGTTCTTGATAGATGATTCATCGTGTTTTTGTTATGTTACTACTTAGATGAGCGGTAATGTGGGGATTACGTGGGTATTGTTATTGTTATATACCACTCAGAAGTCAGAAGAGTGGTCCGAGACTCTGTTCAATCCCTTTCTGGCTTCCAACCATTGAATACATAATACCAAGAGGGCACCAGGGTGGTAATGACCAGGTCTATTTAAAAGGTGAAGGGAAGTTTATGGCTCTTCAACAGCACATGCAATAGAAGAATCACAATTAAACGTACGTGCCAAAACAATAACTTGAGAAGTCCATTTCTATAGGTAATACTAAATAAGCACGTTCAATGTACATAGTAAACAAGATTCTCCAAGCAAGATCTCCCTCTCTGCTTAGTTGGAGTTAAACCAAGCTACTTCAAAGCACAAAGGATTGCCATTTCTTGTTTCAGCAAAAAGGCTATTAACAGAAAACAAGTTGGTTCAGACTTCAGAGAAAGCTCTATCAATTATGAAAGTCAAACCAGCAAAGCAACACGTACATCAATACCAATCACTTGCAAGTACACTAATAACAATGCAGCATTGACATGGCGACAAACTATAAACACAACAATTAGTTACCTTACCTGTATTTTCTCTACCGCGCTTGCCTTGTCGCTCTTCTCCTTGTTTCCTAGCCACTTCAACATCAACATTAACATTAGACGCCTCTTTTTCGAGTTTAGTCACCTGAATAATCTTCTTCTCCCTCTCTAATGCCCGTTCCTTGTCCTTCGAATCCTTATTCTGCTGCATCTCCTTTGGCCCCAGGTCTTTTTCAGACTTCCTCTTCGACTCAACTCTGCTTGCACTACTGTTACTCTCGTCTTTCTCCACCGGTAAACCCGCATTGTCATCTTTCTTCTCACTCCCACTTTCATGCCTTCTACTACTTTTACTCTTCGAATCCCCCACAGGTTTGGACTTCTCTCCATCAATCCTCTTCGAATCAACCACAGGTTTGGACTTCTCTCCATCAATCCTCTTCGAATCAACCACAGGTTTGGACTTCTCTCCATCAATCCTCTTCGAATCACCCACAGGTTTCAAGTCTTTCAACTTATTATCTCCATCAATCCTCAAAATTTCTCCTTTCACCTCCTTTACCGCCACCGTTGCATCGCCGTCCTCTTCACCCCCGCCACCGGTCCACCGACCATCAGCCTTCTCCTTGCGCCTCTTAGAACCCACATACTCTTCCCCCGGACCGCCATTATCGCGAGAAGACGAATCCTTACCGAGTTTTCGCTTCTCGCTCGAACCCGAATCCCTTGAAACCCTAATAGCCGAACCCTCACCACTGCTCCTATCCTTCACCTTCTTCACATCCTCTTTCTCCGATTCCGAATGCTCTTTACCCTCCCTGGAGCCGTGTTTGCTCTGTTTATGCGATTTGTGACGCGAACTCCTCGGCATAATTGTAAAATCAAACACCAATACAACGAATCGGAAAAAATTAATCCAAACCCTAGTTTTCCCAACTCTGATTCCAAACAAGAACAATCAAATAGATTCTGAGTGCTCTTAGTGTCTTTGGAACTGTGTTTGCTCCGGGGCACACTCGTAAAATAGCAAGACTACCACGAAGTTGGAAAAAATTAAATCCAAAACCCTAGTTTTCTCGACTTCGATTTCCAAACGACAATAATTTGGATAGATTACGTAGAAGAGATGTCATCCGTTAAACGAAACCCCGGATTACGGTAAGCGCCACCGGTGAAGTCGTCGGAACTTCGACAGATCGGTGGATTGGGAATGAAAACGGTGCTGCGGCGGATGACTGTAGAGAGAGAAAATACCGAGAAACGGGGAGAGGGACTACGGATAGAGGAAGCAGAGTGTCGTCTTCCAGAGTAGGGAATGCGATGGGAAATCTGGGAAAAGTTTCGTCCAGCGCTAGAGAGAGAGAGAGAGAGAGAGAGGAGGCGCAATTGTAATTGACTTTTGTTGTTCTCACTTTGAAGAATCAAAATGATAATCTACGGAGGAGAGGTGGGATAATCAAAATGTTTTCCTCTTCGCCCCCAAAACGTCTATTTCGGTTTGATACCGGTTTGATCCGGTGGGGCCAACGTGACAGGGCGGAGTCGGATTTACCGTTTCCGGCTTTGCTCCGTTTCAGTATCGGAAGAGAGTCGGAGCGGGAGAAATCGAAAAAGTGTAGGATGGAGTCGGATTTACCGTTCCGATCTCTGCTTCGTTCTGTATCGGAAGAGAGTCGGAGCGGGAGGAATCGAGAAAGTGTAGGATTCGAAAGATAATTAGGTTCCCGTTTACCGTGACAAAAGATTGGTTTGTAAAAATATAATGTCAATGAATGATGAAAGTTAAAAAAAAAAATAGATACAAAGAAGACAAAGTCATAAAAATAGTAACTTACTCCGTATTTATTATTGGATATTTAGCTCTTATTATGTTTACATCAAAACAATGAAAAATCTATGATAATGATTTTGACACTCCACTATCTTATAATTGCACTCAAAATTTGTCTTTTAGGGTAAAAAGTACACGTAACACAAGTACTAAGACAAGTTTTGGGTTACAATTATAAGAAAGTGGAGTGTCAAAATCATTTTTCAAAAATTATCTATATAGAGTATATATATATGAAGCTCAGTGTATATATATATACACCAGCGATCCTGTCAAGGATCCCGGATTTCCCGGATTGAGGCATTTTCGGTGTTTTGATGCTTTTACAAATTGTTTTGGGGAAATTCGAGCCATCCAATGTGTTCAAAAGGTGTTTTCCAAGGTCCACGCGGGAAATCTTCAAAAAAAAATACCGGGAAGGGCTTGATCCAAGTAGTTTTTCGCAAAAACTGTAAATATAAAGTTTTTGCGAAAACTGCTTGGATCAAGCCCTTCCCGGTATTTTTTTTTGAAGATTTTCCGCGTGGACCTTGGAAAACACCTTCTGAACACATTGGACGGATCGGATCATCAAAAAAATATCGGGAAGTGGAGTCCCGGATCCGGGACTCCCGGACTAGAACCGGACTCATATATATATATATATATACCATGGGGTTCTAATCCGGGATCCCGGATTAGAGCATTTGGGGTGTTTTTTTTGTGTTGCAAATTATTTTGGGAAAATTCGAGCTGTCCAATGTGTTCAAAGTGTGTTTTCCAAGGTCGAAGCGAGAAATCTTAAAAAAAAAATACCGGGAAGGGCTTGATCCAAGCAGTTTTTCGCAAAAATTGTATATTTACAGTTTTGAGAAAAACTGCTTGGATCAAGCCGTTCAATGTGTTTAGAAGGTATTTCAAGGTAGGGATGGCAACGGGTAGGGTATGGATTGGGGGACCCTATTCTACCTCCGATCTCCAATTGGGAATTTAATCCCCATCCCCACCTCCAAACCCAAAAGGGATAGTGAACAATCGACCATACCCGCCTCCCATTGGGGATCGGGTATATTCGGGTAAATCCATATTCAAACTTGTTGAACAAAAAGAAACGATAAGATCTAATTTATGTGTCCTATAATAACAAAAACAACCATTTAAAACAAAATAGAATAGAAAATTACAAAAAAATAACAGTCTACCAAGATATATAAAATTTTAACAACTACCATCATTAAACTTTTTTTTAACACTTAGCTTAATTCGGAACAATATACACAAATCATACATATATGCATACTTATATATACACATATACATATACATTTATATACTACTATATGCCCCCATATGTATATACATTCGTAAAAAATATATGTATACAATTGAAAACGGAGGAGGGTACGGGTATTTGGAGGTGGGTATCACAAAATTATACTCACCCCGTTTTCAAGTGGGGATTCTTTAAGTTCTACCATACCCGCTCCTATTGGATGAAAAATTGAGCAATATCTGCCTCCAAATAGGCGGGGGCGGGGCGGGTATCCATTGGGTTTTGGGGAATTGTCATCCCTATTTCAAGGGTCCACGCGGGAAATCTTAAAAGAAAAATACCGGGAAGGGTTTGATCCAAGTAGTTTTCGCAAAAACTGTAAATATAAAAATTTTGCGAAAACTGCTTGGATCAAGCCCTTCCCGGTATTTTTTTTTGAAGATTTCTCGCGTGGACCCTTGAAAACACCTTCTGAACACATTGGACGGCTTGGATCGTCAAAAAAATATTTGGATCATGGAGATCCGGAAATGGGAATCCCGTTTTAGAAGGCCTTCCTATACACACACACACACACACACTAAACTTCCAATCCACAACCTTAAGTGCGGACTTCATCCACACCTCATAGATCCCGGTCATTGAAAAACTGCTTGAATCAAGCCCTTCCCGGTATTTTTTTTTTTTGCTCATTTTTTGTGGGGACCCTTAAAAATACGTTTTAAACACATTGGACGGTTTGGATCGTTAAGATTTGGTCTGGAAATATGAGGTCCGGACGGAGTCCGTAACTTAAGGGTGTGGATAAGAAGGGGACTGTATATATACACACACACACACTCACATACATCTAAAAAAATTTATAAAATAATCGGAGCCTAATCAGTTGAAACGGGGTAGGGGAAGCAAATAACAAACCCAACCAATTTTTTTATCGGATCGGGGAATACCCACTCGAATTGGAACGAGGAGATCAGAGGCGGAAACTGGATAGAGTTAATTACCATCCCTACTGTTCGAAGAAGGAAAGTAATTTTTACACTCCCTTTTACAATTCACAGTCACACGTGGATCCAAGGAACCTGGCACGGGAACAACTTCTTACTAGTTACTAGTAGAGGCTAATCACAGTAAGAGAGTCCAATCTCTGAAATAGAGTTTAGTCTATCCACAGTACTTTCTATATTAGTAGAAGGAAAGTGATTTTTACCATCCTACTGTTAATTACCATCCCTATTGTTCGAAGAAGGAAGTGATTTTTACACTCCCTTTTTACAATTCACAATCTCTTACATTTTGTGCACACCGACCACAAAAGAACCCTTCTACCCGCACTAATCGTGGTGCACCGACCACGTACCTACGCCGTTGTGGGTCCCAACCGATCGATCCGAGCCGTTCATCGTTCTCAAAATTGAATTCTGAGTGGGCCCACGCGGGAATCGAGGCAATCGGACGACTGTATGAGCTCGATCCAAAATTACCCCCCATTTCATTCAAAAGTCGTGACCCACAACGGCGTCCCCGACACCGTCGGTACGTGGTCGGTGCACCACGGTTAGTGCAAATTGAATTATCGCACCAGAAAATGGGTAGAGTTGCATAAATACGTGGTAAAAATACTACTGTACTTTGGGCACCTCTTGTCCTTTTCCCTGGGCAGTGGGCTCTAAATAACGGGATCCAAAAATGTACTTTGCTTTTTGTTTTTGGGTACCTCTTATAAACTGCACCAAAGACTTTTTTGTTTTTATCATCAGGTTTTTGCATCAAATTTTACTAACTTGGTAAGATGCCTTTGTCTTTAACTGATGTCTTTGTCTTTAACTGATGCATTTAACTTTCATACCCTTCAACTTCACAACTCCCACTTCCTTGGCCAAACCCCCCCTCTTCAAGTTCAAGACATCGTCTTCCTGCAACGGTTATTGCATTTAGGTTTGGCTGCACTCCTAGAAGTGATTTGGCCAAAAAAGCGCAGAAGTAGTAGTTTTTTGGTTTTGTCTTTATTTATTTATTTATTTTTAGTTTTGCGTCAAATTTTCGTAGTTTATTGATTTATCTCGATGAATCCAAAAAGGGACCAACGGTGGGGTACCAACCAGATACCAATGGGCACGCAGGGCCCATTTCGGACCCCACAGAGATAATTCGAGTTTTCAATAACAATTAAAAAAAACGAGTGAGCATGAGAAAAATCAGCTTAATCCGATATGTGTAAATATTTGATCCAATCTTTCATTTTTTCATTGAGATTACAGAATCATCCGTGCCGGGCCCGAAGAGGGCCCGCATGCCCGTCGGTACCTATAGTAGCGTTCAAGGTAGAGAGAGGAAAAACTATGCAAAGTCCTTGGAGTACACCGAGTGATGTCCCATGGCTCTCATTCACACAATGTATGTGATGCCCCACAGAAATGTGCAGTAGAATAGACTTGGGCCACCGGCACATGGTACGCCACTGAACAATCTCATGCACTTTGAACTTGGTATTTGTGAAGTAATATCAAGGGAATCTCCAATCGTTGAGTTAAAAATATGGTGTTATATGACATAAAAGTGTAAAAATTGGGTTTCATTTTTTTGGTGTTATGACAAAATGTAGGAGTATTAAAATGATGTTTCATTTTTTTTGGTGTTATGACAAAATGTAGGAGTATTAAGTTAAGGAAATTGATATTGAGGTCATCTATTTTTTGATGCTTCTCACTTTATCACAAATATAAAGTGTTTCCCGAATCTACCCTTTTGCAAATTCCAGTTGAAGTGGCAAGTAATCATATCCTAACATTAGAAAGATTTACTTTAGGCAAACTCCAAAAAAAGGATGGGAAATGATTAGGTTAACAGAAAGAAGAGAAAAAAAAGGAGAACGATGAGAACAAGCGAAGACGACAACGAAGCATCATCACACTCGATTCAAGTAGGACAAGTCGACACTACCTATCAGGTTATTCATTCTACCTATCAGCGTTGTTATTCTTTCTATTCTTTATTTCCAAGACATGTTAGTGATTTCTTGTTTTAAAATTGGTTGTGTTGAAGGGAGATTTGGATTATTGGTGAGAGAGACTGAATCTGTTTGGTTGTATTTTAGGCCAAACTGCTCGAATTCTTGCTTTGTGAAAGATGGGAAAAAATATTACTAGTAGTTTCAGTCCCGTTTGTTTGTCCGGATTGAAGCGTTGCATTCGAATGTAAATGTATATATATATTTTAATTCACGAGGTGGTGTTCTTTGTCTTACTTGATTTGTATGATTGGGTCATTAAACAAATATTTCGAGTGATGTTAATGGTTTTGTCATTAAACAAATATTTCGAGTGATGTTAATGGTTTTGTCATTAAACAAATACTTCCACTGTTTGGTGCCATTAAACAAATACTTTGAGTGATGATGGTGGTTTTGGGTCTGTATAAACTATTTGAGTCTACAAAGCAAGGTTTTGGGTTTGTATATAGCGTACCTCAATTTAATTAGAGCAGTTATCAAAGCAAAGTATTTCTTTATGGGTTTGTACTTCAGAATTCAAGAAGCAGAAATGCTTCGTGACAATTAAGCAAAAATGCTTCGTGACAATTTTTACGTAAGAAGCATCTCTTTTTTTATTGAATGTGAAATGTAGTTAACGGCGGTTCATTTTTCCGTTAGGAGTGCCTCAAGCAAATGAGGAGATAATTTTGGGGCGGAGTGTCTCTAGTAATTTTTATATTTTGAAAAGGATAATTTTGTAACTTCATTAAATTTTGGAGTGCCTGCATCAAAAAAGGGAGCCCCAAAATCAGCTCCCTTAAGTTAATGATGTTGCAGTAGTTTTGTTAGAATGTTATTAAAGCGTAAAGATGTACACAAATATTGATCAAAACTCATTTCAAACCTTAAAATAAGCTTGCAATACTGATCAAAACTCATTTCAAACCTTTTGTCCCAGATCAACGTATTTCAAAATCACATCAAACAATGCGATCAACTTGATTTTGGGTATCCTTGATGTTCTCGACGAGATAAATAAAATGAACGATCCCAACCAATAAAATTGACTAGGGGAAATTTTTTGGACAAACATCACTTACACCCCCGTGGTTTGATTGATGTGCGGATGCACCCCCTCACCTTCATTTATCACCATTTTAGGTGCCCTAATCTGTTTAATCTGCAGGTGTAACTCATGCGCACTCAAGGAGAGTAGAGTTGTTCAACAACACATTAGGGTTTTAGGATTTTCATCATATTTTCCTTTTTTCACTGAGCAATAATCGGTAAAAAATTCCTTTACTTCACTATTGTCACAAAAGTCAGGCACACGCTATGCTCGCGCAAGTTGAGTTTTGAACCTGATTAATTATCTCATGTGGGAAAATTTACAGGGGGTAGACGATTGGGGAAAAAGGTAAATGAAAAATGGCAGTTAATTTTTCAAAATTGAGGGAGACGTGGGGGCATGGGGCAGTTGGATTGAGCATGGTAATTTTATCACTTTGCCCAAAGTTGAATTGAAATTGAAGTAATTTCAAATTTTAAAATAACTGTAAAAACCTTTTTTCAGGACAAAAGTGGAACATTTTGGTAACACAGCTTCATTTTCAGACACTAAAAAAAATAGATAGTCCGTTATATATTTGAAAAGATTTTTTATTATTATTACTATTATTTGCAGTTACATTCAATATCGGAAAAATATTTCCCATTTGCATCTGCAAACAGTGCAAATTTTCTTCAGAAGGCATAACAAAAGGAGCCCAACTACATGTACACCATTTGTACACCACCTCGTATGGGACCCATATCGGGGTCTCAAGCTGTTCAAATTGTGATATCAGTAAACGCTTGATCAATTTCTCTAGTCTTTATCCCGGCAAATATTTATTTTGATCAGTTTTATCCCGGCAAATTCAAGGACAAAAAATGATCAAGCCTTTACCGATACATGAATGAGTTGATTTTTTTACAAGGACTCTTAAAAGCATGTTACAAACAAATTGAACGACTACGATCTTTGCGTGGGAGCCCAAAATGGGTCCCACGCAAGGTGGTGTACATTTGGGATACACCAAATGGTGTACCTATAGTTTTTTTCTATCAAAAGTAACATTTCTAACTCAAGAGAGAATAGAAACAGAACTGTTTAAGAAACAAGTACCTTTTCCGTGACAAGGTATCCGGGAGATGAAACCTGTATGAAGGGCACAACAGGCATGCTGTGACCCAACTCCCAGCAGGGCCCCTAGTTCGAAGTTTTTGCCCCGGCTACTACCTTCAAAAGAAGTACCTGCAATACTAAGAAAGAACCTCAGCAAATACGGGCAGCAGACGAATGGCACTATGTCATCAGGGAAACGAAACCAACACAAAACAGTTGAAGAACAAAAGTTTTATTAACGAACCAAAGATAATGCAGCAAGCACAGACGATCTGCATTATCTCAAAATGAACGGAAGGCATTTTAAAAACTTGCAGCGCAAATAAATTGTCTCAATGTGTACTTTCAGGAGATTGATGTATCCGACTTAAAATTACTGACTCTGACTCAACTGACTCTGGCATCACTGCCTCCTTAGAAAAATCAGAAAAAAGCGAGAGACCACACTTAACATCATTTGTGACCGAACAGTTGCCTTTGGAGTCCCTAGCCTCATTCACCTCTTCAACCTTACCAAGTGAATGGGCATCGGATCTCTCTCCATTTTCTAGAGAGGAAGATTTGTCTTCCACAATGGAATTCAATGTCCCCGGCTGCTCTGAAACCAGATCCAATTCCACTTTCACCTTCTTTAGACCGGCAATTGTGGCCTCTGATTTCTCCTGACCATCACCCAGAATTGGATCGTCAATCTTATCGGTAGTGATTTCAGGAGACACTTCCATTTTCACTTTGTTTAAAGTTGAAGGATCAACTGCTTCTTCCTGATCACACTCTACAACATCTCTCGTTTATCATTTGAACATGCTCCATCCTGATCCAATGCAACAGCCGACACGAGATTCTCCACATTGAAAATTGGTATTTTATCTCCATTTATAGCCCTGAATTCTTCTCTTGTCTTCTTGTACAGGGACATGGCTTTCTGCAAGTTAACCACTAATAAGTGAGAATGTCGAATAATCTAAAAAATGGAAGCATTATAGCTGTTACTACTGGTGGAAGTTTGAGATCACAAATTGTCAAACGAGATAAATAATAAGATGACTATCTTTCTCAGTATTTCTTTTGCTCTTACAAAACATTCGATGAAATATGAGAACTTGAGAGTTGAAACCAACTCAAGCAACTTAATGGAAACAAGAACTTAATGACAAAATCAGCAAAGCATGTAGATTAAAAAATAATCAAATTTAAAACACGTGTTCCTACTTGTTAAAGATAAAAGAGGAGCGCTGCTCTCAAGATGTCAGAGGGGTGGTCAAAAACCAAAGTCGACCAGTTTTTTTTTTTTTTTTAACCAAAGCAATCTCATGTCTAAAACAATTATGCTAACTGAGAGGGAAGAAGCCCTTGGTCTGAAAGATAGGAAGACAGCAACTCAACCATAGTCCTGCTTACAGTAACTGTAGTGATGCATGGGGTGCATGTTTATGGTAAATTGTTTTAAATTATCAGTCCATTTTCACCAACATCTTACTATAAGCACTACCGTAGTAACAGAATTATCTTAATACAGAGTCTCTAAGCGAATATCACAGTGCCTCGCTATTCTTACACTTCTACGAAGAACACATATATCTTCAAAATGCCTAGGCAACACCATGTTAATCAAGCAGGGTAAAAAAACTATCACCATGTACGTACCTGCAAAACAGAATTGTTCAAGGTAGGAAAAAGTGAAGCACTTGAACTTTTATTGGAGAGGTTTGATGTGGTGTCTACGGCCTCCTGTCACATAAACCAAAAACAAAAGAAACCACGCTAAAGCTTTACAACTAACAATGAAGACAAATTAGCTAACTATTGGCTAAAAACTTTACCAATTTTACCTCCACAAGTAAAAACTTGGAATCATCCTCATCAGAAACAGTGTTCTGATCCATACCCACCAAATTTGTGTACTGGTTCAATAATTCAGGTTCAGTAAGATCAGGTGAAATGTCAAGCATGGAAAGATAAAGATGAGAAACACGAGCATCCTCTCTTCTTGAAAGGTTAGAGATATCCTCAGGAATAGCTTTGGGAGTTTCAAGAGCATTCTTTTCAACAGCATCATTTGACTGGTCACCATGAATGCTCTCCACCTGAGCATTGGGATGTTTTTCTTCGTTCTGAGCTTTAAGACCTGACTGGCCAGACCAAACCTCATCTGCTTGTCCACGACCTGAATAATCACCCATATCTGGTGCAGACGGCAACTCTGTGCTTGCACCACTGTTATGCCCTTTCCACATGGCTCCACTACTCGGCTCCCACACCCGACCACCAGTAAGGTTTCTGTTATTCTGGTCCCAATTCGGCCTCCCATAAAAATGAGATTCTTCTCCAAAAACAGCATTACTTGCATCCCATCCATGGATGGCATCATCCACCGTATGCCGCCAACCAAGTGGACGCCCATGGCCTGAAAATCTATCACCATCAGGGACATGGTAAGGAACCCCAGATTGGTTCAATTCCATTGAAGGAGGTCTAAGACTGAACATTGGAGGAGTAGGAAACTGCTGCATAACTGGATGGAAACCTACTTGAGGTGGGCCATGCTGGAACGGAATGAAGCCATTTGGCATAGGGGAAGGCCAGTTTGGGACCCCTCTCCAAGGACTTCCTTGTGCTCTTCCCATGGTGGAATCACCAATCCTCCTATGACGGTTGTTTGGCTTACTTCTATTGTCGTCTTCAAAAGAGCCCACAACTAGAGGGCTGTCGGCCCCCATTCTGAAGGGGGGTGGAGGAGGTAGAAGGGACCTGGGATTACTAGAGAAGTTACTACTTCTACTAAAAGGTGAAGATACAGACTTGTTGTCCCCATCTGCTTGAGATGGGCTCTTTGCATCCCTAGAGCCACCACTTCTCTGCCCTGAATCCTCAACGTCAAGATTTCGCCTAACACCAGATCTATTCAACTGTCTGCGGTCATTACTCGTGGACGATGGTGATTTATCCACCAAATGCAAGGGCGAAGGATGAGCATCTTCCTTCGGATGCCTTTCAGCAGAAAACTCAGCCAAACGAATGTCGTCCTTTTGAAGGTTTTTATCAATTGACCGAGATAGAGGAGCTTTTTCAGCATAATCCTTGCCAGAGTTTACATTATGCCTAATTCTCTCTTCATGAATATAGTCCCTATTCTTTGATTCTTCGTGCTTTGGAAGCCTGCAAGACAACCCCCAGAAAACAATGAAAGAAGAACAAAATGGTTTAAAGCACAATTAGGTAGCTAATATAGAAAACACTGCGGTCAAAGCAAACAGGGGTGTGATTTTATTTTTCTTCCACTTGGACAAGTTTATATTCTACAAATAG
Organism: Vaccinium myrtillus; assembly: GCA_016920895.1. NCBI lineage: Eukaryota > Viridiplantae > Streptophyta > Magnoliopsida > Ericales > Ericaceae > Vaccinium > Vaccinium myrtillus. Next base: position 552,506 of record CM029279.1, read on the forward strand.
AATTCCTAAACATGAAATGTTCACGAATAACTCTCAATACATCTAACATTTCCCCATCGATAACTCTGGATCAGATATAATTATAGGCTCAAGTCATTCATTCCACCGCAAGAAGGTTAGTGCAATCCCTCATCGATTCCTTTCATCAGGTTAACATCACACCCACTCTATTGACTAATACAACATTGGATGCAGAAGCCACCACCCCAAAAATATCTTTCCATGACAGACTGCCTGAAATCAGCCAATCAAACCCCCACAAAAGAAAACATATAAATAAGTAGGCTAATCGGGTTTGATGCTTGTTCATTAGAAATCCATTCGACATAGATGCTGCCATGTCTTGTCCATCCCCATTTCGCTAACCAGTAAACATCTTCGTAACAATGGAAGACAAGAACCAGATGCTGATACAAGTACCCACTCCAGAGTTTTGTATTCTTTTGGTTTATTGTTCCCCGTCCCCACTCAAACTGGTGATACATTCACCCAACCCACTGCAATTCATTGACATGATGTCAACAGCCAGCATACAACAAAAGGCACCAATCAGGGATTTGTTGCAGCAGGAGATGAGATGGGGCATCAGTGCCCAAAGCAGTGACCATAACAGAAAATCTTAGATCGTTTAAGTGGCCAACTATTATTTCTCGGAAATACTAAAAGACAATTCTCAATCATAATCAAATTTAAACTACATCTGCTAAAAACAAACGGACAATGAATACATCTTTTCTGCATTAGGAAAAATGATCAATAGAGGTACCTGTATTGATCTTTCATGGTATGGGAGCTAGAGCTAGGAGAATTCCTCTGTCTACTGTGGCGATTCCCAGTAATCTCCAAAGCAGAGCTATGTGAGTTAGATCGTCCTCTATCACCAACCAACTCTCCTCTCATACTGCTCAAAGGTTTCTTTTCTGTTTCATAATTTTGCTCTTTGGTACTACGGGGTCTAATCTCACCATGTTCCTCCCTATCACCAGTTCGCCTCCTTCCTTTATCATCTTTGTATTTGGAACTCTGGTCATCAAAAATTGGGCTAGCATCACGATTATTCAATTTTCTGTGATGAAGTTCTGCTGCAGCATTACTTTCATCCCTCAAATGCTTGACATCAGACTTACCACTTGTGCGATCTCTAGAGGACTGTTCATCCCGGTAGTTAACATCCCGAACCCTCTTACCTTTGTCACTATCTTCTCTTTGCATACCCTCCCTGTATCTTTTGTCTCTGCCAACATCTTCCCGATTCTTCTCGTCCCTACTTTTGCTATCCGTGTGACCATCTTCCACATGCCGGTCATCCCTGTGTCTACCATCTCTTTCCCCATCTTCATGGTACTTATCACCTCTGTGCCTATAACCTCTGTCGCCATCTTCATGATACTTATCAACCCTGTGTCTATTATTATCTCTTTCACCATCTTCATGATACTTATCATCCCGATGCCTAATATCCTTGTCACCATCTTCACGGTACTTGTCATCCCTCTGTCTTTTATCTCTGTCACCATCTTCACGGTACTTATCATCCCTCTGTCTTTTATCTTTGTCACCATCTTCACGGTACTTGTCATCCCTCTGCCTTCTATCTCTATCACCATCTCCATGGTACTTATCATCCTTGCGCCTGTTATCTCTCTCACCATCTTCACGGTACTTATCATCCTTGCGCTTATTGTCTCTATCACCATCTTCACGGTATTTATTGTCCTTGTGCCTATAGTCTTTGTCACCATCGTCCCGATGCTTAACATCCCTGCGCCTTCCATCTCTCTCAGCATCTTCCCCATACTTGTCATCTCTGTGTCTACTACCTCTCTCGCTATCTTCACGGTGCTTATCTCCAGAACTTCCATCCTTGAGCTTTTCATCCTTGTACCTTCCATCCTTGGCACGCTCCCCCCTTGAAGATAGTCGTCCATCTTCACTTTCTTTTGCACCATCTTGATATTTATCTGTATCAGTAGAGCCATCACCTCTCTTCCTCATCCGTCTCTCAAGTTCCTTCTCTAGCTCAGGATTCCGTAACTCGTCCTGTATAGGATACTCTGAATGAATGAACAAAACAACAGAGTCAATCTCCTTGAAAGTGCAACTGAAATCAAGCCTATAAAAGCAATCTCCTTGAAAGTGCAACTGAAATCAAGCGTAAGACAAAATAAAACCACAACAGCAATCTCTTTTACCTTCAAACTTTAACAGATATAGCATCAACCTTTTTAGTAGAAGATCTAGCATACGTAATAAATGTAACACATCAAAATCACACAACGTTGCAACACATTGAGCCCGTCATAACATGGTTCAGAAGTGACAAGCTCGTGGAAATAAGCGATTGGAGAGATGTGGTAGTGAAGACGAAGAAAATGATAGCCATGACTTCCCAAGCTAGATAGTCCACACAGTAGAGATTGAACAACTTACTATCAAAAAGGTCCTTCATATGCAAAATAAACCCCTTGTTGAAAGCTAAGTATCTTGTCTATTGAGTCATCAGCCTTATCCCTTTATATTTGTTCAAAAGCTTCTTGTTCTCTTCAATTCAATGGCACGTAAAACAAATGGTGGCATACAGAAGTAAAACAAGATAATGGGAGAAATAGTGGAAAGAATAGGGAAACTAAGAATAAAGGCTACTGACGGCAAAAGCAATACGCCAGATGCTTTTGGACACACTATCATAATCAGAGACTCAGAGTTATCAGACAACAGTAGATATTAGTCCTAATATAGAAATTTGAGAATTGTGGAAAAAAAAATTAATGATATGGTGTATCCCTTAGAAGATGCCTAAATGAGGTTGTGCTCACAAACTTAGGGAAAAAAGAAATTAGCAATAGTACAACTAAGTGCAACAAGTACAAACACAAATTTAAGATGCAAGTTACAATACTAGCCATGTTCACTACTACGTAAAAAGGAGCCGAAACTCTAAAATCCAAACACAAATGAGATGCAATCAATCGATTTGGACTGCTCTATTTGCAAATAAAGCTAAAAGCCTAAAAGCTCATAACGTCAGGTGGAGAGAAGGAGAGGAAGAAAACAATGGTTGGGAAGGGGGCTGTTGGTGGAAGTTTGTAGCTTCAAGGACAGGAGCCCTAGAACTCTGGTTATAAAAAATAAATAGCAAGTATAAGTAAGAGACTAGAGAAGATAGTCCACAAGTGTCAATCTAACAGACCCACCCACCAAGTCTACATCAACTTCAGATGCCCTTAATATATTAACTGGGGGGAGGCATCCTGAAAGTGGGTCTCCTTCCCATCTTTTGGTCCATACAAGTACAGTTGTCAATTTCATTAGTCTTCACGCACCTACACACACAAATGCACACACACCAGGTAAAAGTCCCGTCTCTCTTAGAACAACAAAAAAAGAGACCCTTCAAGGATTCTTGATTGATGATTCATCAAGTTTTTGTTATGTTACAACTTACAACTAAGACCAGCAGTTACGTTATAGTGGAGGGTCAGATGGGTATTATTATTGTTATATACTATTAAGACGTGCAGTCTGGCAATTCTGTTCAATCCCCTTCCAACTAACGAAGAAATAACATTGAGAGGGCGGTCATGACTAGGTCTGTTTAAAAGGTGAAGGGAAGTCTATGCCTCTTCAACAGCACATGCAAGAGAAAAATCGCAATTAATGTAGGTGCCAGTACAATGAATTAAAAAGACCATTTCCACATGTAATACTACATAAGCATGTTCAATGTTCAATGTATATAGTGAAGAAAATTCTCCAAGCAAGATCTCCCTCTCAGCGTAGTTAGAGTTAAATCAAGCTACTTCTAAGCAAAAAGGCTATTACCAAAGCACATATGCCTCCAGTTGGTTAACAGAAGGCTCTCTCAATTATGGAAGTTAAACCAGGCTAACCAGCAAAGTAACATGTGCACTAATATCAATCAAGGGCATTGACAGGTAATGCTTAGCAAACCAACAACACAATATTGGCATGGCAACAAACCATAAACACAACAATTAGTTACCTTACCCGTATTTTCTCTACCGTGTTTGCCTTGTCGCTCTTCCCCTTGTTTCCTAGCCACTTCAACGTCAACAGTAGCTACCTCTTTTTCGCGTTTAACATCCTGAGCAATCTTCTTCTCCTTCTCTAAACCCCGTTCCTTATCCTTCAAATCCTTACTCTGCTGCACCTCTTTTGGCCCTGAATCTTTTTCAGACTTCCTCTTTGACTCAACTCGACTTGTACTACTCTTACTCTCCTCTTTATCCACTAATAAACCGACATTGTCATCTTTCTTCTCACTACCACTTTCATGCCTTCTAACATTGTCATCTTTCTTCTCACTACCACTTTCATGCCTTCTACTACTTTTACTCTTCAAATCCCCAAAGGTTTGATCTTCTCTCCATCAATTCTCTTCAAATCACCCAAAGATTTAGACTCTTTCGATTTATTATCTCCATCAATCCTCAAAATTTCTCCTTTCACCTCCTTCAACGCCACTGTTGCACCTCCGTCCTCTTCTTCCCCACCGCCACCGGTCCACCTATCATCAGCCTTCTCTTTCCGCCTCTTCGAACCCACATACTCTTCCCCTGTACCGCCATTATCACGAGAAGTCGAATCTTTACCAAGTTTTCGCTTCTCACTTGAACTCGAATCCTTAGAAACCCTAATAACCGAACCTTCACTATTGTTCCTATTATCCTTCATCTTCTTCACATCCTCTTTCTCTGATTCCGAATGCTCTTTACCCTCTTTCGAACCGTGTTTGCTCTGTTTATGCGATTTGTGACGCGAACTCCGGGGCATAATTGTCAAACAGCGAGATTTAAATCCAAAACCCTAGTTTTCTCGACTTTGATCCCCAAATAAGAACGATTTCAAATAGATACCGAGTGCTATTTACCCTCTCTGGAACTGTATCAACTCCGGGGTATAATCGTAAAATAGCAGAGTAGAGCGAAAGAGAACAAATTAAAATCCAAAACCCTAGTTTTCACAACTTTGATTCCCAAACAATAATAATATCTAATAGATTACGTCGAAGAGATTTTCACCAGTTAACTGACACAGCGGATACCGATAAGTGTCGCCGGTGAAGTCGACGGCCCCGATAGATCGGTGGATTGGTGTAAAATTGGGAACGAAGACGTTGCGGCGGCGGCCGACTGTAGAGAGAGAAAATCGGCGGAAGTGGGGAGAGCGAAGATAGAGAGAGAAGATGAGGAGGAGTAAATGTGTCTGGGAATCTGAGGGGAAATTTTGCCCAGCGCTAGAGAGAGAAGGGGGAGAGAGAGGAGGCGAAGTTCTTGTTGTTCTCGCTTCGAAATTGAAATGATATTTCTACGGGGGTATCGCGGGATAAATACACCCTTTTCCTTGGTTTTGTTTTCTTTCGATTTGATCCCCGTTTGAAGAAATTATTCATTCAATTGTCGAGAATGCTGGGTGACAAATATATATATTTTCTAAAAAAGTGACGTAAAGAGAATTTTATTTCTCTGCGTTCTGTTGACAAAGTTGCTGTATTTTCTATAAACAAAGAATTTTTATAAATAAATAAAAAAACTAAAACTAAAACTTGTTAGCTTTTTTGGAGGATGTAATTTGTCGGAAGATATTTGGAAACTTAGAATTGTGCGTCTCACAGCTTTATTGCGCACTAGACACGTAAAAAGTTATGAGAAGTAATTTTTTTCACCTTTTCCCATCATTTCCTTGCTATTGGACGGTGCACAAAACTCTAGTTTGCTAACTTAGAGAGTAACTTTTTATCCCCAAACAAACTTGGATAACGTAATTGCACTATAAGAGGATCATCAATAGTCATAAGGTATTTTGCCTTAAAAGAAGTGTAATTTTCTATTTTGGTTAGCCACCAAACAAATGCAACACCTAGACATTTTACCTAATAAAATCACAAAAAAACACAATAAATATACATGGAGATCTCATCAGGGATTCTGGATTTTCCCTTCCGTCCACACTTCACTTTTTCCAATCAAATTTTCATGATCCAAATCGTCCAATGTGTGTAAAACGTATTTTTAAGGGTCCTTGCAAGAAGTCTTAAAAAAAAAATATCGGGAAGAGTCTTATCCGATCAGTTTTTCAAAAAACTGTACATATAAGGTTTTTATGAAAATATGATCGGATGATTTGCTTTTTTGATGATTTCTCACGTTTAAAACACACGTTTTAAACACATTGGACGGTTCGGATCATGAAAATTTGATTAGAAAATGTGAGTCCCGGACGGATCCCGGATGAGATCCGAACTGATCACATATATACACAAAAACATTATACTTGTTCACATAAATATACATACGAATGGAACCTCACATTACTATAGCTGAAACTTTGTCGCGGTTGAAGTTGTTTGGAACTCCATCGAAGTTGAAATCGCTATGGAGCACCGTTGAAGATGATGGATTGAGGCTGAAATCAATTTCTGAATCCAAATCTGTGATGATTGTGCTCAACAAACCCGAGTTACTATAGTAGAACGGGAACTGCCGAGGAGGGAAGCGAGCCAGTAAGGGTTTTGTGCATCTTTCTCGTCAAAGCCGCGATTTCGAGGGAGTAGTAGGACTACTGGAGATGCTCAAGATAGGAGGAGAATATTTTTTCGAATTATATGACCACACACATGTTTGACCTCGTTTTATAAATAGAGAAATGTATCGAACACAGCTCAAGGTGACTCACAAGATTCGAAAGTAAAGTATCGTTGCATGCACCCAATAAATGGAAAGTAATTTAAGACCATTAATGATGTTACCATATACAAATTTTTTTGAGTGATTTTGTTCTAGATGTGAACACAAGAATCGATTTTTTAAAAAAATAAAAAAGATTAACAACATTTGTTTATTCACGCGAAAAATGAAGGACTTGAGGGATTTAACTCAAAATAAAATAAACATGAAAAAAACATGCATTTACTTGGACTAGCTTTTTAAGTTCATAAAAAATAAAAATAAAATAAAAAACTTGATTGCATATGTTTCCCTCACTGTCCTATACTTTTTAAAGTCATAATGTCGTGTATTTCTGTCATAGTCACAATTTTTTTTTTATTATTATTATTTGTCACATGTAAATTCTTGCTGCGCCCAAATTGGTTATTATCTATCCATGAAGCTATCCATGAAGCCGAGTTCAAGACTTCAGGTGGAGAGTATCAGTATCACAAATGCTCAATGTCCAAGATAAGTAATGGCTGCAGGTTTGCAGCAAAAATCTAGTGGAGATATAGTACTACTAAGGGGGTCTTCCATTAACAAAAAACTATTTTTTCCAAAAATCGAGACAAGTCATTTTCTCACAATACATCACATAAAAAAACCGTGAAAAACCAATTTTAAAAAAAAAACCACCTTAGTGGAACACCCCCTAACTAGTAAAACAAAAGGCCCATATGTGGCTAGAATTAGGACAGTCCTTTTTCTCTTGCCTCCCTTTATTTCACTGAAGTCCTTTAAGGGAGTGTTCGACTAACCAACAGGTCATTCTCTCATAATATATCAAATAAAAAATTGTGAAAAATCAGTTTATTCTGAAAAACACCCTTAGCGAAACACCCCCCTAACTGTTACTACAACCCTTCAACTTCACAAATCCCACTTCCTGGCCAAACCCAGCTCTCCAAGACGGCCTCAACTCTTCTGTACTGGGTTTCTGACGTACCGGTGTTTCCGTACATATTTTACCCTTAGATCATGTTTAAAAATATTCATCTCCTAGGCATCAACTTCCCAGCAGCAGTAAGCTCCCCTCAGTCTATATCCCTAAGCTCCTAACACTCTATCTTCTCTCCTCTCTCCATCTCTTGTGCTTTTGGATTGAGATCTATTCTCCCCCTCATTTTTGTGATGCACATCACCATTCTCGAGACCCGGCTTCCATTGGCTTCCGTTGGAGGGATTTGGGGTGCCTGCTGTGCACCCATCGCACAGCAGGTGTTGTGCACCCATCCGAGCCGTCCGTTGCTCGGATGGACGGCCCAGATTTCACCTCAGCACCTATGCATCCGAACCGTTCATTTCCGCGCATGCAAGGTGAAATTTGGGCCGTCCATCCGAGCAACGGACGGCTCGGATGGGTGCACAACACCTGCTGTGCGATGGCTGCACAACAGCCACCCCGTGTCCCCGTTGGAGGCGGCAGCAGACGGGTTTTGACAATAGCGGAGCGATGTCGGCGGCGGCAACGTGTAAGACCCCGGCGGCGGTGGAAGTTGGATGCAGATCTTGGTTCTCTAGAACCCGGTCTTGATTGGCTTTGGGTTGATCGTTGCGTTGCTGTTCTTCGATTTTGGTTGTATGTTGTATTTTCGTTTCTTTGCTTTCCGCTGAACCAAAAAAAAAAAGAAAAGTAAGCTGGTCTTATGGCATTGAGCCTTGACTGGACACAGCAACTTATGGCACTGAGCTTTGACTGCACACAGCAAAGGTATAAAGAGACTGCCCTATGGAACCTGGTAATTGTGCTAGTTGTCTATTTTCCCCAGTAAAAATATAGAACTAATTTTTGGCAAGATGAATATACATATCGAGACCTTTACATTGCACTGCTTAGACCGTGCTGGGTCTCATTCCATGATCACTAGAGAAGATCGAAAGAGGAAACCAGAAGAAAGGACCATAATTCGAAAAACAAACTACCACAAAATTTGCACAGAAATAGGTTTGAAAAACAATATGAGGAAAATGTCTATTGAGTTGCCCAAGGTGGAGGCAGCCAGAAAGGAGGAAGGCTGCATTAGGAATGGAATCACAACAATCTGCTAACTCAGAATTATCATAACAGGAAAAGTTCTCCAACTGGGAACATCAAACTATACCAATTGATAATCGATCTTCATCAAATAGCATCATTGGACCCATCCATGTAACTTTCAAACCAAATGTAGAGCATGAAATCAGTTTCCTCTCCTTTTACCCATTTCAGTAATTAAACTATCAAATAGTTGATCAGTTACTCATAACATCCAAACAATGCAATCGTTATTGTGTAAAATCTCAATAGTTGCTAAGAGAAAAAAAGAAGAAGGAAATTTGACTTGAAAGCCAAATTTTTGTCCAATATCCTCTGTTCACCCGACTCCATGTGAGAATTAGATACAGCCACCCAACTGCAAACACAAGTAACCGGACAAACAAATCAACAAACATTTTATAAAGCAATATAGAAGAATACTTGAACTTTCTTTTTCCTACAGAATTTTAATCCTTCAATAATAATCCAATTAAAAGTTGCTCGTGTAGAGAAACTGAGAACGATTACAATCCCCGGTGGGTTTCAAGTCTAACTTTCACTTTCACCACAGGTGGTGTACAAGGACGAGGGGACTCTGCTGTCCCAAAGGGACGGCAGAGGGTGCTACCCTATGAAACGACAGCAACCACTTCTTTTGATTGCTAAACCCTGTTTGGCACAGCAAAATACTTCATTTAGACTAATGATTTTATTGATTTTTAGTGGGGCCTGTTTTGGTTGGGTCCCACAAAGATGATAAAATTGCTCATGTTTCTAAAATGTATATTTATGGGTTCTTGCAAAAAAATTAACTCAATCCGATATCGGTAAGGTTGTTTTCGGAATTCTTACGGCGGAACACTTAATTTTGATTAATGATTTATTGATTTTTTGTGGGACCCGAAACAAGGCTGAAAACTTTATTTAGATTAATGGTTTATTGATTTGTTGCGAGGCCTACTTCAGATCCCACAAAGCTCACTAGGAAGTCTAAAAAAGCTCTTATTGATATCGAATCGAGCTAATTTATTTTATTTTTTTGTAGGAAACCATAAAAATAGTACACTTTAAGAATATTGAGCAGTGTGAATCATCTTTGAGGGACCCAAAATGGGCCCCACAAAAATCAATAAATCATTAATCTAAAGGAAGTATTTTGATGAGCCAAACGAGGCTTTAGAAATCAAAAGGAGGGGTTCCCTCAAAGCGTCAAAAACACTGCCGTTTCACAGGCGGCATCCTCTGCCATCCCTTTATTTTATTTTGAGAGAGAGAGAGAGAGAGAGAGAGAGAGAGAGAGAGAGAGAGAGAGAGAGAGAGAGACCAATCTCCAGCAAAAACAAAGAAAAGCGAATTCCAAACACAGGAACAAGAAACAACCATCATTTCACTAGTGATTGCTACAAACTTAACACTTCAGAACGGCTATTATTGTTTCCTTGAGGAGAAGATTTTTAGAGGAAGGTACCTAATTTCACTAGTGATTGCTAGTTAAAAATGGACCATGTCATAGTAATCATCAGATATGGATCATGCTGTTGACTTTCTAGTGTAACATAGCAAGGATTGTGCTTGACAACACATAAATTTTGAATTTTGAATGAACGTGAAGTTTATAATCTCATAACAAAAGTGAAGTTTATGCTGTTAAATTTTGAATTTCCAGTGCAACACAGAGATCAAGTCTTACATACCAAAACTGCTTCGATCTCTTCTTGAGAGACTGGTGTTCTTTTGGGCTGCATAGAAGCTTTTCCTCCTACAGTCATGTTAGATGGGGCAGACTTCATGAACAAAGTCTGCTTGGCATGGCTAGCTGTTGATGCATCCTGAGGATGGGGTGTTGAGTCTGTTGAATAATAAGGACTTTAGCTAGCTTTACGAATTAGACACATGCACGCAAGCATGGGCAGCCACACATCGCGTAAATAGAAAATTTTGATCAAATTGATGCATGAAATTCAAGTCACAACTTTCCAACTAATTATGTCTCCAAAGGACTGTACTTGAAGAATCACCGGTGATCCAGTCAAGGATCCCGGATTGAAGGTTTTTGGGTGTTTTGAAGGTTTTAAAAGATGTTTTTGCATGATCCGAGCCGTCCAATGTGTTCAAAAGGTGTTTTCCAAGGTCCAAGCGGGAAATCTGCAAAAAAAATACCGGGAAGGGCTTGATCCAAGCAGTTTTTCGCAAAAATTGTATATTTACAGTTTTGCGAAACAGTATACAGTTTTGCGAAAAACTGTTTGGATCAAGCCCTTCCCGGTATTTTTTTTTGATGATTTCCCACGTGGACTCTTGAAAACACCTTTTGAACACATTGGACGGTTCGGATCATGAAAATTTGATCCAGAACTATGAGTTCCGGACTTAGGGATCCCGGACTAGATCGGGACTCCTTGAAGAATATCCACCACTACTTATCAATCTAGGACAATTTTGGTGTTCCCACTACAGTTAGCTAAAAGCAAGCTACAATCTTCCTTGTGATCAAAGGACATTAGAAATTTCCCATATGTAAGCTACAATCTTCCTTGAACAGCACATATGTAAACTACAAAAGCATGACCACCAATCAGTTAAGAACTGTTATGTCAAATGAAAGTTCAAAACAAAGAGAATATCAAAAAATAAGTACACGGGCGTCTAGTATACTAAACTGAGAAAAAAAAACCCCATGTGCTAGGTGTAGAAACCAAAATCGCCTCCTATTATTTTCTTAAACTTTCTAAAATGATGCCAAACAAGAGTTCAGAGATAAGTGCATGAGTTGATTTGAGAAAGTGAAGCATGAAAAACTTTCAACAAGTATAAACAAGCCTACAAAAGGGATCGCTTGAGAACTTGACTGTTAGGGCATAGAGTCCCCAATGGTATAGGTTAGCAATCTCATTTAATAAACACTTAATTGAGTTGAACTTGGTCTCCTGCTGGAGTTGTTTTAGCTTAGCATTAGTAAACCTTTATGCTACCGGGTTTTTAATTCCGTTAGATTTGAATGCTGAGCAAACAAGCAAAAGGTTCAAGCAAGTCGAAGTTAGAATGCACAAGCGAAAATACATGGATCCATAACCAACATCGTAGTCAAACTTTTTGGTGAATGGTGATGTCAATGTCAAAGCTTTGAGAGGATTGAAGTCACGACTCACACGAGATGGTTCCCAGGGTATTCAAATGTACCGACCATGAAACGAATTGGAAGCAGTATATAATGTGCAAATTGGAAGGCTAAAGTGAAAGGTGTTCTCATTAATTGTAAATTATTTTGAGCGATAGTGGTAGCAGAACCCCATGACAAGACAGTTGAATGTGCAATGACAATGGACAAACCCGGGCTTGAACAGATGCTTGGGTTATTGGTCATGTGCGCAAAGCATTCATTTGATTGCACAGAGTAAAGCACTTCGCCAGTGCCTTGCTCAACAGGTTGAGTGAGCTTTGCACAGTGTCAACTGCAAACTTGTAAAGTGTGCTCGCTGAAGCGAGTTGTGTATGCTAGAACATCACATTAAGGCGTGGATTTCATATTTGGAACCTAATTGCTCTGATTTCTCTCCCATAAGGTAGGAAACAGAACTAGAATGATATAGGTGATATAATCCTTTGACGACTCGTAAATTCTCATAGATCTATCAAACCGGGTGCTTGATTTTTCATCTCCGCTACTACCCTTAGAGTTGAAGACTCTTGGTGGATTCTAAAAGAAAGAGAAAAGTCTTAGAGTAGATTCTGGAGGAGTGGGTCATGCCTTGAATTCGGGGGTTTCAAACACAATGGGAGGGAGTAATATACGTGGATTCAACAAGAGAAAATCAGGTACAGGTTTTGGATTCACAGGTGCTGCGTGAGTGGCGATTTGTACCACAAAGTTGACATAGACTAGGCCCCAAGGTTTTCCATCTGCCAGGGTTCTCCACATAAAATCGCTTGTATCACTCATGCACGATTGCTTGATCTATGTATAAGCAATTACAGCGGATTCAATTTCATTTTGTTGAATTAGGAAGAATCAATCTCCAATTGATTAATTCAGTAATTGACTTGAAAACTGATCGCCGATTTGTCAATCTGACTTTGCAAATTCAAAGTAGAAAATCCAAACCCTTGAGGAGGGAAAGTGTTTTCCACTCATCTGCTACTTCATTCTCATCTTCCCAAGTCCCCGGAACAAGTCAAACTAAAGTTATTTTTGATAACACAGGTGTTGGGCCAGCTTATATGCACCAAGACTATTCCTGGACCAATCCCACCATTTACTAGCGGCCCCCAATTAAAGCAGGGTAAAGCCCGTTATGACTTGCCCGAAAAGAGTTGATAACACATGGGAGGTTTTGAACCTGAGACTTAGGTGTAGGTGTTTTGCGTTTACCATTAGCTAAATGTACAAAAACTTGAATCATCTTTTCAGCTGATACATTCACCATTTTCATGAAATATAATTCAAACTCAAGATACTTACATAAATCTGATAAATCTCGTCCTTATAGGCTATAGCCACGAAAGTTGTTTGCAAGGAAACGAACAACGAATAATCGCATACATAGCTCAATTTATGAATTGAACGACCACAAAAAATGCAGCTAAATACAAATCAAACAGTACGTGTGCGAGGAGAAAAAGAAGGGACAAACCAGAGGGTTTTGGATGCCTCTGAGGGAACTTGATGCGTGGTATTCTCTTCATCGCCTGCGCTGCACCCATCGCTCTCTCTCTCTCTCTCTCTCTCTCTAGATCTCTCGAGCAGCTCAATTGGATCGCGTGCGAAATAAGGAGGAAGAAAGGTCTTTTAACCGATTTGGGGAGGTGCTGTGCACTTGGGTGCTTTGCAACTTGCTGTGCACCTCTCAGTCATTCGATTGTTTTTTGACGGCTCAGATGTGTTTGATAATTATAATTTAATTTTGATTTATTTTTATCGATAAAAAATCAAAACACAACCAGACCGTCCAAAACACAATTGGATAGCCGAGGGATGCACATCATGGTGCAAAAGCACCTAGGTGCATAGCACCCACCCTTCAGTCCTTTAACTGGATTTGGGGAAGGTGCTGTGCACCTCTCAGTCATCCGATTGTTTTTGGACGGCTCAGATGTGTTCGACAATTATAATTTAATTTTGATTTATTTTTATTGATAAAAAATCAAAACACATCCGGACCGTCCAAAACATAATTGGATGGCTGAGGGATGCACAACATGGTGCAAAAGCACCTAGGTGCACAACACCCACCCTTCGGTCCTTTAACTGGATTTGGGGGAGGTGTTGTGCACTTGGGTGCTTTGCACCGTGCTGTGCACCTCTCAGTCATCCGATTGTTTTTGGACGGCTCAGATGTGTTCGACAATTATAATTTAATTTTGATTTATTTTTATCGATAAAAAATCAAAACACATCCGGACCGTCCAAAACACAATTGGATGGCCGAGGGATGCACAACATGGTGCAAAAGCACCTAGGTGCACAACACCCACCCTTCAGTCAATGTACCTTGTTTTGGTCAAAGCCATTATGGGTCTGTCAATAGCCATGTTTAGCAAGGGGGATGTGGGTTGAAATGATTTTCACCGGATGTCCGAGGCAACTTGCGTGCACTTCGACTAAGTTCAAGACTATGAGGTAACGACAGAGATGTAGTCAGGATTCCGACTCGGAGGTGGCATCCAAAATCAATTTCTCACTCTCTCTGTCCCACAAAGATAGTCTATTATAAGACGATGTGTAATTTGCGGATAAAAATTTCAAGTAGTTCTATAGTATTGTGCCAAGAAATGTTCTAAATAATCAAGGAAGTGCTTTATTTTTTTATCCGAAAATTAGCGGTTTTTTGGTAGAGGACTATCTTTACCGGTGGAGAGAGTAATTAGTATAAAAAGGTACAAGTGTTCTGATAGGCGCGCAAGATCATGGATATAAGCGCCTAAGTAGGGTAGAATTAGCGCGTTAGACGTGCGTTTAATCCTCATTTTCCGTATAATGCGTGCACGTGGTTGGTTTTGTGTTTTGGTTTTTAATTGCAGATATTCGTGATGTTCTGGCACTAATGGAAGGTATCCGAAAACACAAGGCAATCAGGCATGTTGGGAACCGGTGGGACCCAAGCAAGGACGACCAAACAAGCTTGAAGGGCATTTTAGAGGGCTTGGTATCGATACAGGGATTCCCCTGTATCGATACCCAGGCGACATTGAGCAAACAGAAGCAATGGGTATCGATACAGGACTTCTCCTGTATCGATACCGACTAGCTTAAATGGGCCGGTGATTTTGCCACGTGTTTGGGCTTCGGGAAAGACATAAATACCTCTTTTTGAGGTCGAATTAGGGTTCCAACTTTATTTTGTTTTTCTTCCGTTTGAGGAGCCGATTTTTCCTTTGGAGATTTCCCTTTCAAGTTTTCAAGCTTTGTTCAATTACTCGCATTCCGGTAATTCGTTATTAATTCCCGTTCTTTAATAAAGTTATTATTTGGTACTTGTTTAATTCGTATCTTTTGTTTATTTCGTATTCAGAAGCATGTTTCAATCTAGGGTTTTCTTCGCTTATTGCGTAAACATGAGTGAGTAGTTCATTAGGTATGGTCGCGGGGTGATTAACACGCCGTGGCCAGGGCTGGATTCGTTCTGCTCCTATTTTCTAAATTAACAAAGGAAAAAGCAATTTTAGGTTATTAAAGAGCTTCCGTCAGACGTATCCGGGCATTGTCGGAGCCCATGTAACGCGGGGAACGGGGGACCAAAACTTGTTCTTCGCTGTACATGGGTAAACGACGACCACGAGGATTCGCATCTTTCGGGGTACCTTTTTCTCTCTAAAATCAAACGTTTTTAGAACACCAAACGGAGCGGAACTGTCTGGGCCTGGTCATTGGTGTTATGAACCCTACGACCGTATCTTCTTTTAAACAGTTTAATCAAATCAGTTTTACTCTAGTTTAGTTAATTTTTCCATCAAATCACAAAGGGTGGCTACCTAAGAGCCGTTTCAAAGGTCACAACCCGAGTTTTTAGTTAAGCACTCTCCGCCGTCTCTGTGGATTCGATTCCGGTCTTACCGGGTATTATGCTACACCGGTCTCCGCCCTACGCTTGGGGCAACCCATTAAATTAGGTATAGGATTTCGGTCAAGCATTTTTGGCGCCGTTGCCGGGGACGGCAAGAGGTGTTAAGAATTCGGGTTAGCGTCTTTGTGTTTTTATCTGAGTCAATAAAATAAAATAAAAAAAATAAAATAAAAGTGTCTTTTGTTTTTAGCATCTTTTTGTTTCTAGGTTGAGTCATCTGGAGTCAGTCGAGTGGTAAGTGTTTTGTGTCTTGAGTTAAAAAAAAAAAAAAAAAAAAAAAACTGATGGGCCTTCTTGATACCCCTGGGGAGTTAGAGCAACACCATAGTATGTTGTTGAGTAAATTTGCACAGATTAACGAACCCTATTGGAATTTTGAGAGCCAAGTAGGTATTCCTTCGAGTCAATCTGCACAAATACAAAATTTTACTTGGGGTTACGAGAATACCCCTTCAAGTCAACCGGGTACTTTTGAGTCCTCTTGGGATCACGAGCATTACTCAAACATTTTTTCGAGTCCATTGGCACAAATTCCTGAACCCTTTTGGGACTATGAGACCCAATTTGGCTCCCTTTTCCAAGACCCGCAGGGGTTTGATCTTTATTATACTGGCCCACCCCCAGAGCTGACTTATCCCCCTCATGATGAGGAGCTTGAGGAGATGGTACAGACTATTGTGCGATCGCAAATGACCTTAACCGCGGAAACCACCCAAGCAATTGAGGACCTTAGGTCCCAGTTGACTCAACTCACAGAGACAGTGAGACAAAGCCAACAGGAGTGGGAAACATTGCCTTCTCCGCCTCAAGTCAATAGAAGAGAGGAAGTCGACCCATTTCTCATTGAGGGACGGGTTGATGATAATTTGGAGGAACCTTCCGAGTTTGGAGGGAATGAGGAGTTTACTCCCAAGGACGAGGAAATAGGTCAGGTTAACGATGTTGAAGAGGTTGACTTGGTCTTACCACAGTCCTCTGAATTTGGAGGGGTTGAGGAGCTTACTGCTAGAGAAGAGGAAGTTGAGCCACTTATCATTGAGGGTGGGGTTGATGATTGTTTGGAGGAACCCTCCAAGTTGGGAGAGAATGCGGAGCTAACTGCCCAATGTTCCCCCCTTGAGTCTAATGTAAAGGTCGAACCCCCTCTCATGTATCTCCCACTGCTGATCCGTGCTGCCTATGTTTTCCTTTTGCGTTCCTATGAGTCTAGAGAACGAGGAGCTCACTGCCTTCCGTGTGATGGTCCGATAGAAAAATCTCCCACTGCTGAGGAGTGGGACATTGAGATTGATTGTTTGCAGTCCTTAATGGACGAGCAAGATAGGAAGTATGGGTTTGAGAGTGAGTCTCTTATTTTTGGGGGCCAGAACTTTGTTGAGGAGAAATTAGTTGAGACACCAAGCTCGGCGGATGAGGTTTTGGTAGAAGAGTCGAAGTCGACGGTAGTGGACCATATTGATTTTCTTGGTGTTGATGCTTACAATTTTGATTATCTTCTTTCTCTCGCGAATTATGTCCACAACTCGAAAATTAATTTGGGTTCACGTGAGCACTTAGAGGCACTTCAATTTCTTAAAACAATTCGGCAATTGCTTTACTCGAAGTATCTTTTCTTGTGGTCTGGCCGAGTTCAATTTTTAGTGCACAGCTTAGCGTGGGGTGGTGCATTCAGGGGATTCATCTTTGTGGATTTGATTAATTTTCGGATTCCACGTTTCAAATTTTTTTTTTCTTTCTCTCTCTCTCTCTCTCTTAAATTTTATTTTTATTTCTGTTTCATTTTATTTTTCAAAAAAAAAAGGGGTGGCCCCCGGCTACTACTTAAGCGGGCAAAGACGATGTCATTTGTTGCCTAGTCGGTAGTTGGTTCTTTAGTCTTTTGCAGGACGAGTATGCTACCACACCAGCCTTGGTAGTTTGGGCCTCTCCGTCGGAGTGGGTGAGGCATTCAGGAGCCTCAAGCAGGGGTGCCACTACGTGTGGCGGTTGTAAGTCCGATAAAGCTTTGGCGCGGCTCGTGTGACTTTCGTGGACCTCGTTAGGTCCGAAGGAGCGGATCTTGGAAGCGATTCGATGACGACACACGTTGCAAAGTGATGCAGCCAAATTCCCCTACATCGGTGGGGTCATGATGGTTATTGCCATCGATGGTCCATCTCCCTCTCTTGTTCTTTCTTTTCTTATTGTCTTCATGCTCTGAGGACATAGCATGTTCTAAGTTGGGGGGAGGGTGTACTTCGTACAAGTTTAAAAAAAAAAAAAAAAAAAGAATTTGGATGCTTGGGTGTAACTATTCTTGGTTTTTTTGAACTGGTAACTATTCTTGGTTGATGACTGCTAATTAGCGCTATAGTGGTTTTGTGCGAGTCGAAGTCTTGATACAATTTTATGGATAGACTTAAGCTCGTGAACATGATGTTTAGGAAGCACTCAGTTAGCCGTATCATCTATAGTTGGATAGTGTTTGATCACTTGAGTTCATGCTTTTCACGCGCACTGTCCCACTCTGAGCATTCACTAGCCTTGAATTTGGTTTACATTTTATTGGTATTTCGGTGTTAGTTGATTGCGCCCACGGGCTAATTGGAACCCCTTTCCCACATTGTGTGCTAAATTGGTATTGCTTATCCGGGCGTTCATTGAGTATTCGGGCAATCGGGGTTTGCTCCCACCGTATTGTTCGCGGTACGAGATGGATAGACCTTGTGAAGGCATTGGGTAAATGTGGTTAGTTTGGATCTCTCCCTAAAGCCTTTTTGACTCGAGCAATTAAGTCTGAGGGGTCTCTCTAAACCTGGTACCCTAAGGCCATCTGGCTTGGGGATGACCGACCTAAAACTCGTTACATGGGTCAACTAGAAAGCCCGAGAGATCCAGCATTGCACGACCACAAGGAAAAAATGAAAAGAAAACAAGAAAAAAGGAAAAAAAAAAAAAAGAAGAAAGGAAAAAGAAAGATTGATCATTAGGGGAAGGGGTGAGTTTTAGAGACACACCGGGCTATTGATATTGTGTGAACTGTTTTCGGGATTAGTGAATTTCTATGTGTGATTCTCACTTACACGCATGTTATGTGATAAATCCCTATCCGATCGTAGGTGAGAGGATTAATTTTTGTGCTAAGTTTGATGCGAAGTTCACTTGTTTAACTTTGTCCATGGATGAAATGTCTTGTCTTTGACTTGCCTGACAGTCACTATAGTATTTCAAGAAGCTATTAATTGGGTTGAGTTGCATCCAAATTTCCGAGTCCTTTGTGTTTTGTGGGTTATCACTGCTGAAAACCCTCACGAGACTTCACTCGTCCTACCGGGGCCGCCCGGAGGTTTAAAAGATCTATCCTTTCATTTATTTTTATTCTTTTCGTTGCTCGGGACTAGCAACCTTCAAGTTGGGGGGTGTGATAGGCGCGCAAGATCATGGATATAAGCGCCTAAGTAGGGTAGAATTAGCGCGTTAGACGTGCGTTTAATCCTCATTTTCCGTATAATGCGTGCACGTGGTTGGTTTTGTGTTTTGGTTTTTAATTGCAGATATTCGTGATGTTCTGGCACTAATGGAAGGTATCCGAAAACACAAGGCAATCAGGCATGTTGGGAACCGGTGGGACCCAAGCAAGGACGACCAAACAAGCTTGAAGGGCATTTTAGAGGGCTTGGTATCGATACAGGGATTCCCCTGTATCGATAATGCACATTGAGCAAACGAAGCAATGGGTATCGACGGGACTTCTCCGTATCGATACCGACCAGCTAGCTTAAATGGGCCGGTGATTTTGCCACGTGTTTGGGCTTCGGGAAAGACATAAATACCTCTTTTTGAGGTCGAATTAGGGTTCCAACTTTATTTTGTTTTTCTTCCGTTTGAGGAGCCGATTTTTCCTTTGGAGATTTCCCTTTCAAGTTTTCAA
Source organism: Vaccinium myrtillus (assembly GCA_016920895.1). Classification (NCBI taxonomy): domain Eukaryota; kingdom Viridiplantae; phylum Streptophyta; class Magnoliopsida; order Ericales; family Ericaceae; genus Vaccinium; species Vaccinium myrtillus. The sequence continues at coordinate 572,225 of CM029279.1, forward strand.
GCTTTGTTCAATTACTCGCATTCCGGTAATTCGTTATTAATTCCCGTTCTTTAATAAAGTTATTATTTGGTACTTGTTTAATTCGTATCTTTTGTTTATTTCGTATTCAGAAGCATGTTTCAATCTAGGGTTTTCTTCGCTTATTGCGTAAACATGAGTGAGTAGTTCATTAGGTATGGTCGCGGGGTGATTAACACGCCGTGGCCAGGGCTGGATTCGTTCTGCTCCTATTTTCTAAATTAACAAAGGAAAAAGCAATTTTAGGTTATTAAAGAGCTTCCGTCAGACGTATCCGGGCATTGTCGGAGCCCATGTAACGCTGGGAACAGAGGGGACCAAAACTTGTTCTTCGCTGTACATGGGTAAACGGCGACCACGAGGATTCGCATCTTTCGGGGTACCTTTTTCTCTCTAAAATCAAACGTTTTTAGAACACCAAACGGAGCGGAACTGTCTGGGCCTGGTCATTGGTGTTATGAACCCTACGACCGTATCTTCTTTTAAACAGTTTAATCAAACCAGTTTTACTCTAGTTTAGTTAATTTTTCCATCAAATCACAAAGGGTGGCTACCTAAGAGCCGTTTCAAAGGTCACAACCCGAGTTTTTAGTTAAGCACTCTCCGCCGTCTCTGTGGATTCGATTCCGGTCTTATCGGGTATTATGCTACACCGGTCTCCGCCCTACGCTTGGGGCAACCCATTAAATTAGGTATAGGATTTCGGTCAAGCATGTTCTATGATTAATTATTTTTAGTACGTAAGACGATATGTAACGATCCGCACTAGCTAATGTGGGACAACTATTAATGGGGTCTCACGGGATAAGCATTTTCATATGTTTATCACCCATAAACTTACTTAATACTAAAAAAAATTTCCTTATCAATATACTAATATACTTAATACCAAAAATAATACTATACACTTTTTAACGAATAACACTGTTATTGCAATACAAAAAATAATAATTTTGGACCAAAGGGTGGCACATGCTACCCCGCCCCACTCTTACCCTCCGTCCCTGGGTAATGGCCGGGCATAATTTATCATAGTCTTGAAGCACTGTCACGTGGTGTTTACTGTCAAAGTTATATAGGGGTCGGGTCTAATTTTCAATTTTGGAATATATTTTTATAGATACTAAAAAAAAATAAATTAAAAATTAAGAGCAATGTTCATTTTAAGAACACTAAAATATAGAGAATGATACCATTCGATAGTGATACCTAGTTCGTCGAATGACATGATATCAACAATGCTCAAGATTCATTTTTCAATTTATCAAAATCGTTTCATGAAAACTCGAATAACTAAATTTGGTCTTGAAAAAAATTATCGAACTAAGTTTTTTTTTCTTTTAATGATCCGCCCCCCTCCGACTTCGATACTTGGCTCTGCCACGACGGTTGGGGTTGACTGTCCCACCAAACAAGTGTCCAATGTTTAATAATCACACAATTCCTAATTGTATTTTGTACTTTTAATAATGGTTTAATATAGCATATTTTCCCATTTGACAGGGGGGAAAAAATGAAGAAAAATGTATCGTTGGGGCCGGGCTTTAACTCTAACCTGCATGAATTAGCCCAAGCCAAGCCCAACTGATATCACCATGAATTTATTCATGGGGTATTCACCAGCCGCTCCAATTTTTGGAGCAACTGCTTAGCCCGCTCCATTTTGTGGAAATAAAGCTCATCCCGCTCCAATTGTTTCCGAAAGAAATTCTGGCAGCCCATCCGTCTCTCTCTCTCTCTCTCTCTCTTTACCCACCTCCACCTAGTCCCAGGGTACCCTATAAAAGTGCCTAAACCTAAACCCTATGGTACCCTATGAAAGTGCCTAAAATCCTAGGGTACCATATGAAAGTGCCTAAAACTACTAAAAACCCTATAATAGGAAAGTGCACCCTAAACTTAAATTTTAGGGTACCCTATTAAAGTGCCTAAACCTAAACCCTAGGGTACCCTATGAAAGTGCTTAAAATCTTAGGGTACCCTGTGAAAGCGCCTAAACCACTAATAGGAAAGTGCACCTTAAGTGCCTAAGCCCCCAAAAAAAGTGATTGACCTTAATGGAGTTAGTGGTAATTAAAAAGAATGATTGGAGTTAGTGGTAATAAATATTTGTTTTTTGTACCAGCCCGTAATAAAACCTTTATTCATCAGTGTTTGCCGTTTGGGCCTGTAATTATCATTCAGTGAAGGTTGTCCAAGTCAATGAGAATATGAGATCAAAGGCTGAAAAGTCATGAATAGAATTTGCATCACAAGTTGGGCTACGGTTAAATGCATCTAATATTAAGGCTGAGTTCTCCAATGAATTTTATCAAGATTTTGATAAAATTAACCTCTTAATTTTTTCAATTCGTGAAGACATTTGACAAAATCTGTAGAATTTTGAGATTTTTCAATGCAAAAATTCACAGATTTTATCACATGTGTTTACGAATGGATAAAATCAGGGGGTTAATTTTATCAAATGTTGATAAAATCCATTGGAAAACTCATCCTAATTAATCCGATTGATGAAGATATGTACTGCTAACAATTTGATTTATGCAACTTTTAATAGGGTGGACCTGACCTATTTGCATTCAATAAAATTAGCCCAACAATGAGAGATGGGCCACTCTAAATTGCCACCAATCTGCTTCGAGCCAAGTCCTATCCAAACGCGTATGTTTTACGCTCAGTTTTTTATTTGCTAAAATCTAACATTTGATAAAATCAAGTGTTGATTTTAGCAAACGAGGAGAAGATTTGTTAAAATCAACTCCTCATTTGTTTAAAGCAAGTGTTGATTTTAGCAAATTTTCTCCGCATTTACTAAAATCAACACTTGATTTTATCAAATTGTAAATTTTAGCAAATGAAAAACTAATTTAACGTACAGAACCTAAAGACTAGTGTTTGTGTAAAATAATCCTTTTACGGTGAATTATTCTGTTTTGTCCTTTTTTTTTTTTTATAATCAAAATGGTAAAGATTATTTTTGTCTTTATGCTAATCATAACTTCTAAAAAATCAGTTTTTGGACCTTAATACAACTTCAAAAAAGTCGGTAATTTTCAGAAGTTGCTCCTAGAATTTATAGTACATTGTACTGCAAATTTTTAAAAAGCCAGAATCCTGTAATAGTCTCTTTGAATGTTTCTCAAATAGGCACATAATCTTGTGGGAGCGGGGAGGCTGTTGTGCCACATATTGCATAGCTGTTGTGCAGCACAAAACGGCCCCGTTTTGGGGGCATCCCAATTGGTTTGCCAAATGTGATCATGTGGGAACCACTTTCGGGTTTCACACAAACGATCCGAACCGTTAAAAAAAATTTAAAATAATTATTCAAGCGGTCTTGAAAAAAATGAAGCCCATTGGATATTTTTACTTAATTGATCTAATTCATCTGATTTTCATTCAGAATTCAAGAGAAAATTTATACAATTTTGCGCTAAGTAACCCATTGATCTGAAGTATAGGTTTTGTAGGGATCATTAAGAAGAACATCCAGTAAAAAAAGGTAATTGATATTCACACCCCCCAAATTGTTATCTACACCCCCTTTTTGTCTTTTAGTGACATTTTTACACATAAAAATTTCACTAGAAGACAAAAAAGGGGGTGTGGATAACAATTTGGGGGGTGTGGAAATCACTCCCCTAAAAAAATTGTGTTGATCGGATATCGAGAGGAATCAAAATGTGCACAGCAGCTTCCCCGCCTACCGTCTTGCGAGGATACTTTGGAAGTTGTGCTTCGGTCAAATGCGTCTAATATTCTAATCAATTCGATTGATGGAGATATGAAGCTAACAATTTTGTTTTACATACAATTTGCACTCAATTAAACCAAGCCCAACAATGACAGATAGGCCTCAGAAAGTTGTCACCAATCTGCTTCGAGTCAAGCCCTCTCCGGACGTCTACTTTGAGTCTTTGAGTTTGAACAAGTCTCCCAGAGCCACTTCTACACAATCCGGCTTCCGGAAACTCTCGTCAAGTCTCCGGACCGGGCCATTATTCGTCGGGCAAATATACAAGAGGCTCGTTCCGGACTCACAACGATTAAGGGTATACCATAATATGAGGTGCCCCGGTTGTAGGGTTCGGGAATGTTAAACCCCAAGCCCATTGTGAGTTTCATTTAGTATTGCAGTTAGACTAGGCTTGGTTCGCTTGAAAAAATCAAGATAGAATATATATTCTCAAATTAATTTTAACACGATTTTTCGTTCGTAGGTTAGCATGGGTATGTATATATGCAAATATCAGCATACGAATAACGATTTTATCATCATTGTTCCTATAAATCTAGATAATTTAAAGGTAAAATATTAAATGAGATGTCAAAAAAATGGAGCAACAATAAAAATAGTCAAAAAGAAGAAGAAGAAGAAGAAGAAGAAGAAGAAGAAGAAGAGAGACACAAATAATGTAAAAGTGAGGTAGAATCACTCGAGAAGGGTTAAAATTGCGGTTCTTGCTCTTCGGTAAGTATCAAATAAATAAGTACTTGAATTAGGGTTATGAACATAAAGATTCCATTGAACCATAAACAATAGATGACACCAGTGATGGTATCACCAAACTATAATTATCTAACAGTTCAAGTACCGTAAATATAATTCAAACTCAAGGACGGCCCTGAGATTATAGAGGTTTAAAGCGAATTTAAAAAATAGGCCCCTCGGTTTTTCTTTTCGGAGATGGAATTTGTGGCGTCAAACCTTTATTTGGACTGAAAAAGTATAAACCTACAAGTAATTGATGTCTAATTTGGTTCTTTGTGAGTTTGACAGGTCTGGTCATATGCTAGAAAATGACTTGCAAAAGGAAAACGCGGATTTTCCTTTAGACCTAGTCCAATAGCTGTGTATTTTACTTTGGAAATTACTGCACGAAAAGAATAATTGAATTCCTTAAATAATTTAGTACTGAAAAGTATTACAAATGTACTTGGATCTTTTTACTGTCCGCCCAATGGGCGGACAATAAAAACACATTATGACCGGTCATAATGTGTCTTATTGGGCGGACGGTAGATTTTGCCATTGTACTTATCTAATTTGCTTTGTGCTTCCATCCTTATGTATGGCTGAAAAATATTTTAGATGCATTGGGAAGTAACTTAGTTGGACATAATTTGTTTAATAATTCTCCGTACCATAATTGCATTCTAGTACGAAAAGTCAGTCACTTGTATGATATTACTTCTTGTCCTAAGACGATAGTCCGGTTCGCAAAACGATAAGTAAAAATAATGCGTTTTATATATAAAAAAAATCGAACGTTTTTTTTTAGCAATTTACGAGATATCAATGAGCTCTTTTAATTCATGAAAAAAGTTTGAACGTTTGAATTTTTTCTTCAAAAAATGAATTGTATTTTACTTATCGTTTTGAGAACCAGACAATCATTTTGGAGTAAATTTTTTCATAAATTTTGGCACTAATTTTTAAAATTTAATTTAGTTTTTTAAATTGGTGCGAACAAATTCAAGAAATAAATGACATGAAGCACTTTGTATTGTAATTAAGTCAATATCTCAAATTGTTAGTCGATTTTAAAAAATCAAAAAACAAAGTCCTATAAAAATATATTATTTTTTTACCCTTCTCTCTCGATTCGATGTAAAAAAAATCAATTCGAATTGAAGGGTTTTTTTGAAAAGTTGAAGTACATAGGCAAAGTATTAATGTCCTCTTAATAAATTAAATGTTCTAAATTGAACCAAACAAATTGGAAAAAAGTACTGAGAATTACAACAACCTTTTTAGGATTTATTTCTCGGAAAATCAGAACAAAACCCATGACATGCATGTTTGATTTATGTCAAACCTGAAATATCACGACACCACTTTTTTCCACGTTATAACTGCAATAATTCGAGTCATGAATTCAAAGGTGCACCATTTTTCAAAATCCAAATACAAAGTAAAAGGGTTGTGAGATGAGACTTTTTTAAGTTACCACCTGAAAATCCACTATTTATTGTGTTTCATTAAAGTAGATCCAAGTCTTTTGCGTATAAAATGGGAGCAGCGCTTTGGTCTTAACTTACATGGTTCGACCAGTCTATTTTAAAAAATTTAACTTGCACTTTGCCCGTTTGATTCTGAAACGGGAAAAACATCAATGTGAGCCCTTTTTTCCCTCTAGTCTCGTGTATCGAATGAGGTCAATGCTAATACAGAGTAAAAGAGATGGGAGATAAAGACTCGTTTGACTGGCTAATCGTGTTCCACAGGGGAAATTACCACCTGAAAATCCACTATATGACTATATGTTGTGTTTCAAGGTTGAAAATTGTTGAGATTTCAACATAACATGTCGTATACTTGATGACGGTCCACGTTCCACTTCCGTGAAGTCTTTAAATATACTTCTTTAGTGGTTAGCGCACCCTGGAGACGAGACCATCCAGGGACGGAGTCAATATTTAAACTTGGAACTGACGAAATTAGAAGAAATTTTATAATTTCTTTAGTGATAGTCCCACTTTGGTCTCGAGAGACGCACCATACCAGGAACGGAGCCAATATTTGAATTCGGAAGTGACGAAATTGGCAGAAACTAATAAATCATTCTTATTTGTTTAATTTCTAAAAAATTACACATGTTTTAAGGTTAATTATTTATAACAGTTGAAAAAAGTACACATCTATAGAAAACATGTGTGAAGGATTAAATCTCAAATAGAAAAATCACTAGACCTTTGAAGTTCCTACGCCAATTTTTGAAGCAATTTTCTGTATAATTGAAGTGTCCAAGAAGAAACCATCTCCCATTTGAATTTCTTTGAAAAGTCTATTTTCTTTATCTTCCTAATTAAAAATGATTAGTTTTTTTTTTATCATCCTAACTTAAAATGATTTTTCCTTGCCTTAGTCGTATAATCCTTCAAAATGTTATGCGCTCTCGCTCTTAAATTTCAATCCTCTTGAATTTAGTAGTTTGTGATATGTTTCACAGACGTTTTTACTCTCGTACTCGCACTCTCACGTATGCACACGAATTATGTGCCTTAAACCGTAGGTGAGACAATTTTAAAATATACTAGTATATATATTGTGTATATTTTGTAAACCGAAGGTAGCACGTGCCACGAAAGCTGCGACCCTACCCGTGCGGCCGTGCCCAATTTGTTCTCCATGCTTGTCATCAGTTGTCACAAACTCTCAACACTACTCACCTTTACCTATAAATACACACATCAGGTTTTCATTTTCCTTCATCTCTCACTCCTAAATTCTCCACCACCACCACCAATCTCTCTCTCTCTCTCTCTCTCTCTCTCTCTCTCTCTCTCTCTCTCACACACACACACACACAAAATGTTGGGAATTTTGCATTCCTTCTTCAGTGAAAACAGCTTCGATTCCAAAACCAAACTTTGGAAGCGAAACATCAATCCAAGTTACGTATGTACATGTAGAGACGATTTGGACGAGAAGAAATCGGCAACCAAGCTGAAGAAGAGAGATAACAAAGGCCGGCTGGAATCGGTACTGTTGCTTCGAAAAGAAGAAAAGTCGGAGAGAGAGCAGAGCTGCCACGGCCGCCGGGGCGAGGAGAGAGAGGGGATTAAGGTGAAGATTTTGATGACGAAAGAAGAAGCTGCAAGACTGTTGTTGAAGTGTAAAGATGGAGGAGTACTTGAATTTAAGGACGTGGCTCGTGAGCTTGTGCAAATCCCTGCTACTCGTGTCAGTGTTGTTGCCTCTGGCAAAGGAGAGGATCGTGTGCTTGGGAGCATACCAGAAGAATTTTAAATTAGTGGACGGTGGTATTAGTCTATCGGTATTAGTCTATCAGAGTAGTAGTCGAGAACCAAGCAAATTCTTTGTTTTACTTTTGGGAACTTTATTCTATTTATTATATATGACTAAGGTTTTCTTGTTTTTGTTTTGTTGCCCTAGGCCGGGGGTTGCCAGAGTCGAGAGCTTGTTGGGCTTACCCCTGAGTCGGCTTTATGGAGAATGAAACACGACGATGAGAATCGAATCTAGATCTTTTTCTTGATAAATGGACGCCTTACCACTTAGCTATCCTTTTGTTCTCATATATCTGCTTAATTAAGAGTTTCAATTATGCCAATGAATATAATTTGCTCTTGTTTGTACTTGGGGTTAAGGTAAAATATAGTCATCATAGATTCGAAAAAAATTCATGTCTCTAATTAAATCTTATCAATTTTTATGGGATCAGTTCACCCAAGATTTTGCTCCGGCCTTAAATAGGCTCTCACTAGTAGACACCGAAATTGAGCGTGTAAATTAATCCAGACATCCTGAGTTATTAAAAATATTAGTGGTAATAATTAGAGACGTGAATTCTTTTCTAATCTATGATGACTATATTTTGAAAAAGATAAATTAGGCGTCTGGCTTACGCCCATCTCAACAAATTAATAATTAGACAAGTATTAAAAAAAAAAAACTTTTGTTGACCGAGTCGCTATACTTTACCACCATTTGCTATTATGGCGAAAACTTTGTACTCCTCATTAAAGGCTTAATTTAATAAACACCCCCTAATCTATCAAGTTTTGTCACTTTCACCCCCTCATCTATAAAATCCAACACTTTCACCCCCTAAACTATCAAAATTCATCACTCCCTAACTCTGTTAACGGAAACGTATGAAAAGACTATTATACCCCTTCATATATATATATATATATACCCAAAGTTAGGGTTTTTTCACTTCATCGACTTCCCCTCTCTCTTTTTTCATCTCGTAGCAGTAGCCATCCCCTCTCTCTGTCTCTCACTCTCTCTCCCATCGCGACCGATCATTTGTCTCTCTCATCGAGATGACAACGTTCAAGCTTCGACTGTGGAGTTAAACCGTCGCGATGAGTACGGTCAACCTTCGACTGTGGAGTTAAACCGTCTGCTGTTACTGTAAGTATGCGAACCCTAATTTACACCTTCGTAAAATGTTGTTGAGGAAGAACATCTGAAAACACAGTGGTGTTCGAACACCCTTTGTTCGAAACCGCAATTTACCCATTTGTAAAAATGAATATGGTTGTTTGAAACCCTAATTTTCTGCTACTGTAACAGGTTTGTTGGAAACCTTAATTTGACGTGGGAGAATGGGGATGGGGATGGGTTACGAAAGGGACAACTTCTGGGTTAGGGTTACAGGTTTAGGGAGAATGGGAATGGGGCTGGGTTGTTGGGGAAAAGGGTTTGGTTGGGGGAAGGAGATGGGACTGAGATGGGAGAATGGGTGTGTGTGGAATGGGGCTGGGTTTTTTGGTGGGGAGCAGGGGGAGAGAGAGAGAGAGAGATGGGAGATGGGAGAAGAGGGAAGAGAGAGAGAGAGAGAGAGGGATGGGAGACTTACAAATTTTGATGGGAGACTTCCATGGAACCCGTATGTGAGAGAGAGGAAGGAGAGAGAGGGACTAAATGATGTGGGGAGAGTCTTTAAATACAGTGACTGCCAAAGGATATGGATAGTTTTGGGTTTTTTTTAAACTTCCATCCATTTTTTCTAACAGATTGTACCATTTTCTAACAGAAGGGGTGAAAGTGTTGGATTTTGATAGTTCAGGGGGTGAAAGTGTTGGATTTTATAGATGAGGGGGTGAAAGTGACAAAACTTGATAGATTAGAGGGTGTTTATTAAATTAAGCCCCTCATTAAACGACTAAGCTGCTCCTCTAGTTGGGCTTTGTGGACTCCTTCCACACATAAGGTCAGGACTGGGCCGGGGCCCACCCCACTTTTATTGAGAGGGAGTTATCTCCAATTTATTTGTTTATATCTGAACTAAAGCAAGTGTTGATTTTAGCAATTTTTTTCCTCATTTACTAAAATCAACACTTGATTTTATCAAATTGTAAATTTTAGCAAATGAAAAACTAAAAGGTTTAACGTACAGAACCTAAAGACTAGTGTTTGTGTAAAATAATCCTTTTACGGTGAATTATTCTGTTTTGTCCTTTTTTTTATTTTATTTATCAAAACGGTAAAGATTATTTTTGTCTTTATGCTAATCATAACTTCTAAAAAATCAGTTTTTGGACCTTAATACAACTTCAAAAAAGTCGGTAATTTTCAGAAGTTGCTCCTAGAATTTATTGTACATTGTACTGCAAATTTTTAAAAGCCAGAATCCTGTAATAGTCTCTTTGAATTTTTCTCAAATAGGCACATAATCTTGTGGGAGGCGGGGAGGCTGTTGTGCCAAATATTGCATAGCTGTTGTGCGGCACAAAACGGCCCCGTTTTGGGGGCAACCCAATTGGTTTGCCAAATGTGATCTTGTGGGACCCACTTTTGGGTCTCACACAAACGATTCGAACCGTTAAAAAAAAATTAAAATAATTATTCAAGCGGTCTTGAAAAAAATCAAGCCCATTGGATATTTTTCCTTAATTGATCTAATTCATCTGATTTTCATTCAGAATTCAAGAGAAAATTTATACAATTTTGCGCTAAGTAACCCATTGATCTGAAGTATAGGTTTTGTAGGGATCATTAAGAAGAACATCTAGTAAAAAAATTGTGTTGATCGGATATCGAGAGGAATCAAAATGTGCACAGCAGCGTCCCCGCCTACCGTCTTGCGAGATACTTTGGAAGTTGTGCTTGGGTCAAATGCGTCTAATATTCTAATCAATTCGATTGATGGAGATATGAAGCTAACAATTTTGTTTTACATACAATTTGCATTCAATTAAACCAAGCCCAACAATGACAGATAGGCCTCAGAAAGTTGTCACCAATCTGCTTCGAGTCAAGCCCTCTCCGGACGTCTACTTTGAGTCTTTGAGTTTGAACAAGTCTCCCTGAGCCACTTCTACACAATCCGGGTTCCGGAGACTCTCGTAAAATCTCCGGACCGGACCATTATTCGTCGGGAAAATATACACGATGCTCGTTCTGGGCTCACAATGATCAAGGGTATACCAGAATATGAAGTGCCCCGGTTGCCGGGTTCGGGAAATTTTAAACCCCAAGCTCATTGTGAGTTTCATTAATTTGGTATTGCAGTTAGACTAAGCTTGGTTCGCTTGACAAAATCAAGATAAAATATATATTCTCAAATTCATTTTAACACGATTTTCGTTCGAAGGTGTTAGCATGGGTATGTATATATGCAAATATCAACATACGAATAACTATTTATCATCATTGTTCCTATAAATTTGGATAATTTAAAGGTAAAATATGAAATGAGATGTCAAAAAAATGGAGAAGAAGAGAGAGACAAAAAATGTAAAAATGAGATAGAATCACTCGAGAAGGGTTAAAATAGCAGTTCTTTACTTCTTGCTCTTCGGGAAGTATCAAATAAATAAGTACTTGAATTTGGGTTTTGAACATAAAGATTCCACTGAACCATAACAATGGATGACATCAGTGATGGTATCACCAAACTATAATTATCTAACAGTTCAAGTACCGTAAATATAATTCAAACTCAAGGCCGGCCCTGAGATTATAGAGGTTTAAAGCGAATTTAAAAAATAGGCCCCTCGGTTTTTCATTTCGGAGATGGAATTTGTGGCGTCAAACCTTTATTTGGACTGAAAAATTATAAACCTACAAGTAATTGATATCTAATTTGGTTCTTTGTGATCTTGACAGGTCTGGTCATATGCTAGAAAATGACTTGCAAAAGAAAAACGCGGATTTTCCTTTAGACCTAGTCCAATAGCTGTGTATTTTACTTTGGAAATTACTGCACGAAAAAAATAATTGAATTCCTTAAATAATTTAGTACTGAAAAGTATTACAAATGTACTTGGATCTTTTTACTGTCCGCCCAATGGGCGGACAATAAAAACACATTATGACCGGTCATAATGTGTTTATGACCGGTCATAATGCATTTTTACATGTACATGTAACCTGCAAAAAGACATTATGATCGGTCATAATGTGTCTTATTGCCCGCCCATTGGGCGGACGGTAGATTTTGCCAATGTACTCATCTAATTTTGCTTTGTGCTTCCATCCTTATGTACGGCTGAAAAATATTTTAGATGCATTGGGAAGTAGCTTTTGGACATAATTTGTTTAATAATCCTCCGTACCATAATTGCATTCTAGTACGAAAAGTCAGTCACTTGTATGATATTACTTCCTGTCCTAAGACGATAGTCCGGTTCGCAAAACGATAAGTAAAAATAATGCGTTTTATATATAAAAAAAATCGAACGTTTTTTTTTAGCAATTTACGAGATATCAATGAGCTCTTTTAATTCATGAAAAAAGTTTGAACGTTTGAATTTTTTCTTCAAAAAATGAATTGTATTTTACTTATCGTTTTGAGAACCAGACAATCATTTTGGAGTAAATTTTTTCATAAATTTTGGCACTAATTTTTAAAATTTAATTTAGTTTTTTAAATTGGTGCGAACAAATTCAAGAAATAAATGACATGAAGCACTTTGTATTGTAATTAAGTCAATATCTCAAATTGTTAGTCGATTTTAAAAAATCAAAAAACAAAGTCCTACAAAAATATACTCCTCTGTCCCAATTTGTTTGCTCGCTTTGGGAAACGTGTATTTTTGTCGATGTTAAAAATGTACTTTTGTATAATATTTTTAAATTTTTTTTACACCAAATTAAAGTACTCAATGAACACTTTAATTTGGTATAAAACAAATTAAAAAATAATATCGAGAAATATATTTTGTAGGGGTTTGAAATTGCACGTATTCCCATTGTGAGCAAACAAATTGGGACGGAGGGAGTATTATTTTTTTACCCTTCTCTGTCGATTCGATGTAAAAAAAATTGGGAGATGAGACTTTTTTAAGTTACCGTGTTCCACAGGGTAAAATTACCACTTGAAATTCGACTATTTGTTATTTTGTTTTGTTTCAGAAAAGTTGATACAAGTTTTTCTGTGTGTATGAAACGGGAACAACGCTTTGGTCATAACTTGCAATCTTACATGGTTCGACCAATCTATTTTAGAAAACATAACTTGCGTTGTGCCAGGTTCGATACGAAAACGGAAAAAACATCGATGGAAGCCCCTTTTCTTTTTTGCCCCCCCTCTAGTTTTGTGTATCGAATGAGCTCAATGCTAATATAGAGTAAAAGAGATGGGAGATAAAGACTCGTTTGACTGGCTAACCGTGTTCCACAGGGGAAATTACCACTTGAAAATCCACAATTTGTTGTGTTTCGCAGGAAAAAAATGGTTAAGAAAATTCACTATATGTCTATATGTCGTGTTTCAAGGTTGAAAATTGTTGAGATTTCAACATAACATGTCGTATACTTGACGACGGTCCACGTTCCACTTCTGTAAAGTCTTTAAATATATTTCTTTAGCCACGGTCCACGACACCACTTTTTTCCACGTTATAAGTGCAATAATTCGAGTCATGAATTCAAAGGTGCACCATTTTTCAAAATCCAAATGCAAAGTAAAAGGGATGGGAGATGAGACTTTTTTAAGTTACCGTGTTCCACGGGGTAAAATTACCACTTGAAATTCGACTATTTGTTATTTTGTTTTGTTTCAGAAAAGTTGATACAAGTTTTTCTGTGTGTATGAAACGGGAACAACGCTTTCAAATAATCTTGCATGGTTCGACCAATCTATTTTAGAAAACATAACTTGCGTTGTGCCAGGTTCGATACGAAAACGGAAAAAACATCGATGGAAGCCCTTTTTTTTTTTTTCCCTCTAGTCTCGTGTATCGAATGAGCTCAATGCTAATATCGAGTAAAAGAGATGCGAGATAAAGACTCGTTTGACTGGCTAACCGTGTTCCACAGGGGAAATTACCACCTGAAAATCCACAATTTGTTATGTTTCACATGAAAAAAAAATGGTTAAGAAAATTCACTATATGTCTATATGTCGTGTTTCAAGGTTGAAAATTGTTGAGATTTCAATATAACATGTCGTATACTTGGCGACGGTCCACGTTCCAATTCTGTAAAGTCTTTAAATATATTTCTTTAGTGGTTAGCCCACTATCGTCTCAAGCGACAATCCAGAAACGGAGTCAATATTTAAACTTGGAAGTGACACAATTAGAAGAAATTTAATATTTCTTTAGTGATAGTGCCACTTTGGTCTCGAGAGACGTGTAGTGCTAGGAACGGAGCTAATATTTGAATTAAGAAGTGACAAAATTGGCAGAAACTAATAAATAATTCTTATTAATTTGTTTAATTTCTAAAAAATTACACACGTTTGAAAGTTAATTATTTATAATAGTTAAAAAAAGTACACATCTATAGAAAACATGTGTGAAAGATTGAATCTCACATCGGATAAATAGAAAAATCACTTTTCAAATCATCTAAAATTGATTCTAAACCAATTTTTGAAGCAATTTTCTATTGAGTATAATTGAAGTGTCCAAGAAAGAAACCATCTCCCATTTGAATTTCTTCGAAAAGTCTATTTTCTTCATCTTCCTAATTTAAAATGATTGGTTTTTATTTTTATTTTTATCAGCCTAACTTAAACGGTTTTCTCATGCCTTAGTCGTATGATCCTTCAAAATGTTCTGTGCTCGCTCTCAATCCTCTCGGATTTAGTAGTTTGTGATGTGTTTAACAAACGTTTTTACGCTCGTACTCACACTCTCACTTACGCACGCGAATTATGTGACTGAAACTGTGGGTGAGCCAATTTTAAAATATACCTGTATCGTATATTTTGTAAACAGAAGGTAGCACGTGCCACCGAAGCTGCGGCCCTACCCATTGCCCAATTTGTACTCCATACTATATTGTCAGTTGTCACAAACTTCCAACACTACTCACCTTACCTATAAATACCAACATCAGGTTTTCATTTTCCTTCATCTCTCACTCCTCAATTCTCCACCACCACCACCACCACCACTCATCTCTCTCTCTCTAAAAATGTTGGGAATTTTGCATTCCTACTTCAATGAAAACAGCTTCGATTCCAAAACCAAACTTCGGAAGCTAAACATCAATCCAAGTTACGTATGCAGAGACGATTTGGACGAGAAGAAATCGGCAACCAAGCTGAAGAAGAGAGATAACAAAGGCCGGCCGGAATCGACACCGTTGCTTCGAAAAGAAGAGAAGTCGGAGAGAGAGCAGAACCACGGCCGCCGGGGCGAGGAGAGAGAGGGGATTAAGGTGAAGATTTTGATGACGAAAGAAGAAGCCGCTAGACTGTTGTTGAAGTGTAAAGATGGAGGAGTACTCGAATTCAGGGACGTGGCTCGCGAGCTTGTGCAAATCCCTGCTACTCGTGTGAGTGTTGTTGCCTCTGGCAAAGGGGAGGATCGTGTGCTTGGGAGTATACCAGAAAAATTCTAAATTAGTGGACGATGGTATTAATCTATCAGAGTAGTCGAGGACCAAGCAAATTCTTTGTTTTACTTTTTGGAACTTTATTCTATTTATTATATATGACTTGGGTTTTCTTGTTTTTGTTTTGTTGCCCTAGGCCGGGGGTTGCCAGAGCCGAGAGCTTGTTGGGTTTACCCCTAGACCGGCTATGTGAACAATGAAACACCACAATGAGAATCAAACTTAGGTCCTTTTCTTGATAGATGGAGGCCTTGCCAGTTGCCACTTAGCTATCCTTTTGTTCTCATATATCCGCTTAATTAACAGTTTCAATTATGCCAATGAATATAATTTGCTCTTGTTTATACTTGGGGTTAAGGTAAAATATAGTCATCATAGATTCGAAAAAAATTCACAGTCTCTAATTATTACTACTACGTATCAAGTTCGAAACCATATTATCTTATCAATTTTTATGGGATTAGTTTACCCAAGATTTTGCTCTGGCCTTAAATATGGGGCTAGTTGTTATAGGGTCCACTATAGTTATTTGCCAACACTTCCAATCCACCTAACATTTTCCTAACACATCCAGTCCACTAGCTAGATAAACTTACAATTTTGCTCTGACCTTAAATATGCTCTCACAAGTAGACACCAAAATTGAGCGTATAAACTAATCTAGACATCCCGGGTTATTAAAAATGTTAGTAGTAATAATTAGAGACGCGAATTCTTTTCGGATCTACGATGACTATATTTTGGAAAAAATAAATTAGGTGTCTGGCTTACGCCCATTTCGATGTCTTGCAATTAATAATTAGACGAATCTCAAAAAAATAAAATCTTTTGTTGACCGAGTCGCTATACTTCATTAGTACTATTTTGGCGAAAACTTTATACTTCATTAAACGAAAATTAGTTGGGCTACGTGGACTGCTTCTTCCACACATAAGGTTAAGGGACAGACTAGTCGGGACTGGGCCGGGGCCCACCCCACTTCTATTGAGAGGGAGTTATCTCCAATTTCTTTTGTTTATATCCAAACACATAAAATTTGACTCAGCCCGGTTTTCCAAAAGATTTTAGCATCCAGATGCTAAAATCATGATATTTCAAATCAAAAAATAAAATAGTTTCGTGCATCGTTTTTCTATTTTTTCCGCTCCAAATTAAAGTACTCCTCGTCGTCGCACCAAATTAAATTGGAAAACTCATCTCCAATTTGGTATGGACAACAGGTAATTTCGTGCTATTTATGAACTCACACAATAATTTTTAACTCACCACCCCCCTCCTTTTCTCGCCACTTTTGGCTCGATTCCGTGAGAAACGGATCGCCGCCGGCACGTGCGGTTCACCCCGTCGTCAGATGACTCAGATCGTCGTCGTACTTGCACTGTTGTTTTCGTCGAAGCCGGGTCTATGATCAAAAATGAGTTTTGAGGTCGCCGGAAAGTCGTCGGAGAGTAGCTAGCCGGAGATGAGAGAGATCATCAGTGAGAGGGAGAGAGAGTGATTTCTCAACGTTATTTGGATGAGACAGGAGAAACCCTTCCCCTTTCTTTTCTTCTCTCACTAGTATGAGAGATCCCTCCCCTTTCTTCTCTCACCATCCAAAGGGCCTATTAGTATTTTTTTCCTTAGACAGTTCATCAAACTAATATTTGATGTATAAAAATTACTCATAAAAATATTAATTTGAGGTTAATTATATAGATTCATTTTGTTTTTCGTGTCAAACATGCCACCCTTATCTCCAATGGCATATCATTTTGCCTGCCGTTTGTTTGTTATCGTACCTTTTTCCTTTAGCCAAATGAGAAGAAACCCAAATCCAATCCATTTTTCTCGACACCTTTTCCCCCTTTCTTATTATTTACGAATTAGCCATTTTATTTTCTCTATATGTGAAAGGAAAACATATAAATCGATAGATTTGGAGAAAATTTGATTTTGGCATACGAGAAGGCATACCAAAATGGAGTTTTTACCCCAATTTTTTTTCTCCTATTTGGATTAAAAAAATGAGTCACTCTTAGATCCGAGTAATTATTCTATGCTCTTGGAGCATTGTCATGTGGCGCCGGCCCCAACACCCTTGTCACACATTCTTGCGGGAACTAGTACAATGTGTGGTGGACGAAGGTGGTGGGGCATCATGTGGATGAACTTGTCACACATTATCGTGGGATTACTGCAAGGGCGAATCCAGAAATGTAATCTGGGCTGAAATGGGTTGGTGGGTGAAATGGGTTGAGCTAAAATTATTTGGGCTAAATTTTATGTTTAAAATTTTTGTTTTTTATTTTTTAAAGTTGACATGGGCTACAGCCCACCCCACCATGTTCTTAGATTCGCCCTTGGCTAGTACAATATGTGGTGGATGAAGGTGTTAGGGAACTACCACGGATAATTTTTCCTAAGATCCTCTTTTTTTTTTTGGCCAAAGTTTATGATAGATTTCATTGATACCGCATAAACATCCAACAAGTACATCAGAAGGGCTGTCATTCTCCTAAAGATCCTCTTTAACTTGTTCAAAAATGATACACGTACAATAGTTTTCTCTAACACTTTTCTCCAACAGCCAAAACGACGTTGTTTTGGCTGTGTTGAAAAAAAAAAAAAACCTCAAAATCAGATCTGGTCGATCTCTCATTTCTTTCGACCAAAGAGAGAAAGAGAGGGGCAACCACCACCACCGGCGACCCAGCTCCTCCGGCCTCCCTCTCCACCTCCGTCGCCCGCCGCCAAGAAAGGTTTGAAACACAGATGACCCTTGCCAGCGATCTCTTCGAACCAGACCCACACGAAGGTTGGTCTCTCGCCAGCAATCATGAACCCTAGTTTCTCAGAATTTGGGTTTCCAATTAGGGGTAATCTAGATGAACGAAACAGAGAGAGAGAGAGAGAGAGGAGAGAGAGAGAGAGAGAGAGAGAGAGAGAGAGAGAGACCAACCTTCGTGTGGGTTTGGTTCGAAGAGATCGCTGGGTAATGTACTAGGTTTGTGCCGGCGGCGGTCGCCGGAGGTGGAGAGGGAGGCCGGAGGAGCTGGGTCGCCGGTGGAGGTGGAATGGGAGGTGGTTGCCCTCTCTTTGTCTCTGGTCGAATGAAATGGGGGACGGGGAGAGAGCCCAGATATGATTTTTGGTTTTTTTTTTTTTTTTTCCAACAGCCAAAATGACGTCGTTTCGGCTGTTGGAGAAAAGTGATGTACGTGTATCATTTTTGTAATTTGTTCAGCAGGGGTTAGTGGGAAAGGTAGTTAGTGGGTTAGGCCATCCGTAGTGGTGGAGTTAAAAATGTGTTGTTATATGACACAAAAGTGTAAAAATTGGGTCCCATTTATATGTTGTTATGTGTTGTTATGACAATATGTGTTGTTAAGTTAAAAAGTGTTGTAGTGGTGTTGTTAAAATGTTGTTAAAGTGTAAAAAATATTATATTTTAAAATGTTGTTAAAATGTAAAAAGTACTACATTTGAAAAAGTACTCACCCTTTTCCCCGTGTCATCAGACCCACCTACTCCACCCTTGGCTGTTTTCTCCGAAATGTGGTGTTCTTACACAGGGGCCCACTTGGGGTGTTACTACTGCCATTATCACAGTTCACTTCTGAGAGCATCCGCAGTCGTGGTACTAGTGTAAGAAATAGGGTAAGAATTACACAGTTAGCTACACCTTTTTCATTTTTTGTGTTGCAGCCGTGTAATTAGAAGAGAAGTAAATAGTGTCAGGAGGGTGAAACTATTTGCTCAGTTAATAACTGTACTTGTACTACTATTTACAAAGGGGAGGAGAGAGAGTGAGAGGGGGGCGGGGAGAGAGAGTGAGAGTTGTCAGTGGGTCTTGGAAAAATGTTGCTGGCGTGTGTAGGGAGGAGAGAGAGAGAGAAAAAAAAAGGAAGGCTACCCCACCTAGGCATATATTTGTGTACCTTTTAAAATTTTAACAACACTTTAACAACGTCATTGCAACACTACTTACTCTAACAACACATTTTGTCATAACAACACACAAATGGGACCCATTTTTTACACTTTTGTGTCATATAACAACACATTTTTAACTCTACCACTGCGGATGCCCTGAGATAGTCCCTGCCAAGTTAACATCACCTTAGCTACACCTTAGCTACACCACTATATACCGAAAACAAAATATTTTGATGCTAACTGTTAGTTTCTTACACTAATATGCCTTTTAACTCCACCACTACGGATGGCCTTAAACAACCAAAGATAGTTCCATGTCACTCCATAGATTCGAACCCCAGACCTCCTCTTGACAGACAAAGGATACAATCAGATGAGTTATAAGCCACATCTGCGTAGTAGTTATTTGTCCCATGGAAGAGGTTGAATTCTTTAAAGAGAAATTAGAGGGGTAGTGTTTTCTTCTTCTTTGTTTGGTCTCACGTAGAAAGAAGGAAAAGTTGAATCATTTAACTTCTAGTCCCCGGGCCAGTACCATAGCTGATTTTTCCTATAATTCGTACTGTAAGATTATTCGGAGGATTTCAAGGCGATTTACCAAAACCTATACCTAGGTTTAGAACGATCAAGGGTATATCAGAATATGAGGTGCCCCGGTTGCAGGGTTGGGAAATTTTAAACCCCCAAGCCCATTGTGAGTTTCATTTAGTATTGCAGTTACACTAGGCTTGGTTTGCTTGAAAAATCAAGATAGAATATATATTCTCAAATTAATTTTAACACGATTTTTCGTTCGTAGGTTAGCATGGGTATGTATGTATGCAAATATCAGCATACGAATAACGATTTTATCATCATTGTTCCTATAAATCTAGATAATTTAAAGGTAAAATATTAAACGAGATGTCAAAAAAATGGAGCAACAATAAAAAATTTTAAAAAAAGGAGAAGAAGAGAGAGACAAAAAATGTAAAAATGAGATAGAATCACTCGAGAAGGGTTAAAATAGCAGTTCTTGCTCTTCGGGAAGTGTCAAATAAATACAGTAAGTACTTGAATTTGGGTTTTGAACATAAAGATTCCACTGAACCATAACAATGGATGGCATCAGTGATGGCATCACCAAACTATAATTATTTAACAGTTCAAGTACCGTAAATATAATTCAAGCCCAAGGCCGGCCCTGAAATTATAGAGGCTTAAAACGAATTTTAAAAATAGGTCCCTCGGTTTTTGTTTTTTCGCGATGGAATTTGTGGCGTCAAACCTTTGTTTGGGCTGAAAAAGTATAAACCTACAAGTAATTGATGTCTAATTTGGTTCTTTGTGAGTTTGACAGGTCTGGTCGTATGCTAGAAAATTACTTGCAAAAGGAAAACGCGGATTTTCCTTTAGACCTAGTCCATTAGCTGTGTATTTTACTTTGGAAATTACTGCACGAAAAGAATAATTTAGTACTGAAAAGTATTACAAATGTACTTATCTAATTTGCTTTGTGCTTCCATACTTATATACGACTGAAAAATATTTTAGATGCATTGGGAAGTAACTTTAGTTGGACATGATTTGTTTAATACTCCTCCGTACCCTAATTTCATTCTATTACGAAAAGTCGAGTCACTTGTACAATATTACTTCACGTCCTAAGGTGGAAGTAATATTTTACTTCCTTTTTTTTTTTTCCCCTCTAGTCTCGTGTATCGAATGAGCTCAATGCTAATATAGAGTAAAAGAGATGGGAGATAAAGACTCGTTTGACTGGCTAACCGTGTTCCACAGAGGAAATTACCACCTGAAAATCCACAATTTGTTGTGTTTCACAGGAAAAAAATGGTTAAGAAAATTCACTATATGTCTATATGTCGTGTTTCAAGGTTGAAAATTGTTGAGATTTCAACATAACATGTCGTATACTTGACGACGGTCCATGTTCCACTTCTGTAAAGTCTTTAAATATATTTCTTTAGTGGTTAGCCCACTATCGTCTCGAGCGACAATCCAGGAACGGAGTCAATATTTAAACTTGGAAGTGACAAAATTAGAAGGAATTTAATATTTCTTTAGTGATAGTGCCACTTTGGTCTCGAGAGACGTGTAGTGCTAGGAACGGAGCTAATATTTGAATTAAGAAGTGACGAAATTGGCAGAAACTAATAAATAATTCTTATTTGTTTAATTTCTAAAAAATTACACACGTTTTAAAGTTAATTATTTATAATAGTTAAAAAAAGTACACATCTATAGAAAACATGTGTGAAAGATTGAATCTCACATCGGATAAATAGAAAAATCACTTTTCAAATCATCTAAAATTGATTCTAAACCAATTTTTGAAGCAATTTTCTATTGTGTATAATTGAAGTGTCCAAGAAAGAAACCATCTCCCATTTGAATTTCTTCGAAAAGTCTATTTTCTTCATCTTCCTAATTTAAAATGATTGGTTTTTTTTTTTTTTATCAGCCTAACTTAAACGGTTTTTCCATGCCTTAGTCGTATGATCCTTCAAAATGTTCTGTGCTCGCTCTCAATCCTCTCGGATTTAGTAGTTTGTGATGTGTTTAACAAACGTTTTTTCGCCCGTACTCACACTCTCACTTACGCACGCGAATTATGTGACTGAAACTGTCGGTGAGCCAATTTTAAAATATACTATATCGTATATTTTGTAAACCGAAGGTAGCACGTGCCACCGAAGCTGCGGCCCTACCCAGTGCCCAATTTGTACTCCATACTAAATTGTCAGTTGTCACAAACTTCCAACACTACTCACCTTACCTATAAATACCAACATCAGGTTTTCATTTTCCTTCATCTCTCACTCCTCAATTCTCCACCACCACCACCACCACCACCACTCATCTCTCTCTCTCTAAAAATGTTGGGAATTTTGCATTCCTACTTCAATGAAAACAGCTTCGATTCCAAAACCAAACTTCGGAAGCTAAACATCAATCCAAGTTACGTATGCAGAGACGATTTGGACGAGAAGAAATCGGCAACCAAGCTGAAGAAGAGAGATAACAAAGGCCGGCCGGAATCGACACCGTTGCTTCGAAAAGAAGAGAAGTCGGAGAGAGAGCAGAACCACGGCCGCCGGGGCGAGGAGAGAGAGGGGATTAAGGTGAAGATTTTGATGACGAAAGAAGAAGCCGCTAGACTGTTGTTGAAGTGTAAAGATGGAGGAGTACTCGAATTCAGGGACGTGGCTCGTGAGCTTGTGCAAATCCCTGCTACTCGTGTGAGTGTTGTTGCCTCTGGAAAGGGGGAGGATCGTGTGCTTGGGAGCATACCAGAAGAATTTTAAATTAGTGGACAGTGGTATTAGTCTATTAGGAGTAGTCGAGGACCAAGCAAAATCTTTGTTTTACTTTGAGAACTTTATTCTATTTATTATATATGATCTGGGTTTTCTTGTTTTTGTTTTGTTGCCTAGGCTGGGGTTGCCAGAGCCGAGAGCTTGTTGGGCTTACCCCTCGACCGGCCATGTGAACTTAGGTCCTTTTCTTGATAGATGGAGGCCTTGCCACTTAGCTATCCTTTTGTTCTCATATATCTGCTTAATTAAGAGTTTCAATTATGCCAATGAATATAATTTGCTCTTGTTTGTGCTTGGGGTTAAGGTAAAATATAGTCCTCATAGATTCGAAAAAAATTCATGTCTCTAATTAAATCTTATCAATTTTTATGGGATTAGTTCACCCAAGATTTTGCTCCGGCCTTAAATAGGCTCTCACTAGTAGACACCGAAATTGAGCGTGTAAATTAATCCAGACATATTGAGTTATTAAAAATATTAGTGGTAATAATTAGAGACGTGAATTCTCTTCTATTCTATGATGACTATATTTTGAAAAAGATAAATTAGGTGTCTGGCTTACGCACATCTCAACAAATTAATAATTAGACAAGTATAAAAAAAAACTTTTGTTGACCGAGTCGCAATACTTTTCCACCATTTGCTATTATGGCGAAAACTTTGTACTCCTCAATCCTCATTAAACGAGTAAACGACTAAGCTGCTCCTCTAGTTGGGCTTTGTGGACTCCTTCTTCCACACATAAGGTCAGGACTGGGCCGGGGCCCACCCCACTTTTATTGAGAGGGAGTTATCTCCAATTTATTTGTTTATATCTGAACTAAAAAAAATTGACTGAAAAGACGTGTTCTTCAACAGATTTTTGGGACATAAAATCTCACATTTTATGAAACTCCAATCTCAACACATAAAATGTAAAAGTTATTTTATGTGATTTTAATAAAATCCTCCTAAAATCTATAGGAAAACCACTTCATTTTATCAGTTGGGAAAACAACTCCATTTTATCACCCTTCCATAAAATGTTCATTTTATGAGATTTTCATAAAATACATCTAAAATCTATAGGAGAACAATGCCTAAAAACTCATCTCCAATTAGGGATGGACAACAACTCACTAAATCTTTCGTGTCATATTTGGATCGTGTTGGGTTCTGTTATGTCAAAAGTCCTACTTTTAATTAAATTTCTTTTTCTTTACTTGACAGTTCATCAAATTAGTGTCTAACGTATACAATTATACATAAAAATATTTATTTTGAGCTCAATTATATAGATTTATTTTATTTTTTCTTGTCAAACATGCCACCCTTGTCTCCAATGACATGATTTTGCCTGCTGTTTGTTTACCTTTTTCCTTTAGCCAACTGAGAAGAAACCCAAATCCAATCCATTTTTCTCAGACACCTTTTTCCACTTTCTTATTATTTACGAATTAGCCATTTTTCCATCAAATTTTAAAAGGAAAACATAAAAATCGACAGGTTTGGAGAAAATTTGATTTTAGCATACGAGAAGGCATACCCAAATGGAGTTTTTACCCCAAATTTTTTCTCCGATTTGGATTTAAAAAAATGAGTCACGTACTTAGATTGAGTAATTATTCCGTAGTCTTGGGGCACTGCCACGTGATGCATCAACACCCTTGTCACACATTCTTGCAGGAGCTAGTACAATGTGTGGAGGACGAAGGTGTTGGGGCACGACGTGGATTATCACACATTATCGCGCAAGTTCCGCAAGGACGGATCCAAGAATGTAATTTGGGTTAAAATGGGTTGGTGGGTGGAATGGGTTGAGCTAAATTATTTGGGCTAAATTTTACATGTTAAATTTTTGTTTTTGTTTTTGTTTTTTTCTTTTAAAAGTTGACATGGGCTACAGCCCATTAGATCCGCCCTTGGCTAGTACAATGTGTGGTGAATGAAAGAGGTTAGGGAACCACCACTAATAATTTTTCCTTAGATCCTCTTAAATTTTTTTTTTTAGCCAAAAGTTAGTATGATAGATTTCATTGATACCACATAAAAATCCAACATTAGTTAGTGAGTTAAACAACAAAAGAGAGTTCGATATCTCTCCATAGACTCGAACTCTAAACCTCCCTCTTGACAGGAAAGTGGTACAACTAGATGGGCTATGAGCCACGTTTATGTAGTGGTAATTTGTCCCATGGAAGAGGTTGAATTCTTTCCACCTCTGACCGTGAAAAACAAAAAAATGAAGAAGAAAATAAAAGAGAAATTAGAGGGAAAGTGTTTTCTTCTTCTTTGTTTGGTCTCACGTTTTTTTTTTTTTTTTTTTTTGAACATGTTTGGTCTCACGTTGAAAGAAGGAAAAGTTGAATAATTTAACTTCTAGTCCCCGGGCCGGTGCTAACTGATTTTTCCTATACTTCGCACTGTAAGATTATTCGGAGTTTCAACTCGATTTACCAAACCCTACGTACCTAGGTTTAGAAATCAAATACGGTGACTATAGACTAGGGGTGAGCATGGACTAGATTGGTTTGGTTTTATAATATACCAATAACCAAATCACTATTTACGGATTATGAATTTGGAGAACCAAATCAACCCAAACCATGGCCACTGGGGAGAGGAGAGAGAGGGGATTAAGGTGAAGATTTTGATGACGAAAGAAGAAGCTGCAAGACTATTGTTGAAGTGTAAAGATGGAGGAGTACTTGAATTTAAGGACGTGGCTCGTGAGCTTGTGCAAATCCCTGCTACTCGTGTGAGTGTCGTTGCCTCTGGCATGGGGGAGGATCTTGCACTTGGGAGTATACCAGAAGAATTTTAAGCCAGTAGACGGTGAGATTGGTCTACCAGGAGTAGTCGAGACTTGGACACTTGATTATATCGAAAGCAAAAAGAATTTTGAAATATTTAGATCAACTGTTTCTACATATTACTATCAACGTTTATGGGATAAGTCTTATACAAGACTTTGCTCCGACTATAAACGGACTCTCACTAATGGGTGATGAGATCGATCGCATAAAAGGGAACGCGGCTATATTTTGAACTTATTGTGATTCGGTGGCTATATTTTTAACAAAACAAATTAATTAATTGTCCGGACTAGTTTACGTTCATCTCGATTGATTCCAATGTCCCGAAGATGCATAAGAATTAAGCATGGATCAGATAATAACAAAAAAGGGAACGTGGGAGCACATCAGGACTGGGCCGTAGCCCACCCTACAGAGAGCTATCATAGCCATGGACTACACAAGATACTTTGTATGGAGAGGAGTTTATCTCGATTTCAACACGATTTGCCGAACCCTATTCCCTAGTTTTAGCCTTGAAGTGCTCACAGTGAATAAAGTTTTCAAAGTCCGTGACACTAAATTAGATTTTACGCCTTTACGTAACATGTCATTCTCTTATAATACACGTCAACTCAAAAAGCCTAACTACTTGAACCAATTCCTAACTTAAAATCAATTTCTGGAACGACGACTAACTTTTCGGGTACTTTGTAATTTAATAATAAGCTTGGCCCAAACACCTCAAATATGTTGAGTAAATAATATGATGCGATCTGCCAAACCTAGTTTTAGAAAAATCAAATTGATGGTTGAACTTTCCAAAGTTTTAGTAGGAAGCTAGGGATCTTATCTGCATGCCCACTGGCCTAATGTATGGCTGCATATAGGTGAAGCATTTTTCTTACTCTATACAATTTATTATCTGGCCTAACATATTGATTAATTTGAGGAATCAATTCCATCACATCATCTAATAACGAAAGAAAAGTTATTTAGAGTCCTTGAGGCATCTCCTGGTGCATGCCTCAAACCCTAGACTGCCGCATATTGAGGTGGATCCGACACCAAACGTATGAGAGCGGAGGGAGGCACGGTGACGGCGTGGTGGCCGGTATTCCAGGGGCACTGAATAATGGGACGGTCTAATTAGTTAGGAGAAAGTTTCGTATGCACTCACCCAACACAGAATTGATAGCGTGCGAGTGATAAACTGATAGTCGAACCCCAACCCGGTAACTTTCTCATATGCTTGATTGTCGGGTGATTTAACATTATGCAAACCCCTGGAGTTGTACGTGAAATTTCATTAGTCGTGTTTGGACATGCAAAAT
>CM029279.1:599853-709045 GCA_016920895.1 Vaccinium myrtillus
TGGATTTGATCCAAGCCGTGTATTTTCGCAACGGCCGGCCGGATGGGTGCATTACGGTGCCATGCAATGAATGGTCCGATTCAATCTTCTAACGTGATGAATGGGGCATTAAAGTGAATGAAATTGTCGATTCAATCTTCTAACGTGATGAATGGTCTTTGTTCTTGGGCACGCAACCCACAATGGGCACGGTGCCATGCACCTAGTGCACGGCAGGATCCCCCAATTCGTAAAGGTAACAGTAAAAAGCAAGGAAATGGGGCATTAAAGTGAATGAAATTGTCGATTCAATCTTCTAACGTGATGAATGGTCTTTGTCCTTCTTCCTCGCAACCCACAATGGGCACGGTGACATGCACCTAGTGCACGGCAGGATCCCCCAATTCGTAAAGGTAACAGTAAAAAGCAAGGAAATGGGGCATTAAAGTGAATGAAATTGTCGATTCAATCTTCTAACGTGATGAATGGTCTTTGTTCTTCTTCCTCGCAACTAGGGATGGCAATGGGGAGGGTAGGGGTGGATACCACTACCTCCATCCCCGATCTCCGAACCTATATCAATCCCCATCCCCTCCCCGATCCCCACCGGGAATTTTATTTTAACCTCCATCCCCGCCCCGATGCGGGGAACGGGGATCCCCACGGGGAATCGGGGATCCAATAAAATGATCTATTAAAGTGCTACTTTTCTACATAGTTTCCAACAGAAATCAACAATGGAAGAATAGTCAGACCAATAAAAGGTCAACAACAGTCTTAAACTATTACTACTGAACATTAGAAGCAAGTAGCAGGTTTGTCTTTTTAGAGTTAGTCATGTTGTAAGTGTTTGTTCGGTGCAAATAGCTAATATTTTCATTATATACGGAAAAAAACAGTCCTAATGTTTGTTCTATAAACTCATTAAGTAATCATAATTCCGATAAAATAAATTTAAAAAGTAAACAAAAATTCTAGCAATTCTGTTGATTTGGTTTTAAAACCCTAAGTTTGGGGCGGCTGTGTGAAGTACTGTAACCCTAAGAGACTAAATTCCTTATTTAAGTTATGAGTTATGACCGTGAGGTGTGCCGTGTGAAGTACTGCGGTGGTCCTGGTGGAATTACCGTGGAAAAGAAATTTTAAAAAACTTCTAATATAATAAATAGATTATATATATATATATAGGGAGAGCCTCTCCTCCGGACCCTCCCGTTTCCGGACCTCCATGATCCAAAAATTTTTTTGACGATCCGAGCCGTCCAATGTGTTCAGAAGGTGTTTTCAAGGGTCCTTCGCGGAAAATCTTAAAAAAAAAATACCGGGAACGGCTTGATCCAAGCATTTTTCGCAAAAATTGTAAATATACAATTTTTGCGAAAAATGCATGGATCAAGCCCTTCCCGGTATTTTTTTTTTGAAGATTTTCCGCATGGACCTTGGAAAACACCTTCTAGACACATTGGACGGCTCGGATTTTGTTAAAACAATTTGCAAACACAAAAAAAAATAAAAAAAGCTTCAATCCGGGGGTCCGGATTAGAAGCTGTGGCTATATATATATAGGGGCCGGTTCCCCTCACACTTATAAAAACACATAAAAAAACACATCACTCTTCGGGGCCCCATTTTGATGTTCTGAACCGTTGATCCAGTTTAAATGAGTAAAAGAAAAGGTCCTGCAAAATTTCAGCTCAATGAGATATTGGTAAGTGCCTGATCCAAACAGCTTTATAAACACTAGTTTCTGTCATAGTTTTTGCAAAACTGTTTGGATCAAGCACTTACCGATATCCGAATGGACTGAATTTTTGCAGGACCTCTTATTTTACTCATTTAAACAAAATCAACGGTTCAGAACATCACATTAGGGTCCATAACAAAATCTTGTGTTTTTTTATGTGTTTTTTTAAGTGTGAGGGGAGCCGGCCCCATATATATATATATATAGAGTCCTCTTCCTATCCAAACTCCCTTAACTTAGTTAAGTTACGGACCTCCCCTTCCTATCCACGTTTCGGACCAAATTTCGACGATCCGAACCGTTAGATGTGTTTAAAAGGTGTTTTCAAGGTATATTAGCGTTTTTGTGAAAAACTGCTCCGATCAACCCCTTCCGGGTATTTTTTTTTTTCAAATCTTCGCGTTGGACCTTGAAAACACCTTTTAAACACATCTAACGGTTCGGATTTTCAAAAAAAAATTGGGAAGGTGGAGGTCCGGAACTTAACAGAATCCGGGAGTTTGGAGGTGAAGTTTATTGTGTATATATATATAAACGGGGATGCGGGGAGGGTGGGGATCGGGTAGGGGACTGACAATACCATCCCCTACCCGATCCCCAAATTTTTTTAAAAAGAATCCCCATCCCTTACCCGATCCCCGAAAAAATCCCCGAATCCCCTCCCCGAATGGGTAGGGGACGGGTTGGATAGGGGCGGATCGGCCGAGATTGTCATCCCTACTCGCAACCCACAATGGGCACGGTGCCATGCACCTAGTGCACGGCAGGATCCCCCAATTCGTAAAGGTAACAGTAAAAAGCAAGGAAATGGGGCATTAAAGTGAATGAAATTGTCGATTCAATCTTCTAACGTGATGAATGGTCTTTGTTCTTCTTCCTCGCAACCCACAATGGGTTGTCTTGCAATCACAAAAAGCAAGGAAGAAAAGAAAAACCATCCGACCGTCTTCACTAGGTGCTCTTTTTCTGGCATTTTCCCCATCGTTTTCTAGAGAGAGAGTAAACAGAGAAGAGAGAAACATTGTGGCCTTGTTCGTTTAGTAGTTTTAATTTAGTTTAGTTTTGGAAAAAAGTGTAATGAGTAAAGAGAGATAGAGAGAGAAATAAATGTAATAATTACAAAACAAAACTAAAACTACGAAACGAACAAGGCCTGTATTATTGAAAAAATTCACTTTTAGATAGTGGAGTCATTTTCTTTTCAGCAATGCTATATGCAAGGAAAATATTTGCAGAGAATCACGCAGGGAAGGCCCTGTGGGGCCTAGTACGGATCCCGAACGGCTAATCCGAACCGCTCAAGAATTTTAGAAACGCATTTCGAGTGAGCCCGCCAAAAACCAGCTTCATCCGATATGTGTAGATGCTCGATCCAAACTTTCATTTTTTCTTTTTTCATCTGAACCATTAAAAAATGGAAGTTTGGATCAAGCATCCACACATATCGGATGGAGCTGATTTTTCGCTTCCCACTTGAAATGTGTTTTTAAAATTTTTGAGCGGCTCTGATCAGCCGTTCGGGATCCGTACTGGGCCCCGTAGGGCATTCCTTGCGTGATTCCCTGCAAATCTTCCTTGCACATATCATTTTTGTTTTCTTTTAGTCTCCCTTATATTCTTCTTTTACATGGCTCGGAAAAAAAGAGAAAGGGTAATGATTTCAATAGTGTGCCAGTAGGAACTTTCCTAGTCTTTTCTTTCCTACTTTCTGTCCTACTTTTCATACTTGGCACTTGGCACTTGGCACTTGGCACTTGGCACTTGGCAAACAAGAAAAATGACTCCCTGATATTTGGAAAAACAAGACATCACTTCGTTTCATGCATTAATTAGCTAGCCAATATAAATTATGCATATATTCATTAATTTACCTTCTATATGAAAGCGATGTTTATCAGACAGTTGTTTTTGTCAAATAAGTAAACTGTGTATATACTAAATTAGCACTGATGATCTAGCACTGATTGTATAACTTCTCTGGGAGGCAAGAATGGAGTCAGGGGTGGCTAGTAGCGTCAGTCACCCCTGCTATAATTAAAAATCAATTGTACTATTACATTGGAAAAAATATATGTATCATCAAATTATATCACCGCCCCGCCACTACTCCACAGATAGAGCCCGCTCCCACTACGCAAAAATCTTAACTCTGTCTCGAGCTTCTGCTTGGTACCCGCTTGGGTTCCAATAAGCATCACCGGCTTATAAATAATTGATTCTCACAAGTTGTTTTCTTGT
Source organism: Vaccinium myrtillus (assembly GCA_016920895.1). Classification (NCBI taxonomy): domain Eukaryota; kingdom Viridiplantae; phylum Streptophyta; class Magnoliopsida; order Ericales; family Ericaceae; genus Vaccinium; species Vaccinium myrtillus. The sequence goes on from CM029279.1 coordinate 603,815, forward strand.
AGATTTGAATACTTTATTGGTTTCCTTGTTGCTACCACTTTTCTTGTCTTGTACTAATTCAAAATAACCTTAGAAAAAAATCGGGAAAATCTTTGAAATTTAGATGATATCTGGTCCGATCTTGCTTTGTAGATTTTGGTAAATCTTCTTACATTTCAATACCAAAGTCACAAGAAGGCCAATTCTTATCCTTTCAATTTGCGTTAAGTTTTTGAGAATAGAGCTAAAAAGTTATAGGTGATGAGGAAATGTAGGTCAGAGAAATAATTGAGCATAGGGCAAACAATTTCATACAGTTTTTTTTTTTTTTAACTGCAATTTCATACAGCTTGGTCTCACATTTCTGGTGACAAATGTTTGTGCATATCCACCACCTGGTATAATAAGAGTATTGATCTGGCCATCGTGATTTGGCTAAAAGGGAAAAATTGATTTTTTGGTTTTTTCGTTTTGTCCTTATTCAAAAAAAATTTGCATTTGTTAATTTTGCATCAAATTTTCGTGGTTTATGGATTCGTCTCGTCGAAAAGAATTCAAAGAGTATAAAATTATGGTCAAAATTAATAGTTTTTTTGAATAAAGCCGAAAATAACCAAAATAAACCAGTTTTTTAGATTATTTTTCGTATTTATTCACAAAACTTTAAGTTTGGCTAATAATTTTATACTTTTTAGATTCTTCTCGTCGAGACAAGCCAAGAAACCAAAAAAAAACCGACTGAAAACTAACAAATCCAAAAAAAAAATTGAATAAAGACAACAAAAAAAACCAAAAAACCAATTTTTTCTTTTTAGCCCGGAAACGCCCCTGTTTTGATTGTGTGTTCGTTCGTGGTTGGGTTGGCAGAGGGGTGGTTGTGTAATTTTAGCTACACTGTTCATGTTATTTACATTACAGATTACTTTAGTGGTTTTCGGACTTTTGATGTTTTTCCTGTGTGTCCCATCCGTGTTTGTTATTTTGTCCTTTAGTGCAGGGGTTTTGTTGGTAAATCTGTGTGGTATGTTTTACACGCTTCTTCCTACCAACTCTTGTTCGTAAAACTGAGATTTACGCGTGATGTGAGGTTTTCAACATTATTCTTTGGTAGTTGTCGTGAGAAAGGTCCAAATTCTTAATAGCTCTCAAGCATTGATGAATGCATAGATCCTTGAAAGAAATTTCGCTGCAAATACAAGTTTCCATCTGATGATTTAGACCCCTAATTTTAAAATTGTTTTCATACTGAGGTTGCGTAGGCTTCCGAAACCAATTGTTACTTTTCCATTGATTCAATGTTGCCACCCAACTTGAGCTGCTCCATATGTAAAGGATTGGATATTGAAATTGGAAGTGGACCATTAAACTGGTTTTTGCCTAGCTGATGGATCTTAAGGTGAGGGAGCAAGAAACCAATCGTGGACGGAAGACTACCCCTAAATCGATTATCAGTCAAGGATAACCAAGCTAGTGTTAAGGTAATAGAATCTCACATTGCTTAGGAGTGGAATGGTGATCACTTAGTATATGATGAGACATCTCCACTCATTGCCAATTGGTTTTGAGATAGATATAACATTTCAACAGCTAGCAACGACAACGATAAGGTTGTACAAGGAGGCATGGCACCTGAAATTTGAGTATACTCACTAAAAAGGACCTTAGGTTTTTCAGTTGACCTGTTTCTGTCGGCCACCGCATTTGACACCTTCTAAGAGACATAAACGGAGAGATTCATTCCATGAACTCAAGGCCTGTTGATATTCTGGGAAAATATTTGCCTTGATGGCCAATACTGCATGGAATCAGTGTCGATGCTAGCAACATTAATGGTGTTACTATTGGAATCCACCCCATGTGGACCGGATGGGCTTAGACCCGGAGGGAGGGATTAGGGTTTTTATTATGTAGCTCATGGATTATAAATACTCGGGTAGTCTCTTTATTTTTTTGTGACAAAGTGAGAGAGGCAGAGAGTGTGAGAGAGAGACACGCAAGTGACTATGAGGAAATCACTATTGTGAGATAAAGAGTGAGTGTGTAATCACTATGGATTGATTATCTCCGATTATATTGAAATCCCCCTCCCACAGATTGATTATCTCCGATTATACTGAAATCTCCCTCCCCGTGGAAGTAGGTCCGTTGTTTGGCCGAACCACATATATTGTGTCTTGTTTCTTGATTGATTTACTGTTTTTGTGCGTGAAGTGTGCGTTTGGCACAATATTTACTAAGACTTAGGGATGTCTTTGTATCAAGGGCAAGGGCTTTGATTTGAAGCAATAGAATAAGGGAGAGAAATATGGCCGGGAGATGATTAATTGAGAAAGATTTGGTTACTGGACTCATCTTGACTTGTGGTTTGAGCTCTCAATTATGTTTGAACCATTATATGTATACTATGTAACATGAAGGTCCAAGTTCAATTTGATTGGAAATATCTAGTGGATATGTGTAATCAATGCACCAGTGTGTAGGTGTTTATCGCCGGAGGCAATGAGTGGACTTGAATCGGATAGGGAGTTTATGGATGTCGTCCTCACTATAGGGTTGTAGTGAGGCCAACTGGCGTCCATCTCAGCAATGAACTCTCGGATTTTAATTCAAACAATGAACATCTCATATCATTTAGAGTTTAGATTAAATCTGAGCCATTGGTATCGAGATGGACGGCCGGATTAGCTTAACTATAGTGCCCCCAAATCGGTGCTCTCAATACAGAACACTTATTAATCATGATCTGGAAAATAATTTTTTACAATCATGTCCAATCTTGTTTGGGTCCTGTTTCATACTATGTCTTTGACGATGATTTACTATTCAACATGAGAATTGAGCAAATAGAAGCTTAATTATAGAATAATTATGTGACAGAACAAAAACATTTGTCCTATACAATAAAATATGAGAATTGAGCAAATAGGAGAAGTAGTTTTTGCAAGAGACAGATATAAAAAAATCGAAAACATACTGAAAAGAAAAAATAATATATAGAATAAGTAAGATCGATAACTTTAAATTGTATCTAATGGAAACCAATAGATTTCTTTAACACAAACGCAACACAAATAGTGAAGTAAAATGAAATTCAAAATATTCCATGAATACCCTTATTACCAAACTAAAAATCATGGCAATCTTTTCAAAATCAATCAATAAATACTCAATAAAAAAAATTTCACTTTCAAATTAACTTTTTCAAACTAAATTCAAACAAAAAAAAGAGATAATAAACATACTTTTAACCTATTTACATTTTGCTTTGGATAATTTTATTACGCCATCCGTCCCTTTTTTATAGTAGAGTATTCCATTTTGGACTGTCCCTTAATAAGTGTTTGTTTTGAAAAATTAATGGGTAAAAGTTTGTACAAGTATTATTTTACCCTTTTGAAAAATTAATGGGTAAAAGTGGAGTCTTTGCGACCAAATATTGTATCTCAAAAGTGATTAGCCCAAAGTGTAGGCCTTGGTAGTCATTTGCAAGTATAACTTGGGAAGTCCGAGGTTGAACCACAAGGAATGGTTTGATGGGGTGAAATGGCTTGTCAATCTAACAACGATTTTCTTAGTTATCGGTAGCCAACGCTTGTTGATTTCTTGATTCCTGGTGAATAATAGACTACGGTTTTCAAATTTAAGATTAAAACTACAGAGATTTACTTGAATTTAACTAAGAGGCCCGGGCTAAGGTTCATATCACATGTAGCTTACGTAGATCCATGATTCTCATAATTTGCTCAGTTGAGTAACAAGGTACGGACAAAATAATAATTTTACAAACTTTTACCCATTAAACTTTTCAAAAAGATCACTTCTTAGCTGAATTGCACCATCTTTTGGAGGATTCAAGGGTAAGGGCTAACAATGGAGCCAAATATGTTATTATCTGGAAATGCTGTAACTGAAATAAATTTTCAGTAAAATCAATCTATGAACTAGCCAGACCTCAAGCTTTTGTGACAAATGCAGCTTATGATCTAATTTGGAGAAATGTGGCAACCTATAGAGTCCAATGCTTTGGATGGCTAGAACACTTGGGAAGAGTAAAAACTCCGGAGTATCTACTAAATATTGGTGTGATTCATAATGCTCAAGATGCTGTATGTAAGCTCTGTGGTTTGGAATTGGAATCCTTAGATCACCTATTGCTTCAATGTGATATGGTATGGGATGTCTGGACAAACATTTTGCAGTGGTGGGGAATTCAATGGGTAACCCCGAAATGATGGAACAATCGGAGTATGAATGAAAAGAAGAAGATCATTTGGGATTGTATGCAGTCATGTGGTCAATCTGGAACATAACAAATGCTTTCATCTTTGAGGGCACTGCACTGCAGCACTTGTGTGGGAAGAGATTCCTGAAGCAGTCAAAATCAGAATTGCCCTTTGGGTGAAAACAAAGAAAGGAGGTTGTGGAGATAGCTACTCAATTGACAATTTCATTTATAGGCTTCAGAGTATCTTGCAAGCTTTATAAATTTTCAGTATCCGGCTGTTAAAATCTGAGGTAAAGGGATCAAGCTTTATAGTTTGCGATTTGGTGGATTTCATTCTCTGTCTTACTCTACAAAAGCACAATCTTTTATATGTCCTGGGAACAGCTTGGATATTTTCCGGACAACTCAGGTGTTTCACTTGGATAACTGAATTCTGGTTGCTAATGTTTTGCGGTCTATCTTCTGTTGATCTCCCTCTTTGCCAGCTGCTACTCTGGAGGATGCTCTGATCTTGAAGAATATAGGGTGGATCAATTATGTAATTGCAAACTTTTGGATTTTGTTTCCTGTTGGTTGACCTCTTGTTAACCTTTCGGTCCTTGGCGGCATATGATTGTCGTGGGATGGGGTGTCAACCTAGTTGGGATGTCTCCCCGCGTTGTGATGCCTTTTGTCTTTGTCCATTTAATCTTTGTAATGTGTTTCCAAAGATTAATAAAATATCTTTTTTGGCTGTTCAAAAAAAAAAAAAAAGAGCACTTATTAAGTGAGAGTCCCAAATGGAGTACTACAATAGTATGTTTTTAACAAGTTATTTCCATATAAGGTGCACGACTTATAATATTGACAACTTAAGCCCCGAGATTTCATCTCCAAGACCATAAGATCGACCAGGGCTGCCCAGGCCTTAAAGCTATTATAGCAAAAGCTTAAGGCCTCCAAACTTATAATGTTGAAATGTGAAAGCTTCTCTGAGACTGATTCTGATAATGTATCTTTATTTTTCACTTTTTAAAATGCATTATCCGAAAATATTTTCTCAAAATTGATAACCGAACACCCATCCTCCGAAAATTAAGTCCAAAACGCATAGAAGATCGTGTCCAAACACACCTGAAAGACCACCTAAAAGCCCTTATAGCCATGGCCTCAGAATTGTAAATTTGTAATGCTTGAAATGCTTGTTTTCTGTACAATAAGGTATTGAACCAGCTATTTCAAATAACATTACATCTCTTATGTTCTTCGAAACCACACCGATACCCCCATCTTTAACACCGTGGCACGCATGTTAAAGTTAGCAATATTGTCCCATTCTCTAAAGACATCCAGTTTTTAAAATTGTGTTTTGAAATGAAAGTCAATGATATTCTATTGACGTGATTGCCGCCATGCCTAATGTTCTTGAAGAGTTATAAAAAATGAACGATTTCAGTCATCAAAATGAACCGAATGCAAAATCGTGGTAGAAAGATTTTGCATTTTGATTTTAACGGTGGATGGATCTATCTGGTAGAAAGATTCTAATTTTCACTAGCTATCCTGTAATTTTCCTTCCCCTGCACCAACTCGCTCCCTCCATTCCTCCGTTGCTGTCGTTTTGCTTACCTCCGAGCCACTACATGAAGGATAATTTCATTTAATCCAAACCGTTAATTGCCAAACCGATGACCATGATTGCTCACTACTGGACCCCTTGTCCCGCAATCTTCCAAGACGCGCGTCGGAGACCAAACACCTTCTTACATCCTCGTTTTTGTTTATATAATCACCTCCTCCTGCCTCGTATGCTTCCACCACCACCACCACCTCTTCTTCTTCTGATGTATCCACCTATCATAACCACACTGCTTGTTAGGATGTGATCTCACTCGTCCTCTGGTTTGTGTGAAGGGGATGAATCCGATTTAAAATTCTCCCAAACTTAGGCCTGCAAAACCAACCACCTGTTAGTGTCCTCTAAGCCGTACACAACCAGAAGACACTCCGAGGCCTAAGTCAGTTTCAACTTGAAAGACATCGGTCTTTTCTATGACAGTAATTGCATACCTTTCTAGACTTCATTATGTACCTTAAAAGAAGGGCACGCTACTTATGCCCTCTCTAGCCTAACTTTTCCAGATTTTTTAGCGCAGTCCTTATGGTTTTTTGTCTTGATTCTTACTTATTTAATTTGGGTAAAAAAAATTTATCGCATCATTTGTCTCGATGACAGAAAATGAAAAAGTAATAACATAGCTAAAAAAAATTCATATGAGAATTGAATATACCTATTTTTTGAGAAACCGTAAATCACAGTGGACGGTCAATCAGGGCCGACGGCTTGTGGATCCAGAAAACCCATCTGAGTTCCCCAAAAGGAAACAAACCCTCATAGTCATAGGGTTTAGTGGAAATCTCCAGTTGGTCATCTTTTCTTGGTCATATTGCCATGGTCTATTTTGTGACGACGACATAACAGACCCTTAGTCACAAAGCGTGCAGACTCTGTTTCGGTGCAGAATCGCAGGCTAAAAGAGGGGGAAATATTTGGCATACGCATCAAAACTAAGCTACCATAAATAATTGAAGCAGCAGACAACAAATAATAGTGAAAAAAACTTGAGCATAACCTGTGGGTACAATGCAGCAGACTAACATCTTGCATGATTACCTACGCCTTCATATACGTCTTATGTTCATTCCAAGTACAACAGTAAAAAACAGTATACGTGCACACATTTTTTTTTCTTTTTTTTGCATTTTGGCCTTTCAGACGAAAAAAGTGAGGTTTTTCCAGCAGAAACAGACCAGAAGAAAAGAAAACAGACTCAACCATTCACGAAAGAGATTTTCCCAGCGACAAGTGGTAGCCTCTCTTTTTTTTGTGTAGTTTCAATCACCAAGTAAAAAAATAGGTAGAAAACATGGGAACACATAACCACAAACAAAACTACATGTGGAATTAATAGACAATAGAAAAGGAAATGGATGACAAAAGAAGAGAGATTACCACTGGTATGCTTGAAATTTTCTTTTTAAGTGGAATTAATATCAGTACCCAATTGTTATTTGTAGGGGATAGTAATCATGGGTATTCAGCGTAGTAAAGGTGGTCTATAACACGAGTAGCCCAGACTAAAATCTACTCCACGTCTCCTATATGTGAACCATGAATAGTTTAGTATGCCAATGTTTGGCCCTGTTCATCAACTTGCATTATTAGGTTTTTGGCTTTTCACGCTTTATAAAAGAGATCATTCTCATATACACCTACTCAAAAAGGCCAATAAACCAAAGTTAGTTAGGGGACCGTGGCTTTTATCCCCATGAAGATAGTAAAAAACTAATCGTTCTTTAATGGCATTAGAACCCCAGAGAATCAATCCGTGAACATATTAGCACAATGGCAATTTGTCTAATGTCAGCCCTCGGAGAGTGAGGGGGTGTGGAAAAAAGAAGAAGAAAGACTTGGAAAGTAGATACAACTTCAAAATGGTCGGTTTTCTGTCGAAACTGCTTGGGAAGCTCTTAGGGTTCCCTTACCTAAAGTGCAATGGGCTTCTATTGCTTGGTTTAAACAAGCTATTCCTACATGAGCTTTCATAATGTGTCTTGTTTGCTGGGTAGGCTATCTACAAAGGATAGAATTCTTTCATGGGGTATGATGGTGGGTCCTCTTGTGTAATCTATGTCACAGTGAGCATGAATTCCTTTCCCATCTCTTCTTTAAATGCTCTTTCTCTGCCTATATCTGGGGTGAGCGTTACAAAAGTTTGGCACCTCCAGGAGTCCAGCTGAGTGGAGGCAAGAAATCATCTGGGCAATCTGTGATCTTAAGAAGAAAGATTTTTCTTCATCTCTATGCAAGCTAGCCATGGCGGGGTCAGTCTATTACATTTGGAAGGCCACAAATGATTGTGTTTTTGGCGCCATCTATAAACTGGTTGTTACGGATGTGCGGGATAGGGTGCTCTCTCGGAGAAATTTAGGAAAGAGGCCTGTTAATACAAGGTTATATCGAGCCTGAAACATCTCAGAGAAGATCTTGTAGTGTAGTTAGGAGATTTTAGTCGTTTTGCTTTGGTTGTTTTCTTTGTTCTCTTGTTTAGCTTTCTGCTAGTCTCTTTTTGGCCTATTAAGGCTGAACCGTGGAAATTTTATCGTCTCGCTTTTTCTGCATTATTTTATTTTGTGCATATGTGACAAGTGAAAATATAAAGAAAACATGAAGGCACACTAGAAGATCATGGCTACCTCGTAGTATTTGAGCAGTTGAGGCCTTTTCTTCTTCAATGTTGGAGTGAGAAGGTCTCGATCCATGTCGAATGGCATTGGGTCAAGGTGAACAGCTTTTATGAACTCAAAACCATTCATCTGCAAAGCATATGAAATACTTCTTAGGGTAAATTACAGTTAACCCCCTCTAACTAACACTCAGTGGCACTTTACCCCCTTTAACTATAAATTTTGACACTTAACCCCCTCAAACTAATGGAAACCCATAACTAACTCACTTCTGTTTGGATTCTGTTAGGAATTGGATGGTAAACGGCATGTGCAAGTCACATGCTCCCTCATTTAAAAGATAATGACGTTATTGCCCTTTTCTCTTATATACTCACAAATGCCATGGGGTCATTTTGTATCTTCTCCAAGAGTCTAGGGGCAAAGTGTAATTTTTGAATAAAATCCAAAATCAAAACCAGTGGGCTAACCAATGGGTTTACGGTGTATCCAGATTGGGAAAAAAATGGTTTTTCGTATCTAGCGTTTTCGCCAACGGCGGTCGGATGGCAGCCACACCTACTTTGAGTGGGGTTTGCCAATGGAGGATTCAAGGGAGGGAGAGATGAGAGAGATAAGAGAGACCAGATCTCAAACGAGGCGGCCATGTTGATGAGACGAGGAATTAGACCGCTTCTTGAGGCGGCCATGTTCGATCTCAAACGAGCCTTCACCAACGCCATTTTCCCGTGCTGTAACACGGATTCCGGCTGAAATTCATCGCTGAGATAGAGAAAGAGAAGGAGAAAGACTTTTTCGGGGTCGTCTACTGAGTGGGCATCTTCTACGGTGGAAATTCGATGTTCTATTCGGCTTTTTGGGGGTTGTCCGGGAAGGCGAGTAATCGGCAGCCGCCAATTCTAGGATGGAGGATAAGTTGGGGAAATTAAGATGGAGGCCTTTCTGGTTGCCATGTCTCTGATCGAAATTTTCTTTTGGCTTTTCAATTGATGATTTTTTTTTTTTAACTTCAATTGATAATGGTTTTTTTTTTCTTTTTCTGGGTCACCATTGGTTATGGTTGTTTTACGCATAGGAGTTATCAGTCAAGGGCAAAAAGGTATTTGTATCCTCTCCGTTACAGAAGAGAGTTGGTCTTGGGTTTCAATTAGTTAAAGGGGGTTAAGTGTCGAAATTTATAGTTAAAGGGCGTAAAGTGCCACCGAGTGTTAGTTAGAGGGGGTTAGCTGTAATTTACCCTACTTTTTAGGCAACTACCGTGACTAGAAGACTATTTTCACCCCTCCAATCAACCCCGAAAGATTTCCAAAAACATTATCGCATGACAAAATGACTGGTACTTCAAGTATGTAAGCTCAAAAGTGAAAGAATCAAACCTTCTTTTCTTTTCCAATTCTTGTAAGCTCTCCAAGTACGTATCCTTTTGTGTTCGGATTTTCACAGGGGGAATTGTAAGCCCCAGTAATACCATTTTCTTCGGCCCAAAGTTTGAAATGCATGCAGAATCAAACTATTTTGTAGGCAAAGAAGTTATTCCAAATGAACATGTTACTGTTTACTGGTTCTTTTATTTCTTTGTGATAAAATAATCGTGTGCGAGCGTGCCAGAGAGAGTTTCAATCTCCTCCCTCAGATTAACTTTGGAAAAACCAAGTCTAATCAGGCGATTGTGTTTTATTGGTTCAATTACCTCAATTAAGAGGATTTTTCTTTATAAGTGAAGAAATGCAAACCAATAACTCAGGAAATTAAAGAAACAATAAAGAAACAAGGTACTTCGATTGATAAACCAAAGATAAACTTACTTCGAAATTGTCTTCAAAAGTTTCAAATACAAATGTAACAGAACTTCGAACTGGTGATTGTTACAAGAACAACCGAGAATGGGTGATTGTTATGAAAACAATCGAGAATAATCCTAACTACTTCCTAATCTACTTCGAACTGAGTTCGAAATCCTAAAACTACTTGCCAATGAACAAACCAAGCATCATTTTTTGATAGCTGTTTGTTGAAGATTTGTTCGGGGTTTTTACTCTTCAATTTCTTCTATTTATAGACGCTGCTTGTAGTTTGAACTTCCCGCTCAATGAATTTGAACTTGGCTTGCTTCGAACTCTAACTTCTGCTCTTTGAGTTGGCAGTTTCTTTCTTTCCCCACGTCTGAATTTGAATTCTTCGGATTCTTCCTCCTGAAGCTTTGATTTGAAATCTGCATAACTGCTCAACTAATTCAAATGATTACACGTTAAAAGAATAATTGCTTTTTCGAGAAATACTCCACGTACTCTAACTGTCAACTATTCCATTTTATAGATTTACACGTGGAGTTTATGTGTCTAGCAATTAATATCATGGCTTCGAAGTCAGTTTCTATTTCGTCCTTGACTTGTAACTGCCAATAACTGCTATTTTGAATTGAGGAACAACACGACACCGCATTAACTCAATTCTACTTCAATAATCTAGTGTATCTCTATTGACAAGTAATTGCCAACGTTTGGCATTTCTGATTACGTGTCGATTAATCATTGGATTTGTTATTTTTATATGTAAACATACCCCCCACATTAACATCGTTGTTCAAGGGATTTGAATAAGTGAGGGATTTGAATAAGTGTTATTGTGCTTTTTGCCGCTTCGAATTCCTGTAAACTTCCAAAGCAAAAGTTATTGGCAGTTCTTGATACTTCCAATGATACAGTTATAATTAACTCTTACGTTCTCTGTGAGAAAATTAAGGATTATGGGCTGAAGGATAATGGGCAGTTATTACCCACGTTCTCCACCTTCAAGAATTTAAATCGTTTCCAACTTAAAACTTGCCTATAAAAAAGGGTTCAATTACTGGTAAAATTAATCACCATTCTTCGTTATAAACTGATTCCTTCCTCGACTGAACAATGGCTGACTTCTCCAATACCCAAAATGCTTTTGAAAACTTGGTTCTTAATGACCCAATCCCTGTTGATATTAGAAATACCGTCACACCAATTATTGGTGAGATTCGAAGGGATCGTTCTTTCGTAGTGGTTCAAGTGGAGGATCCTGAGCCTACTGATCCATGGAATCCTCCAATTTCTTCTACTCCTAAACCCTTCTTATGGGGTTTACCATCTGAAATAGTGGTGGTAAAAATGGATGATCCTGTTGGTTACAAAGGTTGGAGCAAATACCGTTCATTGGCTATGAGTAGGTATTTAACTCCCTTTATTAGACGTGATCCTAACATAGTGATACTTGACAGTCTATTTGCCACCTGTCTCACTCCTGCTTTTTTCAAAGTCTCTGAAGAAGAGAGATCAGGCTTCTCTGGCTATGGTGAGCTTAAGCAAAAAGCTAGTAGCCAATTTATATATTGGTTAAATGAAGTTCAAAAGCCTCACTTTGAAGGAAATTTCGTTGATCTAGCTAACCTCTCTCTTCGAACTCTTCCAGAAAACCCAGATTGGTTTCAAGAGTTAAAGAATATCAAATTTGATCCTATTATTTATCATGCTGATATCTCTTACTCTCTTTATCCGCAATCTAACTCTATTAAAGCCAAAGAATTGTTGGCTGCATTTGCTTTTTTGGAGATAGGGATTCTTGAAGAAGACGTCCCTTACAAAAACTTCTTGTGGGCTTGCGAGACTCTTCAATGTACCACCTCTGAGCAAGCTAGCACTTTCATCCATTCTTTTCTAAGTCAACTCCCTCTCCTTTAAAATTTAAGCTCACATATGTCTATGTATCTTCTTTTCTCAGAGAATTGAGGCTTCTGTTAGCACAACTGTTGGTGATCTCTCTTTATTAGAGCAATTCAAAATAAAAGTGAATGATTTCTGTCAGAGGATCACCAATCCTAAAGTCCCAATTCTTTCTCTAGAATCCCCTATTATCCAACTCAAAACTCAACATAGTTCATCACTTCCTGAGTTGGTCAAGCCTACTTTTACTCCTGGAGAGATTCAAGAACTGAAGGAAATCCTCCAACAATTCTCAGAATTGAATTTTGAGACATTGGCTGAAGGAACCTTGAAGGTGCAATTGGAAACTTGCTGCCAAGCAGCTTGGGTGTTAAACCCTGCTGCTCAATATCTACACAAACAACTCTTGACCAAGGTCTCTGAATTTCAAATGAAAGCATTTCAACTTTGTGAAGTTCAAGAGAGACATCTAAAAAGGCAGAGTTTGAAAGCAGCATTGTCAAGCGTAGAGGATGAAGCACAAAGAGTAATTTCTTCTTATGATCAGGATGCTATCAAGTTACATCAATTGAAGGATGAAGAAGCTCAATTAGAGGCATCCTTGCTTAGGGTTAAAGGGAAAATTGCTCAAACAACTACTAATATGCAAGCTTCCTTGAACAAAGCCTCTTCATCTATTGTAAGCATAGAAGATCTTAAAAGTCAATTGCAGCGAACTACTGATCAAGAAGAAATTTATAATTTTGTTTGTACAAGAGGTGCTCATGTACTGAGTAACCTAAAAGATACAATTGTACAGTTTTTGATCACTGAATGAAACGTTTGTGCTATTCCAATTTCATGATTGTCTGAACTGTTTCGAAGTGTGGATCTCCTTGATAAAACTATGAGCTTCAACCATACAAATTGCTTGTTGTTATGACTTATCTTGAACAACACAAGCAAATGGAAAATACATTGTTCTTTAAGTTTTACCTTCTACTAAAGGATTCCCAAATGGTTGGGACATAAGCTTTTAAATATCTTCCATTAATCTTTCTTCTATGAACATAACCATTCAAATCCTTCAAATGGTATGCCCCTCTTTTAAGAACTCTATGTATTTGGAAAGGTCCTTCCCAATTTGGAGCCCATTTTCCGAGTCCTTGTTTTCTTTCCTTGATGGGCAACACTACTTTCAGACTAAATCACCTATATCAAAGCTTCGAACAGCCACTTTTTTATTATAACTTCTGGCTACTCTCAATTTCTGTAATAGAATTTGATTCAGAGCTTTAATTCTTTCCTCATCTATTTCTTCAAGCTCCATGTGCATTGCTTGGTGGTATGCTCCCATGTTTAGGTCGTTTTGAGAAGCAACTCTCTCGTGACTTTACCACAATCTCCATAGGCAAAACAAAGATCATGTCCATAAGTCGAGCAAAAGGAGTAGTCCCTATCTTTGGTCCTTTTGGTGGTTCGATATGCCCATAACACATTTAAAAGTAAGCTTGGCCATTCTTCTGGATTTCTATCAACCATTCTTTGAATACCTCTTTTGATAATCTTATTGGTTGATTCTGCTTGGCCATTCGACTGAGCATAATAAGGAGTAGAATTAATTAAAGAAACTCCATGGGTAGCTGCAAAGGCTTTTACTGCTCTTCCTTCAAAAATGGATCCGTTATCTACTGTTATAGTTTCTGGAGATCCAAATCTATAAATAATGCCTTTGATAAATTTCATGACTTGTTCTTGAGATACACTCTCAAAGGCTTGAGCTTCAACCCATTTAGTAAAGTAATCAGTGGCTACTAAAATGAATCTATCTCCCTTTCTAGAAGCAGGATAAATCATACCAATCATATCCATTGCCCATCCTCTAAATGGCCAAGGTTTAACTACATATTGTAATTCAATAACTGGCAATCGTTTTAGAGGCCCTGTCCTTTGACAAGCTTGGCAACCCTTTGCATAATCAATGCAATCCTTAAGAATGGAAGGCCAATAATATTCATACCTTCGAATCAACCATCTCATCTTGATTCCTGCTTGATGAGCACCACAGATACCTTCATGGACTTCTGCCATAATTTTAAATGCATCGACTTTATTCAAGCATTTGAGTAAGAGTCCATCTGCTCCTCTTTTGAACAATTCTCCATTATACATGATATAATTAACAGATCTTAGCCTTGTTGCTCTATCTGTTTTAGCATCAGGTTTTGTCAAATAATCAATCAATGATTGTCTCCAGTCATTCAAACCAGGTGGAGTGGTGATTTCACACACTTCGAAATCAGTATACCTATCTTTAAGCATTGGTAAATATTTCCTTACAGTCAATTGACAAAATTCTCTGCTTTCATCAGTGATACATTTAAATCCTGATGCTCTTTGAGCTACTGCATCCGCTTCTCCATTAAAGAATCTTGGAACATAAGTAAAAGTAATCATATGAAATTGCTCAATTAATAACTTCACATATTGGTGATAAGGTTTTAAACCACTACTATGGCAACCAAATTCTCCATTCACCTGATTTATAACTAATTGAGAATCTCCAAACACCTCAATTATGTCAACTTTTAAAGTAAGCAAAAGCTCTAACCCCATAATTAAGGCTTCATATTCTGCTTGGTTGTTCGTACATTCTCCTTCATTTATCTGAAATCCAAATTTGGTTTTCAAGCCTTGAGGAGATTCCAATACAACCCCAATCCCAGCCATTTGAGATGTTTTCGAACCATCGAACCACATTTTCCATGGCTTTATTGTCACTGTATCAATATCTGCTATTTCAGGAGTCTCAATTCCATTTGGATGATCAGCCAAGAAATTAGCTAAAGTTTGTCCTTTAATTGATTTCTGAGGAACATACTCTAGGTTAAATTCAATTAAGGACACAATCCATTTCCCAATTCTGCCACTAAGTACAGGTTGAGACAACATATACTTCATAACATCAGTCTGGGAAATTACATAAGTTACTCTAGGCATCATATAGTACCTGAGTTTCTTCGAAGCAAAAAACAAAGTTAAACATAATTTTTCTACTGCAGAATACCTACTTTCACAATCATTAAGAAACCTACTTAAATAATAGATAGCTTGCTCCTTTCCTTCTTCATTGTCTTGAGCCAACAGAACTCCTACTGAGTCATAATTTGCTGCTAAATACAACTTGACAGGCCTTCCTTTTGAAGGTGGAACAAGCACTAGTGGATTGATCAAATATTCCTTGATGGCCTTGAAAGCATCATCATGCTCCTTTGTCCATTCGAAGTCTTCTCCATCCTGCTGTTACTCCAAAAGCACATTTAGCAGGATTCAACTTCAATTGATAATACTTCATTTTTGAAAAAGCTATTTTCAAATGTTCTACATGATCATCAATAGATTTTGATTTGACAATAATGTCATCTATATAACATTCCAGAAAACCCCCAACTATTTCGTGGAAAATAGTGTTCATAGCTCTTTGATAAGTAGCACCAGCATTTTTTAGCCCAAAAGGCATTTTGACCCATTCGAAGGTCCCAAGGTTGCCAGGGGCCCTAAATGCGGTTTTATGAACATCTTCTTCAGCTATACAAATTTGATTATATCCTGAATGTCCATCCATAATAGACATGATTTTATGGCCTGCAGAACTATCCACCAGCATGTCTACTACGGGCATTGGGTATTCATCCTTAGGGGTTGCAATGTTTAGGTTCCTAAAATCAATGCAAACCCTAATCTTCCCATTTTTCTTGATAACAGGAACAATATTTGATAGCCATTCCACATATCTTGCTGTTCTAATAAAACCAGCATTTAAAAGATTTTGAATTTCCTTTTTAACCAATAAGATGGTTTCAGGAGACATTTTTCTTGGAAGTTGTTTGAAAGGTTTGAAATTAGATTTAATAGGCAATCTATGTTCAACCAAATCTCTATTCAAACCTGTCAATTCTTTATAGCTCCAAGCAAAGCATTCTTTGTTCTCTTTAAGCACTGTGATCAACCTTGCCTTCGAAGCAGCATCAAGTTCTCTGTTGATTTGAACAGTGTTTGGAACAATCCCTTCTCCCAATTCCACTTCTTCTAAAGGATCTTGGGAATCGACATAACCAACAAAGGAATTTTCGAATTCAAATGGCTTCAAACCCCAGTCAGATTTTTCAGCCAGTAATTCTTCCCAATCATCTGTTTCCTGTAACTTCTGCTCTATTTCTAGAGCCATAAACTTAACTAAGGCCAATGAGTTGGCCTCTTCGAACTCTGTCTTGGACTCACATCCAAGCAGCCTCATCTGGTGAATTGTCTGATTCATAATCAACTGCTTGTTTAAGCTTAGATTTTAACTCTGCCAATTCTCCAATTTCCAATACATTGGATGGAGGGTAAGGTTGTGCAATTTCACTTAGAGGAATGATTTCGAGTTTATACATCTCAGCCCTCGCACAATTTGTCAAAATCTTGAAAGGATGTGGGTCTGCTTTCACCTCTTCGACCCCCACTTCTTTCCCATTTTCGTACTTCACAATCATCAGAGTTTGGTGCATCGAAGATGGAATACAACCATTGACATGAATCCAATCCCTACCAAGCAAGGCATTATACTTACTTGTGAATGTATCCACCACAAAAAAGGCTGTATCAGTTTCCACTTGGCCAACTTTCAGGCGTATAGAAACAATTCCTTTAGGACTTTTACTTTCACCAGTAAAGCCAGCAATAGATGTGCTTGTTGGGATCAATCGAACCTTTTCTTTCCCCAACTTTTTCAAAGTCCTTGAAGGCGAGAATGTTTCTTCACTTTGCACCATTATCAACCAAAACCCTGTTTAACAAAATCCCATCGAGTGCGAGAGATGTACGGTGGTTTCAAATGGTGCCTCATATCACTTGAAGGTGATCTGAAAGGGTAAGAAAGATTAGCATAATTCAAATCAACAATCAAAGGATACTTAGAATCATTTTCAGTCTCTGAAACAAAAATTGCTCTTTCATTCGATGTTACTTCTGGTTCCTCTAAAGCATTAACCATGACCATAAAATCTTCTTCTTCTTCTTCCTTTTGAATCTTTGAAATCAAAGCTCCCCAACCATCATTCCAACCATTGTCATACGTAAGATCATATTCATCATCACTTGATACATCAATGACCTCCATAGGAGCAACTGTTGGCTGTAATGCCCTTCGAACTGGTGAGTAGTCTGGTCCAAAAGGTCCAAAGTTAACGAATGAAGGAGAAACCATATTAATTTGAACTTCAGGTAAAGTCCCAAACTGGATGGTCCTTTTTTCCTGCACTGGCATATCTGATTCTTCTTCTACTATGCCCACTTTTTCAGACAATTCTATTGCGAAGTTTCCATGGGAGAGAATGTTTCAACAGTGATTGAACTTATGCCTTCACCTCCTTCCCTGTTCCACTATCATGGCTTCTAATAAACCACATTGATAGCTTGCCAAGGAATTTGGTGAAGTTGGGCTATTCTGAGGCATGTCACTATCCATCCTTGCAGCCAAACTTTCCAATGTTTCTATTTCAGCTTGAGTAAACCCTCTTCGAAGAGATTCCTCAGAGTCTTCTCTTCGAAGTCTGTTAAATCTTGGGTTGATCTTATCACCCCCATTAGGATCTTCCTTAGAGGCATATTCTTCCATTTGGAAACTAGTATACCTCATTTGCAATTTCCTCTTCTAAGTTCTTGTCAACATAGGAATCATTTGAGGTGTCTTGGTCTTTGGATCTCGAACCACTACCCATTGACCAGCAGGGGTATTTGGAGGTTTGACCATTTTGTTTCCAACCTTAGAAGGAGCTTTGTGTCCCTGGAAGAGTTCTGGTTTAATTTTCTTTAAAAACCAATCAGGAACCCCCTTTACCAAGGAAAATTGTTCACCTTGCCTTTCGTTTTCCTGGCCCATAGGGGCCTTCCCAGTGTTAAACTTCTTCAAAGGAGGATAATCTCTCCTCGAAGTTGGTGGAACTGGGCTAGAAGGTACATTTCTTTTAGAAACCAACCAAGGCTTCTCATTTCTTCCTTGACTTGGGCTTACCCAGGGCCTTCTTTCATTGTTTCGATCTAAAGCCTTTCTTTCCATCCTTTTTGGAAAGAAATCTACCCCTCGTCGATCCAAGTCTTTAAAAACCAGATAATTGGCTCTCGCATTCCATGCATAAACATTCCAAAAAAAGAAGCTTCGAGCATAGGAAGATGAGACTGCTTGAATCCCTTTTGAGATGACCTCTCTGGTGTATGTCTTGGCTTATTGTTTCTGTAAGCATCATTTCGAATTTGACCAACATTTGGCCTTCCTTTACCAATTTGCATGTAATTCATTTCAACATGTACTTGTTTATTCTCGCCACACTTCTCGAATGCAGTTTTAGCCAATGATGTTGGCACATTAGTGTTATTACTTCTTCAATCTTTGGAAATGGATCGATATCAATTCCCATAGCCTTTTTTCTCGAAACATGATCCTTCCTTCTTGATCTGTTCTTGAACCCTATCACGAAAAACATTACAATTTTTAGTTGAATGAGTCCAAGAAGCATGCCATTTACAATAACTCTTCCCTTTGTTTTCTTCCAAAGTTGGAAGTCTAACATTATCAGGAAGTTTGATAAACTTTTTCTTCAAAAGTTAATCAAAAATTTCATCTGCTTTGGAAACATCAAATGAATATACTTTGCTAATGGCTTTCTTATTATTCCTTGGTGCTATAGAAGAATCTTTTCGAACCAAACAATCACACACACAAGGATCATGTTCAATAATTTTGACATCAATTTCATAAGTGGGCTCTTTGTAATAAGTAAAATAAGAAGAATTGTTCCTATCAATATCTTCTTCTAACAAAGATTCATATCTAGATGCTTTATAGGTTAAATCAACCAAATCCCTAAATTCAGTAGAATCAAACTTCTTTCTAAGTTCTCTACTTAAACCATCTTGTGCTATCCTAACAAATTCTACTTCTGGTAATTGAAGTTTGCATTTGTTTCTAGCCCTTTTAAACCTAGTAATGAATTGAGCAGCCTTTTCATCAGGTTTTTGTTTTAACCTTGCTAAGTCAGCCATAGTGACTTCAGGCTCAGTTAGGTAAAACTGCATGGAATAATTCTTCCATCATTTGCCAACTTGGAACTCGACGGTGGTAAATTCGAATACCATTCGAAGGCGGTTCTGTCACAAAGAATTAGAGAATAATTTCAACTTACTGAAACCATTATTACCTAATTCCTTACACTGATCAGTAAATCTAGCAATGTGTTCTGTGGTTGATTGTTTCTCATCCCCATGAAACAGTGTAAAATCAGGAATTTTAAACCCCCTAGGGACTTCGAACTGCCTATCTATCCATTCTGGATAAGGTTTTCTATAAGCTTGAGTTTGTATTCCTCGGTTCAGAGGTCCATAAGCTTCTTGCATAAGGCCCAATATTTCATCTCTAAGGGTGGGATTTCCTTTAAAATGAACATTTGAGTTAATGTGTGGTTCCCTATTCACATTTCTTGTTATGTGATCTTCTGGAAAACCATCAAAAGGGTTTTCAAAAGGTTGAGGCTGTTTGTAATCTCTTTCTTGCCTTATAAAAGGTTCATGAAGGTGATTCAAATGCACTATTCCCATTTCTGGTATTCCTGGATACTTAGGAACTCCAAATTCTACATTAGGCCTCCTTGAACTATCCCTTTCAATAAAATGATTTCCTGTGGAATGACCATATCCTTCAAACCCATAGTCATCATTTTTATAACCTTTATCCTTATTTACACCTTCAAAACTAGGTTCGAATGGGACATGAGTGGTTTGTTTGTATGTTCTCCTAGGCTTGGGGATTTGAGAGTCATACACCTTTGCAGGTTCGTACCAAGATTCTGGTATTTCATCTATATTGATAGGCTCTTTTCCAGGCCTTGACTTAAATTTGCTTGTGCTAGCCTCTTCTTTGTCCTTCTCAAATGAAGGCAGAGGATTACTCTTAAGTCCTGATTGCTCTTCTAATTTTTGTAACATAAGCTTCTGGGTTTGAGCCAGTTCTTTAAATGTAGCAATCATTTCAGCAAATTGGCTAGATAACACACTTCCTCCAATATCTGGATTCTTTGGGTCATCAATTTGCACTGTTCTATTGTTCCTAGTGTTCATACGAGAATTTTGGCCAATTCCAACATTCGTATCTTGACCAATACAAGTTTCTTGACCTATTTGAGGTCTTTCAACCTGTTCATTCTCTCTAGGATTAACGTTATTCTCATCTTCTGGCATTTGGCCAATTTGAGAATCATCTGTTTGCTTCCTAAGTTTTGGAGCCATTCAACACTTTCAGGTGTCCCACCGGGCGTGCCAAAAAATGTTTACTGGTTCTTTTATTTCTTTGTGATAAAATAATCGTGTGCGAGCGTGCCAGAGAGAGTTTCAATCTCCTCCCTCAGATTAACTTTGGAAAAACCAAGTCTAATCAGGCGATTGTGTTTTATTGGTTCAATTACCTCAATTAAGAGGATTTTTCTTTATAAGTGAAGAAATGCAAACCAATAACTCAGGAAATTAAAGAAACAATAAAGAAACAAGGTACTTCGATTGATAAACCAAAGATAAACTTACTTCGAAATTGTCTTCAAAAGTTTCAAATACAAATGTAACAGAACTTCGAACTGGTGATTGTTACAAGAACAACCGAGAATGGGTGATTGTTATGAAAACAATCGAGAATAATCCTAACTACTTCCTAATCTACTTCCTAATCTACTTCGAACTGAGTTCGAAATCCTAAAACTACTTGCCAATGAACAAACCAAGCATCATTTTTTGATAGCTGTTTGTTGAAGATTTGTTTGGGGGTTTTTACTCTTCAATTTCTTCTATTTATAGACGCTGCTTGTAGTTTGAACTTCCTGCTCAATGAATTTGAACTTGGCTTGCTTCGAACTCTAACTTCTGCTCTTTGAGTTGGCAATTTCTTTCTTTCCCCACGTCTGAATTTGAATTCTTCGGATTCTTCCTCCTGAAGCTTTGATTTGAAATCTGCATAACTGCTCAACTAATTCAAATGATTACACGTTAAAAGAATAACTGCTTTTTCGAGAAATACTCCACGTACTCTAACTGTCAACTATTCCATTTTATAGATTTACACGTGGAGTTTATGTGTCTAGCAATTAATATCATGGCTTCGAAGTCAGTTTCTATTTCGTCCTTGACTTGTAACTGCCAATAACTGCTATTTTGAATTGAGGAACAACACGACACCGTATTAACTCAATTCTACTTCAATAATCCAGTGTATCTCTATTGACAAGTAATTGCCAACGTTTGGCATTTCTGATTACGTGTCGATTAATCATTGGATTTGTTATTTTTATATGTAAACAGTTACCAAATCTCAACGCCTTTAAACCTGACCATTCCTGTAAAAATTGACCATATATAGAAGGAAATAACACCAACACCTTATGACGGACACAACTTGCTCAAAACTTGTCTAATAATTGAAATTCTGATTATGCCAACCCCAGCATAAATAAAACAGGTTGAGAGCCTCAGTTCGTCTCAATACTTGCACCAGAGCATATTGAACAAAATGCTTCTTCGCTTTACGTAGCTATCAGCCAACAAAATTTAAGATATCGAAAGGACCTGTATAGTTGTTTCCGCACTGTTAGAACTCTCTTCCTCAAAATTTTTACATAACGGATGTCATATTTGTACATCTGAAATGGTTTTACTGTCTCCGTTTTCTGTGTGTCCACGCTCGAGGAGCAAGGAACTGAAGTCTGTTCTCAATCAACATGCTGAAAATACACTCAAGTACTACCACTATGTAGATATTGTTAAGATTGATCAACTTGCATTTTTAACACAGTTAATATCTAGTGCCACGATGAAAATACCCAATGTGAGCTGAAGAATTAATTGCACATAATAGCAAACGGTAAGATGAGATTGCATGCCATTGTCGTTGTCAATAAATGTATATTTTTTTGATAATCAGGTGTCCGGGTCAGCTTTCGCGCACCTCGACTAATCTTGGGAGATCAATCCCACCATCCACTAGTGGGGGCTCCATTTAAACCCAGAGCAAAGCTCTGTATGGACTGGCCCCAAAGGAGTTGATAACACCTATGAGATTTCAAACCTGAGACCTTAGGAGGGAGCAAACCCCTAAGTCCCAAGTCGTCGTCAATATTTTTGACAATATTTTTTACAATCGAGAATTTGTATTTCTTTCTTTTTTTCCCTTTCCCTTTTTGATATCCCGAATCTCCAGTTAATAAATTAGTACTACTTCTCTAGTCAGAAACATAAGAAGACGACTTTTTATTTATGTAATAAATGGTCCATATGTAAAAGAAGGAAACATCAGACAACGAAAATTCTCTTCCAGTTTTGACAAACCATGAGGGAAATTTGATTGACATGCTTAATTAGTGTAATTTTCCCATGATATTATTGTTGAGTTTGGACACACCAAACAATACACTTGATACTTTCACTTGTACACAATACAAGATTACACAAGTACACTCACTTGGTGCTCTCATCGCTCACTTGGTGTTCTCTCACTAACACACACTTTAGTACCAAGGAGATGTTGATCTGTCTTGTTAGGTTAAGCTTTAAATGTGATTTTTGTTGGAATAAGATTTTTTAGTTGCCATTATTGTGATGTTTTTCTTTGACTTATAATTGATAAAAGTATTTGACGTTTATGAATGACCCCACTTCCGAACTTCTGGAGTTGCTACTGCACTTGTGACCTCACTTGTCACTCTCACTTGGTGTACTCTCCACGCACACTCCTATTTATAGACTACATTAGAACATTCTGGACTAGGACTCCTAGAGATAATACAAGAAGATTTTAGATAAATGTGGAGAGTGAGGAATGATCGTGAAGAATCTAGAAGTTTCAAGTACCGGAACTTTCCGGCGGAATCCGGAGGCTTCCATTGTAATCCGGAAAGTTCTAGATGGACTCGGAACTTTCTAGTGAATTCCGGAACATTCCGGCGAGATCCGAAACATTCTGGAGGAACCCGGAGATTTCCAGAATCATCCGGAGAGGCGGTGATGGCTTCAACAATTATGACTGCAGTCACATTTTGATGAAAGGAAATGAAATGATAGGAGAAAATACCAGAACACATTTTTGTGAAAAGACATTCACAACAGTCGAGAGGCATACCGAGTCAATATCAGGAACAACTCCATAAACAGTCTCCAACTTTTCAACGGCAAGTCGGCAACATATTCTCCTGGTGCAAGTTTGAAAATGTTCTTCTTCCGGTCAATAACTCTCATGCTCCCGTTTGGTTGCCATTCACCAATATCACCCAATTCATGTGTATTTGTAAACCAATTCATGAATTTGAATGGGTGTTATGTTGACAAAGAGTTTTGTTGAAAATTTGAATTCCTCCTTTTTTCCCGGTGTGTTATGTTGACAAAGTTTTGCTGAAAATTTTGGATTCCTCCTTTTTTAAAGGAATGTATTTTGTAGAATGTGTTTTGCCGTGAAAAAGTTGAAGTTGAGAGTCACACAATTTTCGGACGCGGGGAATCGGGGATGCTGCTGTGCAAGGGGTGCACAGCAGCTGCTGTGCAAGTGAAAAACGACGTCGTTTTGATGCCAAAACGCGTAAAAAATCCGGACTTCTGTTTGTGGCCGTTGGATCTAATCCAATGGCTAGGAGAGGCAAGTCACTTAAATGAGTTCACGGGTCATAATCTCCGGGTAATTTCAGTTCGCGGGTCACTAACCCGGGTCAACACCCCTTTGCCTTTTTCGTTTTTTCCTTTCACGCTTAAACAACAGGGGAGAGAGAGAGAGAGAGAGAGAGAGAGAGAACAGAAGAATATTGAAGGAGAAGACAATCGAAGGAGAAGAAGAACAGATGATCGAACAAGAAATCGAAGACGAATATCTCTGGAACCGTAATTGAAGTTCTCTCTCTCTTTCGATATTCTTGTTAAACTAGGGTTACGTTTTTTATTTCTTTGATTTTGTTCATACATTTACCCGATCTTTGTTTTTTCTTCATTTTTGACGTGATTCTGTTTGGGTATATGCTTGATGTTGCTGATTTTCATCCTTTGACAAATTAGGGTTACGGTTCACATGCTGGGTTTATGTTTGGCTGAAATTCATTGTTCTATTGGGTTTGTTTGGTCCAACAAACCCTAACAAATCCAATGAAATTCATTGTTCTATTGGGTTTGTTTGGTCCAACAAACCCTAACAAATCCAATGTGTATCTTATTACATTTTATTTGCAATATATTTGGGTGTCCTTTTTTTTTTCCCTTCTGAAAATTGGACAATTTTTGCACGAATATGAGTACTTAATAAACGGATTCGTGAAAGCTCTGCGGATGAATCCTAACAAATACACTGATGAATGATGATGAGATTGGTTTTTTGCATTAGTCGGGCTAATCAACCGACACACCGGCAAGAGGAGAGGCCGATTCCAGTGGCCTTGCATTGGTCCCCTCCTCACGAAGGGTCAATCAAAGCTAACTGTGACGTGGCTATGAAGAAGGGCAATCCTAAAGCTACAATTGCTGTGGTAGTACGGGATCATAATGGCAGAATTATGGGTGGACGTGCGTCAACGGTCTTTGTCACTTCTGTGTCCCAAGGTGAAGCATTGGCAATTCGCTTGGCAGGCCATTTGCTGATGGAAAACGAGATCTCAAATGCTGTTATTGAAAGTGACAATAAAATGGTAATCCATCTTTGCTCAACAGAAAATGTGCCACCATGGGATTGTGCTGCTGTTATTGAAGACATTCGTGCTTCTTCTTCATTATGTCACTTTTCTTTTTCTTAGATTCCTAGGAATTGTAATAGGGCTGCTCACTGGGTTGCAACCAATTCTTACAAGGTGCAATCCCAGCTGACTGGATGTTTAATCCCCCTCCCCTTCTATCCCAGATATGTAGCTTTGATATCTCAGTTGAGAGTTTTGATCTATAAAAAAATTTCTCCAGTTCAAAAAAAAAAAGTGGTATTGGTTACCTGGGATTACATTTGATTTCAGTTATGGTATATTTGCAAATTGCAATTAGGCCTCCTTGTAAATCTTCAGCTATCTTCAGCTAATTGCTCTCATTGCATGGAACAATTTCTACCCATCCACAAATTTTGGTTGAGTAGCATTATTTTGCGAGAAATGTTTGGTATTTGACAAGAGTGAGGAGCTAGAGTTCTTTTGAATCAAGGACTGTAACTCCCGGTATTGTAACAGCTTTTGATGGGCTAGTACTCACACTCACCTGTAGCAGGCACCTGTGGGCAGCAACTACTATTTCCTCTTCCATTCCTCAAAAGCATTAGAGACAGACAAGCTGAACTAAATGAATTGAATAGGCGCAAGAACGTGAACTATTTCTCTGAAAACTCCATAGAAATAAATACTGAATGTGGAGAAAAACTGGTATGCCGAACGGCTTCCAAACTCTATATTACAGCCAAGCTACCCCGATTAACATATGATAGTAGAGTAAATTGTATGAATTCTCAAACATTACATAGTGACAGTTAATTGATTTCTTCTTTTGCTACCATTGAAATTAATCAAAACAAACAAAATGGGAAAACAAAAAACTAAACTTTAGAGTCTTTCAAATTCTATTCCAATTGCATCATCCAATGGGAATTCCATAGCTTCAGCTCGAGGAGTCATTGGCACCATTTGAAGGTCTTGAGCTGCACCTATCTTGGCAAGTTTTTCTGCCACCATCAGTAGCCTGTCACACATATCTCTGAAAACTCCCCTAACCCGGCTGCACCTTGATTTTTGAAAACTCCCCTACCCCGGCTGCACCTTGAGTTGCACCTAGATTTCTGAATATGCCAGATGATGACAGTAAACAAAATGTTCCCATGAATATTATCACCATTGGCAAGATCAACCTTAAGACACCTCTAAAGCGGGTCACAGACTCACACAGATATTCAGTGATTTTATGAATGCAAATGCATCCCATAGTCCTCACAGCCGAAGCACAAATTAGAGGATTTGGATCCTGGGAAATGGGAATCCTGCAAAATCAACCATAACAGTTGGTTAGAGATCCATCCAGGAAATGGAAGGAATGAAAGAAACTTGAACTCCCACTACAGAACTCTAGCGCCACTTGTTCTTTCAAGCTTAACTTATCAGGAGATGAACTTAATAGTTGGACTCCCACTAGTAATGTTCCTGCATCTTCCTCATGTAGTTCTTGTGAATGGTATGTCCACAAGGCATTACAATTACTGCAGAAACCATTTTATTAATCTGCTTATGGATATGCACCTAAGGCATGATAATTACTGCAGAATCCATTTTATTAATCTTCTTGTGGATATGCACCTAAAACTTACCTATTTGCTAGAGCTTTTCGATTTCGATTTCCATTTTCTGTTTCCACATCCTGAAAAAAATTCTTATTTGGCGAACTTTTCTTAAAACTGTTTCCAAAAAAACAATCCAATTCTCATAAAATATTACTGCAGAAACCATTTTATTAATCTTCTTGTGGATATGCACCTAAAACTTCCCAATTTGCTAGAGCTTTTCGATTTCGATTTCCATTTTCTGTTTCCACATCCTGAAAAAAAATCTTATTTGGCGAACTTTTCTTAAAACTGTTTCCAAAAAAACAATCCAATTCTCATAAAATACCATAATGATGGTCCTTACTCGACCAAAAAAAGGATGCTTCTTTAACTTTTATTGCTTTTGTCAAAGAGGAACGAATACAAAGAAGTGAAACAAGAAAAGGAAAGGAGAATAACAAGTCGATTTGGTCTTCTATTTTTTAACCGAACCCTAGTTTATTATGTATCAAACCAGAGAGAGAGAAAGAGAGAGACCTTGGTTGTTGATTTGGTCTTCTTCTTCTTCGTTCTCTTCTATTCCCGCACCAAAAAAAAAACTAGGGTTTTCAGAGAAATCGAACCAGAGAGAGAGAAACCTTGGTTGTCGATTTCTTCTTCTTCTTCGCTCATTTGTTCTTCTCCTTCGATTGTCTTCTCCTTTTCTTCTGTTCTCTCTCAGATCTCTCTCTCTCTCTCTCTCTCCCCTGTTGTTTGCGTGAAAGGGAAAAACGAAAGGGGGAAGGGGGTGTTGACCCGGGTTAGTAACCCGCGAACTGAAATTACCCGGAGATTATGACCCGCGAACTCATTTAAGTGACTTGCCTTTCCCAGCCGTTGGATTAGATCCAACGGCCACAAACAGAAGTCCGGATTTTTTACGCGTTTTGGCATCAAAACGACGTCGTTTTTCACTTGCACAGCAGCATCCCCGCGTCCACAATTTTCTTGGTAACTAAACAAACAGGAAATTGTTTAGGTCAATTTTTCTATCCTTTCCGTGTAACTGAACAGGGCCCTAGGAGCTACATGCAGGCCCGACCCTAAGAAATACGGGGTCGTAGACAAACTTATAACATGCGGGCCTTATGTATTTTATTAGATAAAATTTTAAAATAAAATTTATTATTATTAAAGATTACATCATGTAATAAATGTGTTCTTTATTCACATTTGTAATTTATTCAGTCAAAATTTAGAACCAAAGACTCGGCTTAATTAAATTTAACAACACTAAATAAAAAAAGAATTTTTAAAACTTAGTACAATATTTGTACCATTAATAACACAATCGTAAACATAGTAACAATGTTAATTTGAACTAAAAACTTGCTCTCTCTCTCTCTCTCTCTCTCTCTTTTTTCCCTTTTTCTTTTGACGTTGTTCCTCTTAACTGGTGAATTATAACCTAACAACTCAGTAAAACTGAGTAGGGAAGTCAGGCCTGAAAAAGAAAATGGGCCTAATTGTTTTTAGAATTTATTGGACCTTTTGTTTTTAACCTTTATCTATACTAGCCTACATACCCTGGGGACCCTAAAAATGGGCTATTTTTGTGGGCCCCAAACCTAGGTCTACATAACCTATAATAAGGGCCGGGCCTGGCTACATGCGGTGCACGAGCATAAGCGCAAACACGAACTTGAAGCTTTTAATAAATTAGCAATCAGCAATCTAGATTAGAAGGAGTATTTAAGATGAGTATAGATAATTGGAAAAAAAAAACCCCCAATAGACAGTACTTACTTTTTGTTCCAAAAATAAAAAGATACAGTAAATGAGAAGATAAGATTACAAAAAAAGTTAGCAAAATATAAATGAGGCAAACCCAAATATCGGTTATTTGTTCCTAACATATAGTTCATGGAGTACATAAATAACAACGATTCTTGTTTAATACACCCGTACTGTAGGGCCATGGTGGGCATTGGCAAGTTGATTGGATTCTCTTGCTTCCAGCATCGTCTAGTAGACAGTACGAGTGGTCCACTAGAAATTAGTCAATGTGCGCATATACTGATCCAAACACTGAGAGTTATCAAACATTG
Source organism: Vaccinium myrtillus (assembly GCA_016920895.1). NCBI lineage: Eukaryota > Viridiplantae > Streptophyta > Magnoliopsida > Ericales > Ericaceae > Vaccinium > Vaccinium myrtillus. The sequence continues at coordinate 632,336 of CM029279.1, forward strand.
CCTTGCTATCCATGTCTCTGTCGCAAGGTAAAACCATGGAAACTAGGATCAAAACTTATGTAAGGAAAAAGAGAAGGATCAATACCATACAAGGATGCACTTCCGAAATTTTGAGTTAGATCTTCAGTTGCTTACCTTTAGAATGTCTTTCTTGACCAAATGAAGCTCGTGGAGTGCCGTATTTATGCTCATTCGGTTTATTGGGGACTCTGCGGAGCATGCCAGACCAATCTTTAGAACGGGGATCAGATATTCCACCATTTTGCTGCCATGATTCTCCTCGGTTAAGAGCATGGGGTCTACGATCTCCAAGGCCCGCTCAGGGAAGACAATCTTTACGAAGTTATGAAGATTAAGGTCTGCCTCGAATGTTTTGTCAGTTGGTCTCTTCCTTGTTATCATCTCCAACAACAAAATTCCATAACTATAAACATCTCCGCTAGTTGACATCTCGCTTCCAAGACCATACTCTGCAATTTATAAAATTCTAACTTTCTTTTTTATCATTGTGCAATTCAAACTTAAAGACCAAAGGATCCTTTTTCAAATAACAAAAATATACGAAAAGAAAAGAAAAGAAAAAACTTGCTTTCAAATTCATTTCACCATTTTAGGTACTATATAATATAAAACGGAGAACACTATGGCATACTTCTCAAAAAAATTGGAAACGAAAAATTTTGGTTACCAAAACATTGCCTAACTCACACCAAAAAAATGTGAAACTAGAACCAAAAAATACGGAACTAACCATAAAAAATGTGTAACTATTGTGGGGTGTACCATACACCCCTATTTGTAACTTCAACCCAAAAAAGGTGTATCTGATATGACAAAAATGTGCAACTAATGAGCCAAATATATTAGAATGTAAAACTAAAATTTGCATATTAAAAATTAACCAACTTCATCATGTCTAAAGGTATATGATAAAAATAGCAGTTGAATTGTGTAGTTACATTTTGTACGAGGAAAAATGTGTGAGAGATAATGAACTGATTGTTACCTGGAGCTGCATATCCAATCGTTCCCCTTATTGCAATTGAACTACTTGTACTTGGAGTGGTGAACTCCGCACGAAATCTAGCAAGACCGAAATCTCCAACATGGGCAACCATGTCACTGTCAAGAAGGACATTACTCGGCTTTAAATCGCAGTGAATAATTGGCCTTCCGCATTGGTTGTGAAGATAATCGAGTGCACAAGCCACATCAATGGCAATGTCTATTCTTTGAATAAGATCGAGTCCCACGAACTCACGTTGCCCATTATTTTCTGTTGGACTTGAATGCAACCAATTATCTAGACTTCCATTCGGCATGAACTCATAAACTAGAGCTTTAAACTCATTCCCTTGATAATCCACACTAGAGCAACAAGTTATGATCGAAACCACGTTTCGATGTCGAATTGTTCTTAAGGCTTCACACTCAGCCATGAAACTCTTTGTAGCGCCACGAGTTTGAAGGTCAAGTACTTTTACCGCAACAACTAACTCCCCATTTTGGTCAATAATACCTTTATACACATGACCAAAACTACCAAAACCAAGCAGATTCGTCGAAGAGAAACCTTCAGTTGCTTTGAGAAGTTCTCCATATGTGACTTTCAAAAATGAATCTTTCAACAAAGAAACTGGAGGTTTGGTTTTTCTTTTCTTCTTGAACAAGCATACTACAAAATATGATACTACAGTTACTCCGATGAGTACCGAAGCTACTGTGATTCCTAACTTCTGAGAAAGAGACATTTTGTTTCTCGCCTTTTTCGAGGTGCAGGGAGGTAGTTGTAGTTCGGAGATACCACCGCAAAGCCTATAATTTCCGGCTACTGATATTCCACTTGCATTTGTGAAAACACCCTTCGTTGTTGGTAACTCTCCTTCAAAATTGTTGAAAGACAAGTTGAGATTCTTCAAGAACAAAGTCCCTAAGAATCTTGGAATTGGACCGGATAAGTTGTTGTGAGAAAGGTCCAAATTCTGAATACCTCTCAAGGATTCCATTGATGAAGGAATAGATCCTTGAAAGAAATTTCGCTGCAAATACAAGTTTTCAAGACTACTGCAACTACCAAGAGTGCTAGGAATTTCACCAGACAAATCATTCTCGGAGATGTCGATTTCACCCAAATTTTTTAGGTTTCCAACCTCCTGTGGCAAGGATCCAGACAAATGGTTGCGAGATAGATCCAATAATATTGACAAAGAAGAGACCATCAAAAGTTGTTTTGGTATGCTCCCACTAAGGTTATTTTCAGACAGTGTTAGATACAACAAATTCCGAAAGTTACCAAGACTCGCGGGTATGGCTCCCTCTAGTCTGTTCTTTCCCAAGTAAAGTTCACTAAGCAATGACAAGTTTCCGATAGACTCTGGAATTTCACCTGAGATATTGTTGTTCATAAGTTCTAATCTTTGAATCTTATGAAGATAACCTAAGCTACTGGGAATCGAGCCTGTGAATAGGTTATTGTCCAGTACTAACATTTCCAGATTCACAAGGTTCCCTATTGTTGAAGGAATAGATCCATACAACTGATTTCCACCTAGTGCAAAATAAGAGAGAGATTTTGATAGGTTGCCCCCTAAGTCTGGTATTTCCCCTGTAAATTGGGAATCCTGCATGTCCACGATTCCCAATTCGCTACAATTGGTCAAAGAACTAAGGAAGGCTAGTCCATCAGATCCCTTAGTTTCAAAATTGTTTAGATATAGACCTAACACACGGAGGTCTTGTAGGCTTCCGAAATCAATTGTTACTTTTCCATTGAAATTGTTATGACCCAACTCAAGCTGTATCATATGTGAAGAGTTGGATAATGAAAATGGAAGTGGACCATTAAATTGGTTGTCGTATAGCTGAAGGATCTTAAGGTGAGGGAACTTGAAACCAAATGTGGACGGAAGGCTACCACTAAGTCGATTATTCTTCAAGGATAACCAAACTAGCAACGATAGGTTGTACAAGGAAGGAGGGATGGTACCTGAAATTTGAGCGGCACCCAATTTAAAATACCTTAGGCTTTTCAATTGACCCAAAGCATTTGGGATAGTTCCGCCAAGTGGATTGTCTGTTGCACTAAAGCGTTCTAGAGAAGTAATATTTCCAATTGACGGGGGTACTCCTCCTGTCAAATTGTTGCTATCAACGTTGAGTATTTCGAGTCTCGGCATTGAGTAACCGACTTCTTTCAGGAACTCTCCAACTAGCTTGTTGTCCGCTAGTTCAAGAACCATGAGATTCAAGCAACGATATAGGCTTGTTGGACATTTCCCTTCAAAAAGGTTATGGCTCAATCTTAGAACCCGTAACCTGAAAAGATTACCGAGTTCAGTTGGAATTTCGCCCACAAAAGTGTTGTTATAGAGGCTGATTTCCCGGAGAAAACTGAGGTTTCCGATATAAGGATACAAAGTACCCGTTAGACCTCTGGACGTGAGGTTTAGAGTCGTGACCCGTTTGTGTCGGCGACCGCATTCGACACCTTCCCAGAGACAGAAATGGAGCGATTCATTCCATGAGCTCAAGGCCTGTTGAGATTCTGGGAAAATATTTGACTTGATGGCCAATAATGCATGGAAATCAGTCTCGTTGCTAGCAACATTAATGGTGTTACTAAGACTAAGAGATGTCTTTCTGTCGAAGGCAAGGGCTTTGATTTGAAGCAGTGGGATGAGGGAGAGAAATATGGCTAGGAGATGATCAATTGAAAGAGATTTAGTTACTGAACTCATCTTCATATGTGGTTTGAGCTCTCAATTATGTTTGAACCGTTATATACTACTCCATGTAACATGAAGGTCCAAGTCCAACTTGGTTGGAAATATCTAGTGGCAGGGTAATTTCCCAAAATAATTCATTTGGCGTTTTGAGTCTTGTTTTATTCAAATTTCTTTTGCGTTTGTCAATTTTGCGGAACAATTTCTTCGTTTTGGTGAGAGGAATCAGAAAAGTATTTACCCAAAAAAAGAATCAGAAAAGTAAAAAATTATAACCAAAACTCAAATTTTTTTTTGAAATTATCCAACTTTTAGCACTTTTAGCCCGACACTAAAAGTAGGAAATAAGGAAAGGAAAATAATATTTTAATGGATGATATGTAAAAAAAATAGTAGCAGTAGAGTGTTGAAAAATACGTAAGTAGATAATTGAAAAAATATACACTTTTCACTAGCATTTTTTACTACTGACCAGTGCACATGCTCTAAGTCCACACCTCAAGTTGAGTCCCTATCCACTTTTGTAATTTTGCCCCATTTTTCTCTCTATAGAACGACACTTCCCCTCAAATCATAGGGTCTCAGTATATCACGTTCCTATCTTGTTTGATTTGGTACACGTGTTTCAATTAAAGACAACTTAACCTTGTTTGATTTGTGTTTTAGGTTTGATTTTTAGGATAATGATTAGAGGGAGAAATGATGGTAATAATTAGAAATACATGTAATGACTGGAGAAAGAAATGAAAATAATAATTAAAAATAAAAATAATGACCAGAGCAAAAAGAGGGTCTACTTAAGTCTCTTTCATAATTCATTACTTTGCCATTATATACTCCCTCCATCCCAATTTATTAGTCTCTATTGAGAATTCCAACTTATTAGAAGAACATCATCATTACACTCGTCAGATTTTTTCTTTCCTCCTTTTACCCTTGAACATCACATTCGCATGTACTTATTTACAAAAAGTGAGTGTAAAAGAGTAAACCTGACACTTTTTCCCCTTTATTTTTTAATTGAAATAATTTTTTTTTTGGGACAACAAAAAATGCAATCAGTCTCGTTGCTAGCAACATTAATGGTGCTGCTAAGTCTAAGGGATGTCTTTGTGTCAAGGGCAAGGGCTTTGATTTGAAGCAATGGAATGAGGGAGAGAAACATGGATAGGAGATGATCGATTGAGAGAGATTTGGTTACTGAACTCATCTTCATTTGTGGTTTGAGCTATCAATTATGTTTATGTTCATTTGTGCTCTGATACCAATTGAAAAATCAGGGTTCCTTAACAATCCGTAAAAAACCCTACAATATGAATGTGAATCACTAATCAATACTACCAGTAGAAAATACCGCAAGCAATCAAATCTCACAACACAGAGAGATACGTGGAAAACCCTAAATGGGTAAAAAACCACGGGAATGAATCAAAATCACTATAACCATTGTGCAGTTACAGATATACCTATCCAAACGAAGTAAATCCTCACAACGTTCTAAGTATCACCTGCCGAGTCACACGTACACCGCACCCAGTGATCTTGATCGCCAACGGCCTTGAGTCCACAAGCCCTCCAATATATCTAACTGAAATCGCCCTTGGAAATCACTCTCAAAAATTGCCGTCACACGTTTGCATCTGCCGCAGCTATTATTCTCTCTAACAGTGGCCGGATGTATGTGATGGCTTTTTTTTTACCTTTTCCTTTGCTGCCTTTATTCCTTTTATAAGACCACGGTCAACAGTAAACCCTATGTGCCAAATGACAAGGCTTTAATTTAAGGCCTTTTGGCTGGGCCTTTTATTTCCTTTTTTTACTTTTCCGTTAATAAAAAAACTGAAGATGTCGATTGAGAAACGATCGGTCCGTCTTCGCCAAAATCCATCTCATTGTAGTCGAGTCGTGAACCTCCTTTCATGAACCGGACCTCGGTCCGTCTTCGCCAAAATCCATCTCATTGTAGTCGAGTCGTGAACCTCCTTTCATGAACCGGACCAATATTAACTTGACTAACATCTACCGCACTCAAATACAAAAAATAAGATTCCTTTCCACATCCTAGCACAGACTCTCTAAGAATAAATAAATAATAAAATTACAACTCGATATAAATATGTGTTTTGTCATACGGAATTGCCAATAAACAAAGACTCCGGAATTTGGTCCTTACAGAGCTATCAATTATGTTTATCGCCGGAGGGCTGAGGCAATGAGTGGACTTGAATTGGATAGGAGTTTACGGATGTCATCAGTTGATAGGTCCATTAGTGCCAGTCTAGTGCTCAGAGTACTTGTTTGTCATGATCTGGAAAATAATTTTTTGCAATCCTGTCCAATCTTGTTAGGGTCCTGTTTTATATGTTTTGGAAGTTGATTTACTATTCAACATGAGAATTGAGCAAATAGAAGCTTAACAATAGAATAATCGTAACTTTTATAATAAAAAAAAAATTCGTAACTTTTGTAGGGATGTGTATGATACACACCCTACAAAATGAATAAGCGTAGGGCCTTGGTAGTCATTCACAAGTATAACTCTGGAAGACCGAGGTCGAACCACATGGAATGGTTTTATGGAGTGAAAAGGCTTGTCGGTCTAACGGTTTTTGTTTTAGTTATTGGTAGCCAACCCTTGTTGATTTCTTGATTCTTGGTGAATAAAAGACTGCGGTTTTCAAATTTAAGATTAAAACTATGGATTTACTTGAATTTAACTAAGAGACTCGGGCTAAGGTTCATACCACCTATAGCCTACGTGGATCCATGGTTCTCATAATTTGCTCGGTTGAGTAAAAAGGCAAGGACAAATTAAGTAATAATTTTACAAACTTTTACCCATTAAACTTTTCAAAACGAACACTTACTAAGGTACAGTCCCAAATGGAGTACGACAATATTATTTGGGAACGGAGGGAATATATTTTTAACAAGTTATTTCCATATAAGGGGCACGACTTATCAGTGGCGTAGCCAGAAAATCTTATCAGTGTGGGCACAATTTTTGTTTTGTAAGAAAGATCTAGTATTTTGTAAGAATCTAACAGGCATGCCTTGATTTTAATTCGACTTTTGTTCAAGAGACTTATATTTTATGATAGTTAATATAATTCCGCAGAGGCGGTTCTAAAAAGAGCCGATGGTGGTCACTTGAACACCCTGAAAAAAATAATTTTTTTAGAAATACATGTAAAAATTTATTAATTTATTAATTTGTGTCATTTTGAACACCCTAACCAAAATATTTGAACACCCTAACCAAAATATTTGAACACTTGTTTGAACACATTACCCAAAAATTTTGAACACCCAATCCTAATGACGGAATTCACCATGCACTATTTGATACTCCATTAGAGAATAATATAAATTGGATATTTGAGAATTTGGGTGTTTCTTTGTCTCAACACATTTAGCTCAAAGAGATAAGAACACTTTTAACTATTTCTCTTTAATCTATTTATACTTATTCCAAGTGATTACTCATTACATTATAAAATATAGATCAATAATTTAATATATGTGCGCTATCTTTTTTTGAGAAACACTTTAATATATCTTTTTTTGTGAGGATATTTCAGAAATGTGTTATGCTCTCACGGCTATCGTGTCTGACCACACAGTTTTTGCAATAATAATATCCAATGCAGGACTCATAAATTGAATGGTTTGGATTAACCGTTGTAAGCCTACAAAAGATCCACGAAGGCCCAAAATTGGATGGAACTAGATGGATCAAGACTAGATAGTAGCCTTTCCTTGTCGAATGGCACCATTTTCTCATACCCTTCCATATGTGTGTGAAATACAGTTTAGAAAGATCAACGCCTAGTCTATTCTCTATCTGTCAGTAAATGCAAGTGGAAGAGAGTGGGATGGAAATAGCCAAACAGGTCATGGCCCAACTCAAGTCTTCGTCTTTTCACAACAAAATTGCTCAATTTAGATTCCTTCCCCTTTACACATGAGTGCGCGCAGGATAGTCCGGACCACCCAGTTATATAAAAAATAATTTCTAGAGGACCGTAGAAAAATTTCTGAACATCCTCAAGAGAATTCCTGAACCCGCCACTGTTCCCAACTGTCGTGTAGTATGAGTTTGTGGCAACAAGGTTTTGATTTAGCGGAAAAAAAAAATTGGACGCATGAACATCATTTTTGCCATCCTTTTTAAATTTCTTGCGCGAAGGTGTTAAATGTGTTATGCTCTCACAGCTATCGTGTCTGACCACACAGTTTTTGCAATAATAATATCCAATGCAGGACTCATAAATTGAATGGTTTGGATTAACCGTTGTAAGCCTACAAAAGATCCACGAAGGCCCAAAATTGGATGGAACTAGATGGATCAAGACTAGATAGTAGTCTTTCCTTGTCGAATGGCACCATTTTCTCATACCCTTCCTTATGTGTGTGAAATACGGTTTAGAAAGATCAACGCCTAGTCTATTCTCTATCTGTCAGTAAATGCAAGTGGAAGAGAGTGGGATGGAAATAGCCAAACAGGTCATGGCCCAACTCAAGTCTTCGTCTTTTCACAACAAAATTGCTCAATTTAGATTCCTTCCCCTTTACACATGAGTGCGCGTAGGATAGTCCGGACAACCCAGTTATATAAAAAATAATTTCTAGAGGACCGTAGTAAAATTTCTGAACACCCTCAAAAGAATTCCTGAACCCGCCACTGTTCCCAACTGTCGTGTAGTATGAGTTTGTGGCAACAAGGTTTTGATTTAGCGGGAAAAAAAAAATTGGACGCACGAATATCATTTTTGTCATCCTTTTTAAATTTCTTGCGCGAAGGTGTTAAATGTGTTATGCTCTCACAGCTATCGTGTCTGACCACACAGTTTTTGCAATAATAATATCCAATGCAGGACTCATAAATTGAATGGTTTGGATTAACCGTTGTAAGCCTACAAAAGATCCACGAAGGCCCAAAATTGGATGGAACTAGATGGAGCAAGACTAGATAGTAGTCTTTCCTTGTCGAATGACACCATTTTCTCATACCCTTCCTTATGTGTGTGAAATACGTTTAGAAAGATCAACGCCTAGTCTATTCTCTATCTGTCAGTAAATGCAAGTGGAAGAGAGTGGGATGGAAACAGCCAAACAGGTCATGGCCCAACTCAAGTCTTCGTCTTTTCACAACAAAATTGCTCAATTTAGATTCCTTCCCCTTTACACATGAGTGCGCGCAGGATAGTCCGGACCACCCAGTTATATAAAAAATAATTTCTAGAGGACCGTAGAAAAATTTCTGAACACCCTCAAAAGAATTCCTGAACCCGCCACTGTTCCCAACTGCCGTGTAGTATGAGTTTGTGGCAACAAGGTTTTGATTTAGCGGGAAAAAAAAATTGGACGCACGAACATCATTTTTGCCATCCTTTTTAAATTTCTTGCGCGAAGGTGTTAAATGTGTTATGCTCTCATAGCTATCGTGTCTGACCACACAGTTTTTGCAATAATAATATCCAATGCAGGACTCATAAATTGAATGGTTTGGATTAACCGTTGTAAGCCTACAAAAGATCCACGAAGGCCCAAAATTGGATGGAACTAGATGGATCAAGACTAGATAGTAGCCTTTGCTTGTCGAATGGCACCATTTTCTCATACCCTTCCTTATGTGTGTGAAATACGGTTTAGAAAGATCAACGCCTAGTCTATTCTCTATCTGTCAGTAAATGCAAGTGGAAGAGAGTGGGATGGAAATAGCCAAACAGGTCATGGCCCAACTCAAGTCTTCGTCTTTTCACAACAAAATTTCTCAATTTAGATTCCTTCCCCTTTACACATGAGTGCGCGCAGGATAGTCCGGACCACCCAGTTATATAAAAAATAATTTCTAGAGGACCGCAGTAGAATTTCTGAACACCCTCAACAGAATTCCTAAACCCGCCACTGTTCTCAACTGTCGTGTAGTATGAGTTTGTGGCAACAAGGTTTTGATTTAGCGGGAAAAAAAAAAATTGGATGCACGAACATCATTTTTGCCATCATTTTTAAATTTCTTGCACGAAGGTGTTAAATGTGTTATGCTCTCACAGCTATCGTGTCTGACCACACAGTTTTTTCGATAATAATATCCAATGCAAGACTCATAAATTGAATGATTTGGATTAACCGTTGTAAGCCTACAAAAGATTCACGAATGCCCAAAATTGGATGGAACTGGATGTATCATGACTAGAGAGTAGCCTTTCCCCGTCGAATGGCACTATTTTCTCATACCCTTCCTTATGTGTGTGAAATACGGTTTAGAAAGATCAATCCCTAGTCTATTCTCTCTCTGTCAGTAAATGCAAGTGGAAGAGGGTGGGATGGAAACAGCCAAAAAGGTCATGGCCCAACTCAAGTCTTCGTCTTTTCACAACAAAATTGCTCAATTTAGATGCCTTCCCCTTTACACATGAGTGCGCGCAGGATAGTCCGGATCACCCAGTTATATAAAAAATAATTTCTAGAGGACCGCAGTAGAATTTCTGAACACCCTCAACAGAAATCCTGAACCCGCCACTGTTCTCAACTGCCGTGTAGTATGAGATTTTGGCAACAAGGTTTTGATTTAGCGGGGAAAAAAAAATTGGACGCACGAACATCATTTTTGCCATCATTTTTAAATTTCTTTCACGAATGTGTTAAATGTGTTATGCTCTCATAGCTATCGTGTCTGACCACACAGTTTTTGCAATAATAATATCCAATGCAAGACTCATAAATTAAATGGTTTGGATTAACCGTTGTAAGCCTACAAAAGATCCACGAAGGCCCAAAATTGGATGGAACTGGATGGATCAGGACTAGAGAGTAGCCTTTCCCTATCGAATGTCACCATTTTCTCATACCCTTCCTTATGTGTGAGAAATACGGTTTAGAAAGATCAATCCCAAGTCTATTCTCTCTCTGTCAGTAAATGCAAGTGGAAGAGGGTGGGATGGAAACAGCCAAACAGGTCATGGCCCAACTCAAGTCTTCATCGTTTCACAACAAAATTGCTCAATTTAGATTCTTTCCCCTTTACACATGAGTGCGCGCAGGATAGTCCGGACCACCCAGTTATATAAAAAATAATTTCTAGAGGACCGTAGTAGAATTTCTGAACACCCTCAAGAGAATTCCTGAACCCGCCACTGTTCTCAACTTCCGTGTAGTATGAGTTTGTGGCAACAAGGTTTTGATTTAGTGGGCATAAAAAAAAAATTGGACGCGCGAACATCATTTTTGACATCATTTTTAAATTTTTTGCACGAAGGTGTTAAATGTGTTATGCTCTCACAGCTATCGTGTCTGACCACACAGTGTTTGCAATAATAATATTCAATGCAAGACTCATAAATTGAATGGTTTGGAATAACCGTTGTAAGCCTACAAAAGATCCACGAATGCCCAAAATTGGATGGAACTGGATGGATCATGACTAGATAGTAGCCTTTCCCTGTCAAATGACACCATTTTGTCATGCCCTTCCTTGTGTGTGTGAAATACGATTTAGAAAGATCAATCCCTAATCTATTCTCTCTCTGTCAGTAAATGCAAGTGGAAGAGGGTGGGATGGAAACAGCCAAACAGGTCATGGCCCAACTCAAGTCTTCGTCTTTTCACAACAAAATTGTTCAATTTAGATTCCTTCCCCTTTACACATGAGTGCGCGCAGGATAGTCCGGACCACCCAGTTATATAAAAAATAATTTCTAAAGGACCGTAGTAGAATTTCTGAACACCCTCAAGAGAATTCCTGAACCCGCCACTGTTCTCAACTGCCGTGTAGTATGAGTTTGTGGCAACAAGGTTTTGATTTAGCGGGGAAAAAAATTGGACGCACGAACATCATTTTTGCCATCATTTTTAAATTTCTTTCACGAATTTGTTAAATGTGTTATGCTCTCATAGCTATCGTGTCTGACCACACAGTTTTTGCAATAATAATATCCAATGCAAGACTCATAAATTGAATGGTTTGGATTAACCGTTGTAAGCCTACAAAAGATCCACGAAGACCCAAAATTGGATGGAACTGGATGGATCAGGACTAGAGAGTAGCCTTTCCCAGTCGAATGACACCATTTTCTCATACCCTTCCTTATGTGTGTGAAATACGGTTTAGAAAGATCAATCCCTAGTCTATTCTCTCTCTGTCAGTAAATGCAAGTGGAAGACGGTGGGATGGAAACAGCCAAACAGGTCATGGCCCAACTCAAGTCTTCGTCTTTTCACAACAAAATTGCTCAATTTAGATTCATTCCCCTTTACACATGAGTGCGCGTAGGATAGTCTGGAACACCCAGTTATATAAAAAAATAATTTCTAGAGGACTGTAGTAGAATTTCTGAACACCCTCAAGAGAATTCCTAAAGCTGCCACTGTAATTCCGTAAACAGGAAATAGTTTTGAGGCAAAAATTCAGTGAATTAAAGCAGGTTTGTGAGTAATTAGTTAGTTAGTGATCCTGAGGCATCGACACTTGCTGTCCTAACATCCTTCTACATCATTTTTTTATCGGGCTTCATCATCACATACTATTAGTCTTTAGTCTCACATAAATATTGTAGGAGAATGGCCTTATAACACCATGTGGTGGTACCCCAAGAGCGCTCAATAATTTTTCATGTATAAAAGTGATGTACAAATTGAAACTTAAATATATTTTTCTACGAAGAAAAAAAAAAAAAAGCCCCTCAAAATCTAGTGTGGGCCTGTGCCCACACTGGCCCTAAGGTGGCTTCACCACTGCGACTTATAATATTGATGACAACTTAAGCCCCGAGATTTCATCTCCAAGACCATAAAACCAGGGCGGCCCAAGCCTTAAAGCCATTATAGCAAAGGCTTAACGCCTCCAAACTTGTAATGTTGAAATGTGAAAGCTCCTTTGAGACTAATTCTGATAATGTATCTTTATCTCTCACTTTTTAACATGCATTAGCCGGGGAAAAAAAATTTCAAAATTGATAACCAAACAAACCATCCTCCGAAAATCGGAACCGGGGGACTGTAGTGAGCAACTCACTACAGGCGTGTAGTGAGTTTGAGAGCCGTCCATTCTTGTTTTGGACAGTCTGGGTTTTAAATGAACTATTCGCGCAAACAGTTAACCTTCCACAAAAATCCAGTCCAAACGCGTACAAGAGGTGTCCAAACACCCCTAAAATACCGCCTAAAAGTCCTTATAAACATGCCACAGAGTTGTAAATTTGTAATGCTTGAAATCCTTGTTTTCTGTACATTGTACTAGTATTGAACCAGCCATTTCAAATAACATCACATCTCCTCTATTCTTCGAAATCACACCGATACCCCGTCATTAACACCGTGGCATGTGAGCAAGATTGTCCCATTCTCTAAATAAATCCAGTTTTTAAAAATGTGTTCTGAAATGATAGTGAATGATATTCTATCAACGTGATTGCAGGCATGACTAATATTCTTGAGGAGTTTTAAAAAATGAACGATTTCAATCATCAAAATGAACTTAAAAAGTCTCAAAATAGACCTCAATAGGACAATTTCAGATTAGAGAGGATCCTTTCGCGTTTGGGATCCTCTGAGAAACCGTAAGTCATAGTGGACCTTCGGGGAGAGTTGGGCGTTCAAAGGGCCGCCGTTTTTTTTTATCCAAGAGTCTTAGATATTAGGGGTGAGCAAAAAATCCGTCAAACTGTGAATCCAGTCCAAACCAATCCAAACCAACTGGTTTGGTTCGGTTTTTTAGTAGCGTGGTTTGGGCCTGGTTTAAAAAAATTAGAATCCGTAGTCAATGGTTTGGTTTGTGGATTTACGTTCATGGTTCCGGTTCCAATCCGATCCGAACCATATATATTATGTATTATATATATAAGCCACAGTCAACTAACTTTCAAATTTAATTTATTCATTATTCCTTCTCTGGCAAGATTTTATTTTGCTTAAGATTCACAACTTATTCCCTCCCAATTTGGTGATGAAATTCTCCCTCCCAATTTTGATTCCACATCACATTTCTTTTTTCCAAATTTATATACATGATTCGGTCATAGTCTATTTTTATTCCTTGATTTCCTTCATTACCATGATTACTTACCCTAAATTTCTATATATGAGGACCAATTCGTATTCTATATATACGTAGCGTAGTAAACCTAAATTTTAAGTACTCTAAATAGTTTACGGAAATAATATCTCAATTTTAAGCAAACCGTGGTTCGAAACCGAATCCGAACCGTATTTTAATGGTTTGGATTGGTTTGGTTCTATGCCTTTTGTGGGTTGGTTTGGTTCTCCAAATTCATAATCCGTAGGCAATAATGATGTTCCTAAAAAATAGAGTAAAATGACAAAAAAGATGCTCAATATATGACAAACGCAAAAGTAATAATCTCATAATAAGTTCAAATCTCCAAGAGGCATAAGAGTATCCTCCCAAAAGAACTTACAAATAGGGACGGTGGGAGTTGTTCGTAACTATGAGAAAAATCTATAGAAATTCAACAAAATTGATTAATCTTACATTATTTTTGTATTTGGTAAGCTTCCAAAATTTTATTCTGATTTTTTATTTTTTAGATGCCTCTCACTAAAATGAACTATTATTTGTTCAAAACGTAACGTAAAACTAACAAGACTTCGTATAAAATAAAAAATTCCTGCATCCTGGGAGGGAATTCTATGCCTGAAAAGCTGAACTTTATAAACTATGCACCACACTACTATTCTTGTTTCTCTTGCCATTGACGCCTATGCTATTTTTGCTCAACACAACTAAGACTATGCAATACTTAATCTAAAGACTAGTAATGATACGACAGCAAAGGCAAGAATAGGAGGAGTGGCCGAAAAAAGAGAGCTTGAGTGCCTCATATTTGTAATGACTAATTGAACAACCCAAAAAATTAGGAAAAAACTACATCAAGTGCAGAACTTTACGGCAGCAAGACAGATCATATAGATGTATGCTTAATTAGCAGGATTCAGGTTGATAAGTGCTCCTCTAGCTTAAGCTGAACCTCAATCGAAGTGTTGCCCTGAGATCTAGAAGTGTGCATACAATCTTGTAAGTCGTCGTCGCAAGCTATGAAAATCAGCACACCCTCCTCATCTTTATACTCTGCATAGTAAGTTCCAGCCTCCAGGTGAAGCCTTTTAGCCACTTCTTGCTCAAACTCTACCAATCTAGACGAGAAAGACAGATGAAACTTTATAGTCTTATTTTTATATTTTGCCCTAATGCTCACCCTATTTTCATCTTGGACCCCTGGCTTCACGTGAGCGACACCAGGTACAGCTTGATTAGATTGATGCTCAGAATTCAGTTGCAGGGTTTGTCCCTGAATCTCATCAGGCAAGGGCTGAAATGGACTGGCATTTTGCATGTTCCGAGGCGGCCACCGATCGATACTGTGCTCCCTACAGACTCGCTTAAATGTAGACTCGCTAACTGCAACACAAAAAAAATTGTATAAGACAATACATTTTGTTTCTTATTGCCAAAAGCCCAACAATTTATATATGAAAAGAGGCCGTCTGGTTAAAAAAATAAAACCAGGTCAACTAGCAAACTCGGGGATTTCAAATTTGGGGAGTTCACCCTTTACCTTTGAGCTTCTCTGCAGCCTCTTTACGTTTCATTTTCGCACATTTCAGGATATCATGTAAAGAAACTTCAATTCTAACCCCAGTTCCTTTATTTTGCCTTTGCGTCTTCCTTTTGCCTTCTTGTAAGCTAGTGACTACAGTGATGCTTTCTTCTTCAGTGACGCCATTATGTCCATAGTTTGAAGGATCCAATGGTGGCTGATGAGGTGAATCTAGTTGCATCGTCGCTTCTCCATTCTGCAAGGCTTGAAGACTAGGAAAAATGTAGTTTTGTTCTTCACTAATGACATTCATTCCACTGTGTATGGCATCTGTTGATGGCTGATCCAGTTGACCAAGCTGCAGCATCAATCTTCTATCCTTTAAGAGTTTGGGACTAGGAAGTTGGATCATTTGAACAAAAGGAAGTTTTTGACCATTCCGAAAATCCATTAGTTCAACCCACACTGTTTCCCCCAGTTGTTGGCCAGAAGCAAGTGTAAAAGTTTTGAACTTCTCCTCCATCGTTCCCAATATCAAGCTCAACGTGGTCAGTATGAACTCATCGTCCTTACTGCTTGTGGGCAAAAAGAAAGTCGACTACGTAAACTTCTTTGTCAGTGTAACTGCTCTGCAAGCATATTGTGAACGAACCACGGAAGTTGCACAATCGTGCATAGTGTACCAAGGGGTACTCAGCTATGCTGAGTTGGGTTATATCCGAGCAGTATAACATGTAGGGAGATGAAAGCACCCTCTCAGAAACCCCTCCTTTTCTTAAGTGACTAACTTTACCCATTTCTAAGAAATCAGAAATGCCAACGGCATCTTCTTGGTCAACAACATATTCTAGAACCTCGGACATGAGTTGGCCTCGTAGTATATCATTACAAGCACTGCAAGGGACCCAAGTCATAGCCAAGGGTAGCTTACAAATTTCGCACACCGACCTCAACACCATATTGAGTTCCTGGAAGGCAGTTGTACGTGCTTTTTTCATTGGCATCCCTACACTGTTTCGAAAGTATTGTCCAATCAGGATACTTGTGTGAGCCAATCACATATAGCAACTATACAAGGGAAACAAATTCGAGATTTAACATTGCAGGGAAACAAATTCGAGATTTAACATTGCATCAGAGGTTGCCACTCACTTGCCTTTCACAGTGTGTATATCCATCGAAACATATCAGACCAAACTCCTGCAGGTGAATGGAAAGATGCATCTCAGGAATCGTGAAACTACTGAAATTTAGTATCACCAAAAACATACTCAATATGTACAAGCAGGGACAGAGCAAAGCCAAGCAAAGTAAAGAAGATGTACGTCCATATAAGTGACAAGTGTTTGTGGAACATTCGCCTCACAGAAGTCCCAGCCTCTAAGGAAACGAACTTCGAAAAACTGTGAGTCAACATTCAACTATATTAATATTTTCTTCGATGTAACTCTTCTTCTGAACAAGAGTTTGGTCTATTAACTGAAATTAAGGGAGACTCTCAGGTTACTCACGTGTTGTTTAAAAAGAACAATAGCTCAGACTTGATTTTAGAGAGTTCAACTGCAAAGCTGTTTCACGCGAACGAATACCAGGTCAAAGAGAATTGAGGACGGGCGATTTTTTCAAAGGGGAACAAAACCCCACCAGGTCCAATGATGTCCTTTATTTGGAGAGACTTTTTCCTCCTTTCAGGAATGTCTTTGCATCAAATACAACTAATTAAGGCTCCAGATTGTTGCATCTCGTGTAATTTGCAGACAAATAGGAGGTGTATATCTACATGCCCCTTGCGGGACATACACACACCCACGAAGATCAGTTGCTTCATTATGAGCCTCCCATGTGCATGCAAAATCAAACTGTCAAAAGGAGAGACTACAAAAGCCCCCTTAACATACCCCACACTCGAAGATCTTAGGTTCTTGATGGTAGCCTTTGAGAGAGACCAAGAGAGTGACTAACTTCAAACCCCCAACAAACTTTTTCCTTGTATGAACACAAGAACTTGGGTATCTGTCCTATGTAGCCATCTTCCTTATACACCTCTTTTGGCTCAAGAGAAAAATACTTCAATAGGCCATGTGATGTGTGTAAGAAAAATGTGCTATATAAGAGCAATCAAAACTGCACATTGGTGCTGTTTCCAGTGTCCTCTTCCAACTAAGTGCTTAAAATTCCCAAGGTTATCCATTTCTTTACCAATTTTGCATTGCAATTATCTATTTGGCAAACTAGTTCCTTATGAAAGAAAAGACATAGTTTCATGCTCATAGGTGATGCTATGGCTAAAGTTATCTGAGTAACAGAGAGATTGTTGCCAAATCATTGATTTCAACAAGTTTTAAGCCTTTCGTGATTCTATAAGACGATCATGTAACTTAAGTATACTTGTATTGTCCAAAGCACCACCTGAACATGAGGAGTTCTCACCATATAACTCTTTGAGGATATCAGCTTTTCTAGCATCCAATGAAAAATATGATACAAAAAAAAAATAAAAGGATGACCAAAGTATAGAACTTAACTGTTGAACTTGCACACCCAATATAAATTTAAGCAAACAAAGGCTATTAAAGGAGGTTGGATGTCAATATTTTGTTCCTACATATCCACGACAAATAATGTACCATACACTACTTTTCCAGCAACAGGTCCCTTATGCAGATAGATCCTCTCCAGCCGTTTAAAAAAAACAGGACGGGTCCAGTTTTACCATGTTTGGGTCCGTCCCAAGCTTAATATGATGACCGGATCATGAATTTTGTTGAGCTCGCTAAGACCGTGAAACAGGCAAAAAATTACGTTGATCGAGTATTGATCAATACAACTTGAACACATTTATATGGAAAAAGTATACGCATACAATGAATTGGAGCCCATTTATTTGCGGGTAGCCATGATCAGTTGGTGATCGATATTATTGTAAATTGATTTTTGGCCAGATTATAATAAAGTATTCAGATCATCAAACTGAGTCCAGGATTGAGTCGAAATGTCAAAGCTAAACCCGTCCAAGTTTTTTTGACCAACCGGAGAGGATCCAACACCCCTTCATATATAAATAGATGTCCCAAAATATCGGTACTCCAATATTTGTTTTTAAAAAAAAAGATGTTTACACTGTGTTTGGAACTTGAAGAAAATGAGAGAAAATAAAATTAAGTAAAATGTAAGGAAAAAGGGAGGAAAAATTTTACTAAGCACAATACTTGAATTTGCTATTTTCTCCACTCTAACTCTCCAAAACTAACAATGGAATAGGGAAAAAAATTAAAATTTTTCCTTTCTTTTCCAGAAGTTCCAAAAGAACCCTTTGGCTTCCATATCTAACTTTCATAAACTATTGTAAGTAGCTTAAAAGTGAAAATCATAGGGCAATCCGGAATATCCAATTTAACCCTTCAACGAGACATATTTCAGCAAGACCGTGCATTTACCTTAAAAGGTTGAGTTCCCAATGACACCAACATTAAGGAGACGAGGGAGTAGAAAACAGACATAGTTTAGAACAGTTAATTCATAATCCAAGGAGCTAAAACTAATATTGATAAATAGCTCCAATTTGTGGAAAACGACATCATCCCCTGCCTACTAAACAATAAACTAGGAGTAAAAAGAAGAAGCGAGTGAGTAGTAATGAATGTTAGCAACAAGAAATTCAACAAATATCTGGATATTGACAAACCTTAAAAATATCATGCATATTGTGGAGGAAAGATTCCTCGTGCCAAACTACATAAGTGGAATTGTGAGCCACCATCTCAAGTACCCCAACACAGGTATGGCTGGAATATTCAAACACCGGCAGAGCCCAAGATCCTTTAATGAAGCATTTTTTCGCATCACTGAGTTGTGGATACTCCTTTTTAGAGTAATAGTTCACATCCGGAGTGGATTCATGGTGTTTATGGAGGAACACACGGCCAGGAAGCCCAAGTTGTTCTTCTACACTCTGTGCATCTGCGTAGAAGCAGTTATTATACTCGCTACTACACATCTTCATCCTATACTCGCAGAGCTGCTGTCTCTGAATCGTGGTCCATGTGAAACCAAGAGCAAAAGGTTGGAATTCAGTTGTAAGCCGAGTCCGCCCCTCCGATGTTTTTGTGGCTGCCCAAAATTGAACTAGGCACGAAGTTAACGCAGGAGACGATATCAATTTTTGGAGAGCATGTGTGATATTGTCTCTAACTTTCGGGATCGCACAAACTTTGGGATTGAATTCCGCATAATTATCTGTAAATGAAAAATAGAGGTTGAGCCAAAAATAAGAAGAAAGCAAAGAAAGACTTTGAGAGAGAGGGGTGACTTGCCGAGAGACAGAGACGGTTCGATCTCGTGGTCTTGTTCGCTCCAGAAAACCCATCCCCATTTCGAACTCCCAAAGAAATCCTGTTCACATCGCGACCATTTGAGTTGTTCCTTAAGCATGTAGTAATTGAAATTGGGAGGGAAATAGTCCTCCCCAACTACTTCAAGGATTCTATTGGCATCACCTTCAGAATCACTTCCGTTGATGAAGACCATCTTCAAGTTTTGCAGAGAGAAATCAAGAACTCAATTGCCCCTCGCACGCTACTTTCCTCTCTTTCCCACCCACCCGCCCTTTATTATTACAGTATAAAGCTACACGGGGGCCCAGTAAATGCTTCTTTTTTTTCCAATCATCCCCGTGGATCAAAAGGGTTCTCCTCCCTGGTTCAAAGGGTTCAGCTCGCCATCCATTTTTAAAAGTCAGCAATTCGGGATGAAAGAGTATAGCTGTCAATTGATTTTCTAAGTATCAAATCCCCCACTCGCCTTTCTTCTACTAGTGACTAGAACTAATAATCGAATCAATAATTTTCAAGTTCGAGCCGGCGTTAGCTTATTAAAAGTCCGTTCAAGATTCATATACGAAGTATTACACAAACAAATTAAGTTTGAACATTATTTTGAAGTTGGTTATGTTGTTTAATTAAACTCAAACAAGTTACTACTACTTCCTTCAATTTATGATGTTTAAGAAATCCAATCTTCTCTGGGTTATCTCATGATCGGCTCGATTAAAACTCATTTGAGTTGCTCCTTTAGCGGTATTAATTGAAATTGGGATCGAAATAGTCCTCAACTTCGGGGTGTTTTGGCTTGAGTAGTAAACTTAACTTTTTGCTTTTTTGTGCTTAAAAAACTTGTACTCATGTGTAAAGTACAAGCTTTTTAAGCACCAAAAAACAAAAAGTTAAGTTTACTACTTAAGCCAAACCTAGCCGAAGAAAAACCATTGTCATGTTCGTCCTTTGGAGCAAATGACATGGCAACAACATCTTTGTGCAACAAATAGCCATTGAAGCTCTCAGTCCCGCACCCAACCTCTCAAGGCAAAACTAACAAAAAATAATAATAATAATAATAAATAAAAACAAAAATAACAGTCTAACAATCCAGGTGGGCTTTTTCAGTGAACTTCTCTCTTTTGTCAACTAAAAAAAATCTAACAATAAAATGCATAAGAATCTCTATTTTTTTGTTTTTTGGGAAAATCTCTGTTTTCATAAAATGCATTTTCTAGTTTTTTAGTCCTCAATAGTTTTTTTGTTTTGTCTTTATTCAAAAAAAATTGCATTTGTGAGTTTTGTGTCAAGTTTTCGTGGTTTATGGATTCGTCACAACGAGACGAATCCAAAGAGTATAAAATTATGGTCGAAACTATTTTTTTTAATAAAGCCTAAATTAAACCATTAATTTTCGGCTTTATTCAAGAAAATATTATTTTTGGTTTATTTTCGGCTTTTATTCAAAAAAATATTTTTTTTGACCATAATTTTAGACTCTTTGGATTCGTATCGTCGAGACGAATCCATAAACCACAGAAACTTGACGCAAAACTATCAAATGCAAAAAAAAAAATTTGAATAAAGACAAAACGAAAAAAACCAAAAAACCAGTTGAGAACTTTTAACTGTCAAAATGTTGTATTTTAACTGTCTAAAAGTGTATTGTATTGACCAGTTCAGATCGAAACTCTCTCCCTCTCTCTCTCTCTCTCTCTCTCTCTCTCTCGTATGTTTTCTCTTCATAATCCAGACAATCAAAAACCTAAAAGGGGATGGTCGGATGAAGTGCTCGTAGGTACTACATCTTCCAAACGAGCAATTTTTTCAGTATCGAGAGGGTATCATGTGGTGTTCCTCAGCGCATCTAGGCTGTCTATTTTGGCGTTGGGTGGTCCTGATTTGAAAAGAGATTGAGGAGTGAGAGTGTTTTAATCTCGGGCGTCCAATACAATTTTTGGACGGTCCGAATACAACGTTTGAATACCACGTAGGTTCGGCCACGTGATACCAGGAGTACCTAAAAAAATTTCCTTCCAAACAGAGCCAAACTTTTGCAGAGAGAGAAATAAAGCTGCAAACCAACCAAAAAATGAGGTTAATTGCCTTCACACGCTACTTTCCGAGTAGTTTCCTCTCTTCCCAGTTCCCACCCACACCGCCTTTATTTATACAACACTACCTACTACTACTCCGGGGCCCACGGCATATTTTTCCAATCACTCTCCATGGATCAAAAGGTTTTCCTCCCTGGTTCAAAGGGTTTGTCATTTCTGAACCATTAATTTCACTAATGAAATGATTTTCGAGATACATTTTTGGAGCACTTGGCATTTTCCCTTCCCACCCGTCCTTTATTATATATACACTACCTAGTACTACTCATCTGGGGCCCAGTAAATGCATCTTTTTCCAATCACTTGCCGACAAGGTTTACTTTCAAAGGTTTCTCTTGGGAAAAGCTTCCTGCCTTGAGTCCTTGACTATTGAAATAGAATAGGAAAGCCTCAAGAACAGAGTTCTTCCTTGAGGAGCTAATACTAAGGAAGGGCCTGTTTGGCTGGCGGATTTGCGGCCGGATTTGTGAAGCGGCCGGATTACAAATCCAGGGCCCACCTCTAATCCGGTCTTTGGCTGAAATTTTCCTCCCTTGACTCCCCCGGACTAATTTACTGTTGGGACTACAAATCCACCCGCGGGTGGATTTGCTAACGACAGCCTCACCCCTGTCGTTAGCTAATCCGGGTGTTTTTTGTACCAAACTGCCCCTCCAAATCCACCCATGTTGTTCCCCAGCAACAGCAAAAACCAAAACCAAAACTCTGGTGGAGAAGAGAGGAAATCAACACATCGGAAAAAAAAATCCAGCAACATCAAAACCCAGAACGAATTACGTGATAATTTTTCAATTTAATCAACAAATTGCAAAAAAATGGCCATTCCGATGGGTTTCGGACATTACCGGCGAGTTTTGGTTGATGGGTTTTGCATGTTTGCTTCTGATTGCTCCGGTTTGCTTCTGATTTGCCGAGAGAAAGAGGAGAAGGTTTAGGATCTCCGGTGGGCGGCGATTAGCTGCTTCCGATTTGCTTCTGATTTGCCAATTTGGTTGCTTGAAACCCAGAGAGAGAGAGAGAGAGAGGGAGGGAGGGAGGAGAAGTCGGTGTACTGGTACAGTGATATTTTTGATCCCAACCATTTTCTTTTTTTATCCAACTGGGATATGGGATCCTACATAGAGGTTTTTTTTTTTTTTTTTTCACTCTTCTTTTCCTCTCTCTCTCTTAAAAATGCACACTATTTTTGTAGTATGGTACTCTTGTTAGTATTTTTCTTTTTGGTAAATCTTTTTAACTTTTAAGTTTCCAATCACATTTTTTTCCGGAAATAATATATTGTTAATAAATAATATAGTTAATTATTGTAATTGAAAATGTATTTATTTTATTCCACAATTAATGGTAACTATTCCTTTATTGTAATTAATGAAGAATAAATCAAATTTGAAATTGAATAACTTAGGTGGGGGTAAATCAGTCATTTGCCCTCTTATCCCATCATATCCACCCTCCAAATCCTTCTTCTAAAAAACTATCCAAACACCTCATATACAAATCCGCCCTTCTTAGGAAATGGGTCTACCCTCCTTACAAATCCACCCTCATTACAAATCCACCCTCAAATCCGCCCTCCTTCTATATCTACCCAAAATCAAATCCGCCAGCCAAACGCCCCGTAATAGTATTAAATATTAGCTCATCAAAAGTTCTCCTCTATTTTGTCAAAAAGAAAAATGTAAAATACTCCCACCCTCGTCCCATTTTAAGTGTTCTCTATGAGAAATTCAACTATTTAAGGAGTCAAAAATATTATTTTTTATTTTTGAAGTAACCTCAAAAATTGTGAAGTTAATTAAATGTATTTAAATTGTTTATATCTTTCAATATGGATATCAAAAAATATGTAATATGGATCTTATTTGATGAATCTCAATTAGTTTTACTACAAAAAGTTTACAAATCCATGAAAAAATTGTGAATTTGAAGGTATAGACAATTTTAAAATGACAGGAACATCAACACTGGACAAATCAATTGAAATAAAAGGAGTACTTTTCAATAGTAAAACTAGAATTTTTGTATGTTTTGATGGTTGTTTTTAGAAAGAGGATAAATATTTTGGAACATCCCAAAATAAAAGCGTAGGTAATAGTAAAAAGTATTCCCTCCGTTTCTTAATAATAGTCGTCTATTCTATTTTGGGATGTTTCAGAATGGTAAGTCTCATTCAAAAAGGTAAACAAAAATGTCTGTTGATTTCCAAAAGTTATACAGTACCTCATAAATGATGAAAAATAATTTTAAAAGTGAGATTTAAGGAGTAAAACTGGAAATCAAATTTTGTTTTGATTGGAGACATACTCTAATGCATGTCCCTTAAAAAAATTAAAATTCCCAAAATGGTCCATTATTTTATATGGAATGAGGAAAAAAATTTGTTCACCCTCACCAAAAGTGGGTGAACAAAACTTACCCTGATTGGTTGTAATGGTGTGGAGTCCACTAAAAATTGTGTGGATCCCACCACAAAGTAATGTCATGCTTACCAAAAAATGTATTAATTCCGTGGACCTCACATCATTTTAATCAATCCGAGTGAGGGTTTTGTTCACCCCTTTTTGGTGAGGGTAAACATTTTTTTTCTCATGGAACGGAGGGAGTATGTGGCTCCTCTCCAATAATGGAAGATAAGTTTTCCATTCGATCCCTTCTTTTTCAGGCTCATATCGGCTCCATATCGATGATCCGAATCATACATTATATGTGAATCTCGTCAAATAATTCAAACAAGCAAAAGTTTGTGTTGATCGCATACCATTTGATAACTAATCGGATCACATTAATGTTGAAAAAAAAATGTATATTAGACACATTGCATAAAACTGCCTTTGGATCATGTAGTAGACTTTGATACAACAGGGCCAACAGGCCATCTCTCTCTCTCTCTCTCCCAAGCTCCAATTCAATGGCCGCCTCCGAAGCAGGACAACATCACCAACACGAAACCAACACTCCCTCCGACAACCTCCCTCTGGTTCTCATCCATCGGATCCCACAATTCGACCTTTCCTACAAATCCTGGCTTCCCGCCACCAAATTCCGCCTCCTCGACCCACTAGACCAATCCTTCTCCTCCACCCCATCGGCCCAAACCCTAGCCCAATCAGCCCGCCTCCTCCTCTGCCTCGGCCCCTCCCCGCTCACCCAACACACCCTCGATCGGTACCCCTCGATCGAGTGCGTGGTGGGCTCCAGTGCTGGACTCGACCACCTCGACCTCTCCGACTGCCGCCGCCGTGGCATCACCGTCACCAACGCCGGCGACGCCTTCTCCGACGATGTTGCTGATTTTTCTGTCGCCCTCCTCTTGGATGTTCTCCGCCGTGTGTCGGCTAGCAACCGATATGTTCGGGCCGGGTCGTGGCCCGTGAAGGGAGACTATCCTCTTGGTTCCAAGGTGATTTTCCATCCTTTCTCAACCATTTTTTGTGCTCATCGGCATCTGCTTCTTCATTAGACTGTACTTGAACTCCTAGCATTGTAATTAAGCTTTCTGTTGCTTTTTGAAAAACAAAACCATAATACGTAATCAGATTTCGGATAGGAGGGCAAACGAATTGAGCCGAGCTGAGCTTTAAGGAGGTGCTTGAACTCGGCTCGTTTAAAACTTAATGAGCTCGAGCTCAAATGAAGGGAGAGGTCATTTCCGTGTTTTTGTTATATTCGATTCGATTCTGCGTTTATTTTGTGCTGATCGGTGAACTTAATTGAACTAAGCTTTTCAACTCATATTCCGATGTGGTTACTTTGTTTCGGTACCTGTTTCATTGGGTTATACATGAACTTAATTAGACTAAGCTTTTCAACTCATATTCCGATCAGAGAATTCAAATATTTCAAGGTTCAAGAAGATGCTACATGGAGTCATGGACCTAATATGATTTCTTTGAAGCAATTTCAGCAAGTCCAGAATAATTTCATTAGGATATCTTTTGGTTACATATCAATGTCCAAGCATGTATTTGCAAAAAAACATGAATTGCAAAAGGGGACCATGAAATACAAGAAGCAATCTAGTGAATTTCTCAGATAAAGAAAACAGTAAATGAAGAAAAACCAAGAATTCATCTCCAAGCATCTCAACGAAAGTGGATAAGAATCGGGTTTTTTTTTCTTTTTTTCTTTTTCTCTAGACCCTAAGGGTTTGTATGGAACTTGAAAGTATAAAATATTTCCTCTCCTTTGTTTGGTTTGAGAGGAAAAAGAAGACAAATGACCAAATATAGTACCTAGGAAGAGTGAAATTTTCTTTGTTTTCTTCACAATTTCCTTCATTATTTTCCTTTCCTTCCTCCATTTTCCACAAGTTCAAAACATTTCATAAACGACATCGTTTTCGATCGTTTTAATGAAAATATAATCTCGGCCTTTGATTTGTTAAATGGAGAGGTGTCACTTCCTAGTCATCACATGAGAGGATCTGGACTCCCACGTTATTTATTAATACTAATGATCACAACTGAAAGCCTTAAATCTACTTATCTTCATGTTCACAGTGGTAATTTTTGTTATAATAATAGTGGTTGTTCTATTAACTGTTCATGGTACATTTCTTTATTTATTATTAATATTGTTATGACATTTTGATCTTATCTAGAAGAGAAAAGTAACAACTCAAGGAAAATCCATACTGTAAGTAAAACTAAAATAAACTCCTGGATTTCCAGTTTTAATGCCAAGACATTAAATTTTTGCAAATACTTTGTCCCTCACCTTTTTCATCAGCTTTTCTTATTGCTTCTTCATGTTTATATGCCATAATTCATGCTTCCGTTTGATATCTAACTGCACTAGTTGTATTCTTGAGCTTGGTTTACAAACAACTTATATTATGACATGATTATCATATCAGTTAGGGGGAAAGCAGATTGGTATTGTGGGGCTGGGAAGTATTGGTTCCAGGATTGCTACAAGGCTGGAGGCTTTTGGCTGCAGTATCGCCTACAGCTCAAGGAAAAAGAAACCTCACGTTCCGTTTCCTTACTATGAAAATGTCCTTGATCTTGCAACAAATAGTGACGTTTTAATTATCTGTTGTGCATTAACAAACGAAACCCACCACATGATTAACAAGGATATCATGACTGCACTGGGAAAGGAAGGTGTCATTGTTAATGTTGGACGTGGGGCACTTATTGATGAGAAGGAACTGGTTCAGTTTTTGGTGCGAGGTGACATTGGAGGTGCAGGGCTTGATGTATATGAGAATGAACCCGTTGTGCCCAGAGAATTGTTTGGATTGGATAATGTTGTGTTGTCTCCGCATAGAGCTGTTGCAACCACAGATGCCATTTTAGCTCTCCACAAGGTAGTCATAGCCAATTTAGAGGCTTTCTTTTCAAATAAGCCTTTGGTGTCGCCAGTGGAGCTTGAATGAAAGCAATTATCAGTAAATTTAGGTCAATAAAAGATTGATTGGTGGAAGACAACATGATGTTGTGCATCCGCTTACTTTGTCAGATTCAAAAATCAGAGGAGCTGCTGTATCTCCTGAAGTTCTTGTAAAATGGTAAGTTCTGAGATCACTTAATTGATGTAGAATGTGGGTGCATTGAGTTGGATTATGCTTGATAAGAGTCGAGTGAATTCCTCTACGTATGTCTGGCGTGATCGAGCTTGGTTTCTCAATCAGTCGGACAACTCTGTCCGGGGTGGTGTATGTCTTTCATATGCAGCGAGCAAAACTTATAGAGCAGCACCAGATCTTATACGTAGTGCAGTTCAATCAACCAGCAATGTTCTCTCCGTACATTTAATTTGGATTTGAGCAGTGCATAATTCAGCTATTCATTGATCATTGTTTGCTAATTGCTAGGCTGACATCATTATTAATTTATTTTTGTTAACTTTTTTTTTTCATTTATCGAACATAGCATCAAAAAAACGAGGGATAGATCGTTCAAAGGAGCAACTCGGGATAGATGCAAGGTTCTCTCTCCTGGCCAATCCAACAGACACCTTAAGCTCCTCCTTGCATGACCTTCCTCACACTTTTAGTTGGTGTAAGCTCTGATACCACTTATAATGACCTGCAACACTTTACCGGCTAATCTTTTTCCTAAACACGCGACTCAAAAGGTTAATATCGAATTATTGTAATTAGTGGGCATTACCTTATATATTACTCGACCTTCTTATAACCTTCCATTGTTAGATCTCTCAAAAGCAGCAATCAACTTTCTTTTTATTGATATTAATGACTTGGACATTTTGTTTGGTCCAGAATGTTTGGCCCATGATTAGTCGATGTATGCGTAAGTTTATTCGGAAACTTGAATTATCAAAAAAAAAAAAAAAACCGTTAAAATCAGTAGGAATACCCAAAAATGGTTTTGAAAGTTAATCTGTGGGCCGATGTATGTTGGTATTGCTTGGGCTTCCGAAATTAATGTGAATGTTGCTGAGTCTGTGGGAAGCTAGCCTCAGTTTTTAAGGGCAATTTGAATAGCACCATTTTTAAGTGAAAAATTGGTAGGTGTATCTCTAAATAGATTAACAAAGGCGGAAGCGGGGGAGGTGTTGTGCACCCCTCGGCCGTTCGATCGAGTTTTGAACGGCTCGGATGTGTTTTTATTTTTTACCGGTAAAAAAAATTAAAATAAAAAAAAATTGTCCAACGCATCCGAGCCGTCCAAAACTCGATCGAACGGCCGAGGGGTGCACAACACCTCCCCCGAGTCCAACAAAGGCAAAGTCAAATCAAATACTGTGCGAGAAGGCCGACATGCACCAAGGAGTCCAATTTATTTTGAAATCATTAGTCATTTTGGGTGATCGTGATTCATTTACGTGAATTGTTTTGCTGAAATTATAGTGTAGTCAATAAATTCTAGGGGTGTACAAGAAAACCGAAAAAAACCATGAAACCGGACCGACCGGACCAAACCGGCCTGTTTGGATTGGTTCTATGGTTAAATGGATTGGTTCTGGTTCTAAAAAAATGAGAACCGGATATTTTGGTTTGGTCCCTGGTTTCATAATTAGGAACCGTGGTTTGAACCGAACTGGTCCATATATATAAGTATAATATAATATAATATATACAATCATATATACCTACACACACTTGATAATTTTGCTAGCTTTAAGTTTTAGCATTGCATCTGCCATTTATATCAATAATGATATACGAGAGTACTCTAATAGTTGTTTTAGTTATCGTTGGAGTTCTTAATTTATTTGTGGGTTGGTTTAATGGTAGTAGTTTTACGAAAAAATTAAAATAATTTTGTCGACTATTTTTTTGGGCAATTTTTGAATGCTAACATGGTTTAGAACCGAAAACCAAACCAAACGGAGGCGTTTAATTCTAATGGTTTGGTGTGGTTTGGTTACAAATTACGGTCCTTGATCTGGTTATTTCACCGATTTTTTGGGCAAGTTAGATATAGTTTGGTGGGATTTCTATAAAACGGGTCCAAACCGGACAATGTACAACCCTAATAAATTCAACTCAAACATCGACGGAACAAAAGATACAGACTTATAGTGAGCAAAGTCACAATCTGTAAAAATTCATGTCGAATAACTGTATGAGAACATTTGATTGACACAAATTTAAAAAACCAACGTACGAAGTGATAGCGAGTTAGGATAGATAAATTCAACTTGCTTGTGCAAATTAGATTCGCATAGACATGACAAGCAAATTCTTCCTGTCCATAATTGCTAATTTACCTCATTTTAATTATGGAAAAGGTTACAATACACGGTCAATACCATTATTCCTAAACAACAAAATTAATCAAAGCCTATGGTAACATTATACTGGTTACATCCTAGCACGAAGATTAAACCTAGAATTAGAATTTTCTAGGAACACAGAGATCCTAGAAAATGAAAGTAACAAATTTTGGGCCCCGTTCCATTAACAAAAAAAACAGTTTATTTTAAAAACCAAAACAGGTCATCTTCTCACAATACATCACATAAAAAGTAGTGAAAAGCCAATTTATTTTAGAACACCCTTCATAGAACGTATTCGGGAGGCCTGTAGCGAGTTTACTCACTACAACCCTGTTGTGAGTCATCACAGTCGTCCATTCAGCAATCAACGGTCCCAATTAAATGCAATTATCCTACATGTAAGACACTTATCTTTTACGTAAGACAATCAGGACCGTTAATTGTCGCACAGATGACCGATTGACCATGATTGCTCATTATAAGAGTGGCAACAATGCTATCTTATGAAAGACCAAGCTTTGACCGCATTTTACCATGCCGAGGTAATGTGACGGACGAGGAGAAGCGTCAATGGCCCACCCTGGTTTGAAATGATGAAATTTCTTTTCTCCTGGTCTGCCACATTACTTTGGTGTGCATGTGGGGTATAAGTTAGGTGTACTTATAGCATTGTTGCTCAAGTAATTTGTAGTATACTAAATAACATGAGCAGTGCCTACGAATTTACCAACAATCCCTCTGTCAATCCAACCACAGACCAACAGACAACCAAAACAGGGACAATTCTGTCGGATCATGGCAAAATGCGCGCCACCGCTATGCCCAAACAATATCTTGTTCAATTTCCTACTAGGTGGCGGCCCCCATACGTGCGACGCACGTCCGGTGACACTCGTTGGCTTAAAGTTTACGGTGTATTTTTGTCGTTCGCGATCTATGAAATTGTCATGATACAAGTCTACGATTTACTGCAATGAAATGGTACATGGGGAAGTCAATTCTAGAGAGGAAATTTTCTTTAATTTTCTTTTATATAGGAATTAAACAAAAAAAATAGTAGTCAAAACTTTAGAAAGTGACTAAACTGAATGTATCTTAATTTTAAACTGCACAAAGATGAAATTGAATTCCTCCTAGTTTGCCTTTTCTGGTATTCTAACATGGATCACAATTAGAGCTGGTGGGACCAACCACTGGTTTGGTTAGGAATTCTAAATTGAATTCCTTGCTCTGGGGGACTGTGAAATGCTTTGGGAATCCTCTCCTTTTGCCTTCGTCTCTAGCAAAATTTCCTCTTTCTCCAACTGCTGTCTTTGCTTACCTCACTACCTCCTAGCATTTGCTCAGTAAAGGTTGTACAAAAATCACCTTACGTGCATGCAAGTGCACACATGTTAGAATGTTACCTAAAACCTCAACTAGAATGATTTTCGCACTCCACTTTCCCGTAAATATACTCCAAATTATGTCTAAACCCAAAACAATTTCCAAATCACACTAGAAGACAAATTTTAGAGTGCTTTATGAAAAAGTGAATCGCATGAAAACCCAAGGGGTTGACTATGGTCAAGGCATTGGACTAAAAGGTTTGCTCCCTCCTAAGGTTTCTGGTTCGTAACCTCTGAGGGGCTAGCCCATGCTCTGGATTTAATTGGGACACTTGCTAGTGGACGGTGGAATTAGTCTTCAGGATTAGTTGATAGGCATGTAAGCTGGACCAAACACCTGAATTATATTAAAAAAAAAAATGGTGGAGCGTCTAATCATTTCCCAAACCTCCAATACTAATGCACTAAGTCTACCAAAATTTGAAATCTAATGCACTAAGTCTCACAAAAATTTGAAATCCAAGCCTTTTACTGTAAATGGTAGAGTGGGATAGCAGCAATACAACGTCAACGTGTATAACTAGGTCGCTCGTCAAAGATGAAAATCAACTAATGCCCAGAATTTAAAAATTCAAGAAAACATATACTCCCCAATGGAAATTTGACAAAGTTAATATGTTAAAATTACAACAACTCGTAATGAAATGAACTACGTACATTGGCTAGTCAGATAAATCAAAAGTCTCTCTGGTTGCCACGCCAGAGCCAATTATCATTCTAAACTCTTCGATTCGACAGCCAAGCGATGCACTCCATCCATTTGCATGCGGTTCCCGATGTCTCAGCCAATTCAAACATATCGGTGGTATGGGGGAATCCGGACTCATGTATAGCTGCCAATACAAATATTATATCAACCAATAATTAAATGACATTTTAATCAACAAAAGAGCCAAACTGTTACATAAAAAATAAGCAAAGATACCTGTACAAAGTGATTGTCATTCACGAATCCCATCCAACATTCAGAGTCTTCCAAAGCGCTCTTCGAAGAGGGATGGGGAGTAGCACAGAAGGGGAGGAACGTAAGGCATTGCTTGTTGGATAGGAAGACAAGCACCACTCTAAATGCAGAAGCTACGATGTGACCCATGTCAGGCATGGTCATCCACTTATCCTCTGGCGGAGGACCATCGCCAAAGTAATTGAGCCTGTGACAGAGTTCTTCGGTCCTTACTTTTTCGCCCAACACCTTCTCATAAAGCGAAAAATTGGATTTCAACTCCTCAAGCATGGCTTTTCTTATTGCTCTCCAGTCGTTCTCGTCATGACCAATCAAGACCGCAATTGCACGAAAACCACAATTTCCATCCTCTTGTACATCCTTCACTTCGACAATGTGGTCCCTAATTCCTTCTGGAAATTGCATAATGTACTCCGAATGACATATTGGATCTGCAACTTTGGACTTCTTGCGTCGCAGTTTTTGGTTCACAACCATAGGTTTTAGGATTTCGGGAGAGGGTTTTGGTTTTTCCTGAACAGACTTGGTTTTCAATTCTGATTCAACATACTCAAACAATGAGGGGCTGATAAGTTGCTCCTCTAGCTTAAGCAGCACCTCAATCGAAGTGTTACCCTGAGATCTAGAAGTGCGCATACAATTTTGTAAGTCATCGTCGCAACCTATTAAAATCAGGTCATCGTTCTCATCCTTATACCCTGCAGCATAGAAAGTTCCAGCCTGCGGGTGAAGCCTTTTAGCCACTTCTTGCTGAAACTCTACCAACTTAGACGAGAAAGACAGTTGAAACTTTAGGGTCCAAATTCCATATTTTGCCTTAATGGTCACCATATTTGCATCTTGGAATTCTGGCTTTATGTGAGCGACACCAGCTACGGCTTGATTAGATGGCAGATCAGAATTCAGTTCCATAGTTTGTCCTTCATTCTCAACAAGCGAGGGCTGAAATGGACTACCAATTTCTATGTTCCGAGGCGGCCACCGCTCGATACCATACTCCCTACAGGCACGCTTAAATGTAGACTTGGCAACTGCAAACACAAAAATTTTGTATAAGAGAAAGTACCTTCTGTTCTTTACTGCCAAAAGTTTTGTAAAAGACAATTTTTATATGAAAAGAGACCGTCTAGTTAAAAATTACAACCAGGTCAACAAGAAAACTCAGATTTTAAATTTTGGGAGTTTACTTCTTTACCTTTGAAGTAATCTGCAGCATCTTTACATTTCATTTTCGCACATTTATGGATAGCATCTAAAGAAATGGGAATTCTAACTCCAGTTCCTTTATTTTCCCTTTGCCTCTTTCTTTTGCCTTCTTTTGTAATGACGACATTATGTCCATTGTTTGAAGGATCCAATGGTGGCTGATGAGGTGAATTTAGTTGCCGTTGACCAAGCTGGAACATCAATCTTCTATCCTTTAAGAGTTCAGGGCTAGTAGATAATCTAGGAGCTTGGATCATTTGAACAAAAGGAAGTTTTTGACCATTCTGAAAACCCATAACTTCAGCCGACGAAATTTCCCCCAGTTGTTGGCCAGAAGCAAACTTAAAAGTTTTGAAATTCTTCTCCATCGTTCCCAATATCAAGCTCAAAGTGGTCAGTATGTTCTCATCGCCCTTACTGCTTGTGGACAAAAAGAATTCTACAACGTAAACTTCTTTTTCGGTGTAACTGCTCTGCAAGCATATTGTGAACAAACCACTTAACCCGCACCAACGTGCATAGTGTACCAAGGGGTACTCAGCTATGCTGAGTTGGGTGATATCCGGGCAGTATATGCAAGGAGATGAAAGCGCCCTCTCAGAAATCTCTCCCTTCCTTAAGTGAGTAAATTTACTCATTAGTAAGAATTCAGCAATTTCGTCGTCGGGGTCGTCAAAATTTTCGTCGTCGGGGTCGTCAAAATTTTCGTCGGTATCCTCAGCATATTCTAGAACCCCGGACATGAATTGGCCTCGTATTAAATCATTGCAAGCACTGCAAGGGATCCAAGTCAGAGCCAAGGGTAGCTCTTGAATTTCGCACACCGACCTCAACACCATATCGAGTTCCTCCAAGGCATCTTCACGTTTTGAACTGTCACCCCTACATTGTTTTCAAAGAATTGTCAAGTCAGGATACTTGTGTGAACCAACCGCTTATAGTAACTATACAAGGGAAAAAAGTCAAGATCTAACATGGGAGCAGAGGTTGCCACTCACTTGCATTTCATAGCGTGTATATCCATCTAAACATATCAGACCAAACTTCTGCAGGTAAATGAAAAGATGCATATCAGGAATCTTGAAACTACTGAAATTTAGTAGCTAATCTATAAATAGTTAAATACCCATAGCCTTGTATAGAAAAATATCACTGATGTATTTTTCTATACAAGGCTATGGGTATTTATAGATGAGATAAGACTTATTTATCCCTAACACTTAAGCAGTTCAAATCTCATTAGGACTTATCACCTTAAGTGGTAGGATCTACTTGGGACTTATCACCTCAAGTGGTTGAATCCACTTAGGACTTGTGCTAATTATTATCCCATGTGGACGCACCCATGGACCCCATGCAACACACTCCAGACTATTGCATCTCGAATAATGTGCAGACAAATAAGAGGATTTTATATATATACCCAAGAAGATCAGTTGCTTCATTTAGAGCCTCCCATGAGCATGCAAAATCAACACGTCAAAAGGAGAGACTACAAAAGCCCCCTTAACATACCCCACACTCGAAGATCTTAGGTTCTTGATGGTAGCCTTTAAGAGAGACCAAGAGAGAGACTAACTAAAAACCCACAACACACTTTTTCCTTGTATGAACACAAGAACTTGGGTATATGTCCTAGGTATCCATCTTCCTTATACACTTGAGAGTAACACCTCTTTTGGCTCAAGAAAGAAAACTTTAATAGGCCATGTGATGTGTGTAAGAAAAAATGTGATTTGTAAGAACAATCAAAACTGCACATGGGTGCTCTTTCCAGAGTCCTCTTCCAACAAAGTGCTTAAAATTCCCAAGGTTATCCACTTCTTTACCAATTTTGCAGTGCAATTATCTATTTGGCGAACTAGTTCCTTGTAAAAGAAAAAATATAGTTTCATGCTCATAGGTGATGTTATTGCTTAAGTTATCTGAGTAACCGAGGGATTGTTGCCAAATCATTGACTTCCAACATGTTTTAAGCCTTTCATGATTACGTAAGGCGACCATGTATCTTAAGTAAACTCGTATTGTCCAAAGCACCACCTGAACATGAGGGCTTTGAAGATACCCGTTTTTCTCGCATCCAATGAAAGAGATGATCCAAAAAATAAAATGAAAGGATGACCGAAGTTTAAAACTTAACTGTTGAACTTGCACACCCACTATAAATTTAAGCAACCAAAGGCTATTAAAGGAGGTTTGATGTCAATATTTTGTTTCGACATATCCAAGACAAATAATATACTACACTACTTTTGCCAGCAGCAGGTACCTTTATGCAGATAGCTCCTCTCCAATTTTTTTTTTTATTTAAAAGGACGGGTCCAGTTTTACCATATTTGGGTCCGTCCTGAACTCAATCGATGACCGGAATCGTAAATTTTGTTGAGCTCGTTGAAGAGGTTGAACTAGGCAAAAAATTACGTTGATCGAATATCAATTAATATAGTTTAGAACACATTTTGTATTGAAAAAGTACATGCATACACCGAATTGGAGCCCATTTATTTGAGGACAACCTTCATCAGTTGGTGATCGATATTCAAGCAAATTGATTTGTGGTCAGATTATAATAAACTACGGGGAGTATCAAATTGAGTCCAGGATTGAGACGAAAATGTCAAAACTAGACCCATCCAAGTTTTTTTTAATCAACCGGGAGAGGATCCAAGGTCCCTTCGTATATATAAATAGATGTCCAAAAATATAGGTACCCCACTTCGAAAAAAAACAAAAGAAAAGAAAAGAAAGATGTTACACTGTGTTTGGAACTTGAAGAAAATGAGAGGAAATAAATAAAATAAGGAAAATGGAAGGGAAATTTTGACTAAGCACAATACTTTTTTTTTTATCAGTAAGCACAATACTTGAATTTGCTATTTTCTCCCCTCTAACTCTCAAAAACTAACAGTGGAATAGGAAAAAAAAAATTAAAATTTTTCCTTTCTTTCCCATAAGTTCCAAAAGAACCCTTTCAGGACCGTGAAAATCATAAACTATTGTAAGTAGTTTAAAAGTGAAAATCATAGGGCAATCCGGAATATCCAATTTAACCCTTCAACCAGACATATTTCAGGACCGTGCATTTACCTTAAAAGGAGTTCCAATGAGACTAACATTAAGGAGACAAGGGAGTAGCAAACAGAAATAGTTGAGAACAGCAGATTCATAATCCAAGGAGCTAAAACTTATATTGATAAATAGCTCCAATTTGTGGAAAACGACATCATCCCCTGCCTATTAAACAATAAACTAGAAGTAAAAAGAAGAAGCGAGGGAGTAGTAAGGAATGTTAGCAACAAGAAATTCAACAAATATCTGGATATTGACAAACCTGAAAAATATGATGCATATTGTGGAGGAAAGATTCAGTATAGCAAACTGAATCAATCCAATTCGAATGATCCACCATCTCAAGTACCCCAACACAGGTCTGGCTGGATTGTTCAAACACCGGCAGAGCCCAAGATCCTTCAATGAGGCATTGTATCGCATCATCGAGTTGTGGATACTCTTTTTTAGAGTAATACTTCACATTCGGAGTGAATTCAGGGTATTTATGGAGGAATGCACGGCCAAGATTTCCAAGTTGTTCTTCTCCAATGTCTGCATCTGCGTAGAAGCCATTATTATACTCGCTACTACACATCTTCATCCTATACTCGCAGAGATGTTGTCTGTCAATCGTGCTCCGTGTGGGACCAAGAGCAAAAGGTTGATATTGAGTTGTAAGCTTTGTCCGCCCCTCCAATGTTTTTGTGGCTGCCCAAAATTGAACTAGGCACGAAGTTAAGTCTAGAGACGATGGTATCAATTTTTGGAGAGCACGTGTGATATTGTCTCTAACTTTCGGAACCGCGCAAACGTTGGGATTGAAGTCTGCACAATCATCTGTAAATGAAAAATAGAGGTTGAGCCAAAAATAAGAAGAAAGCAAAGAAAGACTTTGGGAAAGAGAGGGGTGACTTGCCGAGAGAGAGAGACGGTTCGATCTCGTGGTCTTGTTCGCTCCAGAAAACCCATCCCCATTTCGATCTCTCAAAGAAATCCTGTTCACATCGCGACCATTTGAGTTGTTCCTTAAGCATGTAGTAATTGAAATTGGGAGGGAAATAGTCCTCCCCAACTACTTCAGAATCACTTCCGTTGATGAAGACCATCTTCAAGTTTTGCAGAGAGAAATCAAGAACTCAATTGCCCCTCGCACGCTACTTTCCTCTCTTTCCCACCCGCCCGCCCTTTATTATTACAGTACAAAGCTACACGGGGGCCCAGTAAATGCTTCTTTTTTTTCCAATCATCCCCGTGGATCAAAAGGGTTCTCCTCCCTGGTTCAAAGGGTTCAGCTCTCCATCCATTTTTAAAAGTCAGCAATTCGGGATGAAAGAGTACAGCTGTCAATTGATTTTCTAAAGTATCAAATCCTCCACTCGCCTTTCTTCTACTAGTGATTAGAATCAAATCAATAATTTTCAAGTTCGAGCCGGTGTTAGCTTATTATTATTAAGGGTCCTTTGGGTGAAAAAATCATTTTGGTTTTTTGTTTTGTCCTTATTTAATTTTTTTAAAATTTTTTAGTTTTACGTCGATTTTGGTTCTTCTCGACGAGAGGAATCCAAACAGTTTTTTGGATTTTTTTTGTCTTTTTTCACAAAAAGACAAAAAAACCAAAATGAATTGAAATTGGGATCGAAATAGTCCTCAACTTCATCGGCATCACTGTGAGAAAAACCATTGTCATGTTCGTCCTTTGGAGCAAATGGCATGATAATAACATCTTTGTGCAATAAATAGCCATTGAAGCTCCCAATCCCGCACCCAACCTCTTAAGGCAAAACTACCAAAAAATAATAATAAATAAATAAAAACAAAAATAATAGTCTAAAAATCCAGGTGGGCTTTTTCGGTGAACTTCTCTCTTTTGTCAACTAAAAAAAATCTAACAATAAAATGCATACGAATCTCTGTTTTTTTGTTTTTTTTTTTTGGGAAAATCTATCTTTTTATAAAATGCAATTTTTTTTTTGGGAAGGCGTTATAAAATGCATAACTGAAACATGACATCCCCACTTCATCTTCCAATAATTCTCCCTGAAACACGCGTTTCTATACTACAAGACCACATCGAAGCAGTCAAACAAACCATATCCTTTGGCAAAAAAAAAAAAATAGTTTTTTAGTTTTTTCGTTGTCTTTATTCAAAAAAAATTGCATTTGTGAGTTTTGCGTCAAGTTTTCGTGGTTTATAAAATTATGGTCGAAACTATTTTTTTTAATAAAGCCAAAATTAAACCAATAAACTATTATTTTATTCAAAAAAATATTATTTTTTACCATAATTTTATACTCTTTAAATTCGTATCGTCGAGACGAATCCATAAACCACAGAAACTTGACGCAAAACTATCAAATGCAAAAAAAAAAAAATTTGAATAAAGACAAAACGAAAAAAACGAAATAACCAGTTGAGAACTTTTTTGCCAAATGATTACTGAGGTTGAGTTTTTTGTTTGATTTTAGTATCTGGGTTGGTAAAATCAAATAGAAAACTTAGCCTAAACGAAAAAAATTTGTATAACGGGTGGTACCCACCCAACCGAGCCTATGTGGTGCCAAAATGCTGTATTTTAACTGTCTAAAAGTGTATTGTATTGACCAGTTCAGATCGGAACTCTCTCCCTCTCTTCTCTCTCTCTCTCTCTTTCTCTCTCTCATGTTTTCTCTTCATAATCCGGACAGTCCAAAACCTAAAAGGGGATGGTCGGATGAAGTGCTCGTAGGTACTACATCTTCCAAACGAGCAATTTTTTCAGTATCGAGAGGGTACCACGTGGTGCCCCTCATCGCATCTAGGTTGTCCATTTTGGCGTTGGGTGGTCCTGATTTGAAGAGAGATTGAGGAGAGAGAGTGTTTTAATCTCGTCCGTCCAATACAACTTTTGGACGGTCCGAATATAACGTTTGAATACCACGTAGACTCGGTCACGTGATACCATGAGTATCTAAAAAAATTTCCTTCCAAACAGAGCCAAACTTTTGCCGAGAGAGAAATAAAGCTGCAAACCAACCAAAAGATGAGGTTAATTGCCTTCACACGCTACTTTCCGAGTAGTTTCCTCTCTTCCCAGTTCCCACGAATCCCACCCACACGGCCTTTATTATACAGCACTACCTACTACTACTCCGGGGCCCAGTGATTGCATATTTTTCCAATCTCTCCCCGGGGATCAGGTTTTCCTCCCTGGTTCAAAGGGTTTGTCATTATACTTTTCCGCCGATCTTGAGCTCCAAGGGTCAGCTCGCCATCCATTTTTCCAAGTCAGCAATTCTGGATAGGAATGGCCATCTTGGCCAACCCATCTCGATTCAACCCGTCCCCTTCTCGATTAGCTAAGAAATTCTGGGAATTTGTCGGTGATTAGGTAGGATATGGAAAAAAAATTAGTAACAAAATCTTGAGTATCGGGTAGAGAATGGTATAGCTAGTCTCCGCCCCCAATCCTCACCCCGCCCCCTATTCCCGTTAACCCATAAACGTATATTATGACTTATAAGTTAGGGTTCTGAACTTTTGATACTAACAAAATAAAAAATAGAGGTCATACAAATATTTTCGTCTCTCATACAGTCACACTCTTATAGTCATCCTTCAGCTTCAGCGCCGCACACCCCATCTCTCCTCTCATCTTCAGCGGGAATTGGGATGTTAAGGTTTGGATCCTCGATTTCCCATGGGGATCTCCGTCCCTGTATTGGGGCAGGGATGAAGGTTAAAAAAAAAAAGAAATCCTTGTTGCAGATTGGGGAGGGGATGAGGATTGATATGAGTTTAGAAATTGGGGATGGAGGTAGTGATATTGACCCCCGACCCAAAGCTCTCAGTTGATTTTCTAATATTAAATCTCCTACTTGTGTTTCTTGTATTACTGATTAGGACTGATAATCAAATCAAAATTTTCAACTTCGTGCAAGTCTTAGCTTATTAAAAGCCCTGAAGATTCATATAATTGCACAAACAAATTAAAGTCTGACAATTGGTTTGAAGTGGGTTATACTGTTCAATCAAGCTCAAACAAGTTACCACTCCTTCGTTCAATTTATGAAGTTTAAGAAATTCAATCTTCTCTGGATTATCTCATGATCAGCTCGATTAAATCTCATTTGAGTTGTTATGGAAATAGTCCTCAACTTCATCGGCATCACCGTGAGAAAAAACAGTGTGCATACTTTCCTCTTGGCCTTTCACGCACCTTAGTAATTTTCTCTCTTCCCATTGAGCAATGTTAAGTACCCCGAAAATTATCTCAAAAGTAAAATTAGTAGTTCAGATTCACTTAAATGTTTATCTGAACAATTAATTTCACTTTCAAAATAATTTCCGGGAAACATTTTTGGAGCACTTTGGCATTTTCCCTTCCCACCCGTCCTTTTATTCTACACTGCTACTACTAATCTGGGGCCCAGTAAATGCATCTTTTTCCAACCGACAATCACTCCCCGTGGATGACAAGTTTTCCTCCATGGTTCAAAGGGTTTTTATCATTTTACCTTCAAAGGTTTCTCTTGGGAAAAGCTTCCTGCCTTGACTATTGAAATAGAAAAGGAAAGCCTCGAGAACAAAGTTCTTCCTTGGGGAGCTAAATAGTGTTAAATATTAGCTCATCAAAAAATTCTCCTCTCTTTTGTCAAAAATAAAAATGTAGAAATACTACCACCGTCCCATTTTAAGGTAAGCTAAATGTAGAAATATAAAATTCTCCTCTCTTTTATCATTTGAATGATTATGATCCCATGCTGAGTTTTAAATAATACTCCAAATAGCCCTTCCATAATATTTTGCCACTTTATATTCCATACAATAAATTTTCTGAAAATATGGCAGTTACAAATCATCCCAAAAAAAACTTCCCAACAAACTTTGCCCATTACCCCTTATTGGGGCGGGGATGGAGATTAAAAAAAAATCTTTGCTGGAGATTAAAGAGGGGATGGGGATTAATATGAGTTCGGGAATTGGGGATGAAGGTAGTGCTATCGACCCCCTACCAAAGCTCTCGATCAATTGATTTTCTAATATTAAATCTCCCACTTGCGTTTCTTCCACTACTGATTAGGACTAATAATCAAATCAAAATTTTCAACTTCGTGCAGGTGTTAGCTTATTAAAAGCCCGTTGAAGATTCATATAATTGCACAAACAAATTAAGTTTGAACATTGGTTTGAAGTTGATTATGTTGTTCAATCAAGCTCAAACAAGTTACTACTCCTTCGTTCAATTTATGATGTTTAAGAAACTCAATCTTCTTTGAATTATCTTATGATTAGCTCGATTAAAACTCATTTGAGTTGTTCCTTTAGCAAGTATTCTTTGAAATTTGGATGGAAATAGTCCTCCTCAACTTCATCGGCATCACCGTGAGAAAAACCAGTGTACATACTTTCCTGTGGGCCTTTCACACACCTTACTACTTTTCTCTCTTCCCATTCAGCAATGCTAAGTATCCCAAAAATTACCTCAAAAATGAAATTAGTGGTTCAAATTCATTTAAATTACTTATCTGAACCATTAATTTCACTAATGAAATAATTTTCGGGATACATTTTTGGAGCACTTGGCATTTTCCCTTCCCACCCGTCCTTTATTATAAACTACACGAGTACTACTAATCTGGGGCCAGTAAATGCATCTTTTTCCAATCACTCCCCGCGGATGACAAAGGTTTTTCCTCCATGGTTCAAACTTCAAAGGGTTTATCATTTTACTTTCAAAGGTTTCTCTTGGGAAAAGCTTCCTGCCTCGACTATTGAATGAAATAGAATAGGAAAACCTCGAGAACAAAGTTCTTCCTTGAGGAGCTAATAGTATTAAATATTAACTCATAAAAAATTCTCCTCTCTTTTGTCAAAAAGAAAAATGTAAAAATACTCCCACCGTCGTCCCATTTTAAGCGTTCTCTATAGGGAATTCAACTATTTAAGGAGTCAAAAATATTATTTTTGATTTTTCAAGTAACCTCAAAAATTGTGAAGTTAGTTAAATATATTTAAATTATTTATATATTTCAATATAGATCTCAAAAAATATGTAATATGGATCTTATTTGATGAATCTCAATTAGTTTTACTACAAAAAGTTTACAAAACCATGAAAAAATTGTGAATTTGAAGGTATAGACAATTTAAAAATGACAGGAACATCAACAATGGACAAATCAATTGAGATAAAATGAGTACATTTCAATAGTAAAACTAGAAGTTTTGTACGTTTTGATGGTTGTTTTTAGAAAGAGGACAAACATTTTGGAACATCCCAAAATAAAAGCGTAGGTAATAGTAATAAGTATTCCCTCTGTTTCTTAATAATAGTCGTCTATTCCATTTTGGGATGTTTCATAATGGTAAGTCTCATTCAAAAAGGTAAACAAAAAAGTCTGTTGATTTCCAAAAGTTATACAGTACCTCATAAATGATGAATTTTTTTTTTAAAAGTGAGACATACTCTAATGCATGTCCCTTTAAAAAATTAAAATTCCCAAAATGGTTCATCTTATATAGTATTGCAGGATGGATTTTCGTGAGGAGTGTCGTGAGAGCGACAAGTGGCACTTATAACTTTTCAACGGGAAAAGAAAAAATTTAATGTATAAATATTAAACTAGAAAATTCAAAAGAAAAGGTGAAAAGGAAACCTAAATGGCTATTTGATAATCAACATCTACAAACCAATCCATATGCCTAAATCCTAATGTTGTACGTATCTAAGGAATTGATTGGAAATTTGAATTTCGAATTCTTAATTTAAAAGCTATTTTTACTAAATTTTGAATATGACACCTTTTTTAACTTGAATTCCTACACCTAATATAATCCCTTCCTCCTATTACCTAATTAATCAAAGATATCACCTAATTAATCAAAGATATCACCTAATTAATCAAAGATATCAGTTGACACCCGAGTAATCCTATTACTAACTAAATCCCTTGGTCTATGGGATTGTTTATTTTCTCAAAACAATTCTCCCTCCCACCTTTTATATCTTAAAAGCCCAAAAAATATTGTACTCATTAGAACGCCATTTATCCATCAGGATCCAGGCCAACTAACTTTACACGTCTAACATATCGGTAAGTTTTTTATTCCAACACTATCATTGACTCAATTACTTCTTTAACTTATGTATTTTCGATTTTTCAGTGCAATCCCAAAGATTCAATATTGGAACATGAAAGGTATGTTTTTATTTAGACTTGGTGTTTGATTCAAACATCGACCAAGTAACATAATCAGGTATACACTATGTGGATTTGTAAGAATGTGTTTATATACACCACTGATGTAATTATATATAAGTGGAGTTTTTAATTTAATTCATAATTTGGTTTCTTTTGCAGAAAATTGGGAGAAAAAAACATAAAAGTGTGAGAGAATAGTCTCAATATTTACTAGCATTTAACGGTTTAATGTAATTCCAGAGCAATTCATTACTGCGCCTGTCATTTCTCATGTTGGGTAATTTCTTGATAGAACTTTTATTCTTTCTTCATTCTTACCTTTTTGTAAAGTCATCTCAATTTTTTATTTTTTATTTTTTGGTTAGAATTGAGTTTGGCATTATAAAATGTTGATGTGCTATGGGTTTATGTATTTTGTGTCCATTTACTTTTGTTATTTCACACCAAAGTTTTTTTACTACATATTGCGATTTCTAATGTATGGGAATTTTGGTGACATTGACAATAGTTAGTTAATACGCTCTCATTGATAGGAAAATTTTAACTGCACACTATGTTGTATAGTTGTAATTAAACGTCAATCAAGTGCTATGTATTTTCATTGTGCTATAAACCATTCTCTTTTTGCCATAAAGTTGATAAAGTTTGATGATGTTGGTTGAGGGAGGTGGAAGTTAGGGTTAAATCTAAAGAAATGAAGAGAGGACTTATATGCTACTATAAAAAAGAGAGAAAAATATATTTTCAAGCCATTTTCCAACATTCATTATAGGAAATCTATAGTCTACAGTAAGGGGTGACTTTGCATAATGAGAGATCTGAAAAAGACACTATTGGAAATTTTCTAATTGTTTAGACATTTTTAAAAAATGCTATTATTGGAAAAATATCGGAAAATAGGTCATAATAAAAAAGTGAATTCATTTATTTCAAAATAAAAACTCTAATGCCTATACAAGCCGCAAAATAATATCCGATTTGAAAAGAAAATGTGTAAAGCCTCTATTATCTCTACCATTAAAAAAGCCATAGATATCTCCTAAAC
Source organism: Vaccinium myrtillus (assembly GCA_016920895.1). Taxonomy (NCBI): domain Eukaryota; kingdom Viridiplantae; phylum Streptophyta; class Magnoliopsida; order Ericales; family Ericaceae; genus Vaccinium; species Vaccinium myrtillus. The sequence continues at coordinate 676,571 of CM029279.1, forward strand.
AAGTGTTGCAAAAAGAATTTGTAAGTGAATTAGATTTTGTTTCTTTCCATCCGAACTGCATTTTTTTCGATAATCTATAAATTTTATAAAGCTCAAACAAAGGAACTAAGAGGCCTAAGCCAAAACAAGAAAGGATCACAACCTATCTGCACAAAGCTATACAAAGCTAGAAAAACATGAAAACTACTAGCCTAAGGAACAAAAATTCTGGGAGACACTCTCCATCTAATGGCAAACAACCGGTTAGAATCATTCTTTTTAATGCCCCTCCAGGAAGCCATGCAGACCCTAACATCCGAACTGCATTTAATTGAATCTAACTATTTAAAACCAATACGTTCTATAAATTGTTGCAATCTAATTTTATTTTTTTGGGTAGGTTATGATGCAATCAACGAGGCTCCTATTCACTCGACTTACTATGCAACCAGAGATCCTTCTGTTTACTCGAGGGCAAAGTCAAACGAAAAAAGTGCAAAGGCATCCATTATAATGGAACTCAATCTACTACTAGGTCATTCTTCCGTTAAATTGTTGGCATCAATATTAATTGAAAATAGTGTTCCAATTATCTAAATGGAACTTTTTGATGTTGATTGCGTGATATGACTCTACAACTACCCATTTATTGTATGAAGACTTGGGAAGTTAAACCTCTTGATTGATCATTGTACTAATTAGGGTGAGATAACCATCTTTGTTAACCGGTTGGAGTTATTGTAATCAATAAAATTTCTACCATTAGTGTAGGTTCATACTGATTAAGAGGTTCAAAAGTATACATCTTTATTTTTTTTGCACGGCAAAAAAGGATTTTATTAATCAAATATCAAATATACAATATTAAACAGGGCAAGAGAAAAACAACAAAACCTCTCGAGACCCAAAAAATTGGAAGACTGACCAAAAGACAACCAAACAATCAAAGGGAAAAATAACCTACACACAACCTCAACCCCAACTTATACCAAAAGTATACCTCTTTCATAGGCGTTATTTTGAAAAATAGTACGCAAACATTTTTGTTTAATTCCCGTGCATAGCACGGGTTTCACGCTAGTTATTTTATATGGAACGAGGAAAAAAATTTGTTCACCCTCACCAAAAGTGGGTGAACAAAACTCTCACCCTGATTGGTTGTAATGGTGTGGAGTCCACTAAAAATTGTGTGGATCCCACAAAGTAATGTCATGCTTACCAAAAAATGTATTAATTCTGTGGACCCCAAATCATTTCAATCAATCCGAGTGAGGGTTTTATTCACCCTCTTTTTGGTGAGGGTAAACAATTTTTTTCTCATGGAACGGAGGGAATATGTGGCTCCTCCCCCATAATAAGAGATAAGTTTTCCATCCAGTCCCTTCTTTTTCAGGCTCATATCGGCTCCATATCGATGATCCGAATCATACATTATATGTAAATCTCATCAAATAATTCAAACAAGCAAAAGTTTGTGTTGATCGCATACCATTTGATAACTAATCGGAGCACATTAATCTTGAAAAAAAATGTATTAGACACGTTGCATAAAACTGCCTTTGGATCATGTAGTAGACTTTGATACAACAGGGCCAACAGGCACATCTCTCTCTCTCTCTCTCTCTCTCTCTCTTTCTCTCACACACGCACACACACACACACTCTCTCTCTCTCCCAAGCTCCAATTCAATGGCCGCCTCCGAAGCAGGACAACATCACCAACACGAAACCAACACTCCCTCCGACAACCTCCCTCTGGTTCTCATCCATCGGATTCCACAATTCGACCTTTCCTACAAATCCTGGCTTCCCGCCACCAAATTCCGCCTCCTCGACCCACTAGACCAATCCTTCTCCTCCACCCCATCGGCCCAAACCCTAGCCCAATCAGCCCGCCTCCTCCTCTGCCTCGGCCCCTCCCCGCTCACCCAACACACCCTCGATCGGTACCCCTCGATCGAGTGCGTGGTGGGCTCCAGTGCTGGACTCGACCACCTCGACCTCTCCGACTGCCGCCGCCGTGGCATCACCGTCACCAACGCCGGCGACGCCTTCTCCGACGATGTTGCTGATTTTTCTGTCGCCCTCCTCTTGGATGTTCTCCGCCGTGTGTCGGCTAGCAACCGATATGTTCGGGCCGGGTCGTGGCCCGTGAAGGGAGACTATCCTCTTGGTTCCAAGGTGATTTTCCATCCTTTCTCAACCATTTTTTGTGCTCATCGGCATCTGCTTCTTCATTAGACTCTACTTGAACTCCTAGCATGTAATTAAGCTTTCTGTTGCTTTTTGAAAAACAAAACCATAATACGTAATCAGATTTCGGATAGGAGGGCAAACGAATTGAGCCGAGCTGAGCTTTAAGGTGCTTGAACTCGGCTCGTTTAAAACTTAATGAGCTCGAGCTCAAATGAAGGGAGAGGTCATTTCCATGTTTTTGTTATATTCGATTTTATTCTGCGTTTATTTTTGTGCTGATCGGTACCTGTTTCATTGGGTTATACATGAACTTAATTAGACTAAGCTTTTCAACTCATATTGCAATGTGGTTACTTCGTTTCGGAGAGACGTGTATATTATCTGCATAAAGAAACTGGATCAGAGTATTTCCAACTAGGTTGCAAACGAGCCGAGTTTCAATGTGTTTGAGTTTAGCTCATTTAAAATTCTTGAAGGTGGAGCTCAGCTCAAGCTTGAATCAAGCCCCACGTTATGAGTCCATATCCTCTCATGTTAACCGGCCCACCCATTTAACAAATTAAAGGCTGATATTACACTTTCATTAAAGCAAAGCCAAAACGACGTCGTAATCAAAGCAACAAACATAACATTCACAGAATTCAAATATTTCAAGGTTCAAGAAGATGCTACATGGAGTCATGGACCTAATATGATTTCTTTGAAGCAATTTCAGCAAGTCCAGAATAATTTCATTAGGATGTCTTTTGGTTACATATCAATGTCCAAGCATGTATTTGCAAAAAAACATGAATTGCAAAAGGGGACCATGAAATACAAGAAGCAATCTAGTGAATTTCCCAGATAAAGAAAACAGTAAATGAAGAAAAACCAAGAATTCATCTCCAAGCATCTCAACGAAAGTGGATAAGAATCGGGTTTTTTTTTCTTTTTTTCTTTTTCTCTAGACCCTAAGGGTTTGTATGGAACTTGAAAGTTTAAAAAATTTCCTCTCCTTTGTTTGGTTTGAGAGGAACAAGAAGACAAATGACCAAATATAGTACCTAGGAATAGTGAAATTTTCTTTGTTTTCTTCACAATTTCCTTCATTATTTTCCTTTCCTTCCTCCATTTTCCACAAGTTCAAAACATTTCATAAACAACATCGTTTTCGATCGTTTTAATGAAAATGTAATCTCGGCCCTTTGATTTGTTAAATGGAGAGGTGTCACTTCCTAGTCATCACATGAGAGGATCTGGACTCCCACGTTATAGGTTGTCTTGATATAGCCATGGGTCAAGTATTCGGTACCAACCGTCTTACAAATCTTACTCCCGTGCTGTACTATGGTAAAACCATCTTACTTGCCCACATGGTTCTGTGGAATACCAGAATGTTCCTCTTGGCAATACCACAATTTTGAGTTCTTGTACTAGATTCTAAAACCATTTTAGTTCTTCACTTTTGGAAGTGTCTTTTATTTATTAATACTAATGATCACAACTGAAAGCCTTAAATCTACTTATCTTCATGTTCACAGTGGTAATTTTTGTTATAATAATAGTGGTTGTTCTATTTACTGTTCATGGTACATTTCTTTATTTATTATTAATATTGTTATGACATTTTGATCTTATCTAGAAGAGAAAAGTAACAACTCAAGGAAAATCCATACTGTAAGTAAAACTAAAATAAACTCCTGGATTTCCAGTTTTAATGCTAAGACATTAAATTTTTGCAAATACTTTGTCCCTCACCTTTTTCATCAGCTTTTCTTATTGCTTCTTCATGTTTATATGCCATAATTCATGCTTCCGTTTGATATCTAACTGCACTAGTTGTATTCTTGAGCTTGGTTTACAAACAACTTATAATCTTATATTATGACATGATTATCATTTCAGTTAGGGGGAAAGCAGATTGGTATTGTGGGGCTGGGAAGTATTGGTTCCAGGATTGCTACGAGGCTGGAGGCTTTTGGCTGCAGTATCGCCTACAACTCAAGGAAAAAGAAACCTCACGTTCCGTTTCCTTACTATGAAAATGTCCATGATCTTGCAACAAATAGCGACGTTTTAATTATCTGTTGTGCATTAACAAACGAAACCCACCACATGATTAACAAGGATATCATGACTGCACTGGGAAAGGAAGGTGTCATTGTTAATGTTGGACGTGGGGCACTTATTGATGAGAAGGAACTGGTTCAGTTTTTGGTGCGAGGTGACATTGGAGGTGCAGGGCTTGATGTATATGAGAATGAACCCGTTGTGCCTAGAGAATTGTTTGGATTGGATAATGTTGTGTTGTCTCCGCATAGAGCTGTTGCAACCACAGATGCCATTTTAGCTCTCCACAAGGTAGTCATAGCCAATTTAGAGGCTTTCTTTTCAAATAAGCCTTTGGTGTCGCCAGTGGAGCTTGAATGAAAGCAATTATCGGTAAATTTAGGTCAATAAAAGATTGATTGGTGGAAGACAACATCATGTTGTGCATCCGCTTACTTTGTCAGATTCAAAAATCAGAGGAGCTGCTGTATCTCCTGAAGTTCTTGTAAAATGGTAAGTTCTGAGATAACTTAATTGATGTAGAATGTGGGTGCATTGAGTTGGATTATGCTTGATAAGAGTCGAGTGAATTCCTCTACGTATGTCTGGCGTGATCGAGCTTGGTTTCTCAATCAGTCGGACAACTCTGTCCGGGGTGGTGTATGTCTTTCATATGTAGCGAGCAAAACTTATAGAGCAGCACCAGATCTTATACGTAGTGCAGTTCAATCAACCAGCAATGTTCTCTCCGTACATTTAATTTGGATTTGAGCAGTGCATAATTCAGCTATTCATTGATCATTGTTTGCTAATTGCTAGGCTGACATCATTATTAATTTATTTTTGTTAACTTTTTTTTCATTTATCGAACATAGCATCAAAAAAACGAGGGATAGATCGTTCAAAGGAGCAACTCGGGATAGATTCAAGGTTCTCTCTCCTGGCCAATCCAACAAACACCTTAAGCTCCTCCTTGCATGACCTTCCTCACACTTTTAGTTGGTGTAAGCTCTGATACCACTTATAATGACCTGCAACACTTTACCGGCTAATCTTTTTCCTAAACACGCGACTCAAAAGGTTAATATCGAATTATTGTAATTAGTGGGCATTACCTTATATATTACTCGACCTTTTTATAACCTTCCATTGTTAGATCTCTCAAAAGCAGCAATCAACTTTCTTTTTATTGATAGCAATGACTTGGACATTTTGTTTGGTCCAGAATGTTTGGCCCATGATTAGTCGATGTATGCGTAAGTTTATTCGGAAGCTTGAATTATCAAAGCAAAAAAAAAAAAAAAAACCGTTAAAATCAGTAGGAATACCCAAAAATGGTTTTGAAAGTTAATCTGTGGGCCGATGTATGTTGCTTGGGCTTCTGAAATTAATGTGAATGTTGCTGAGTCTGTGGGAAGCTGGCCTCAGTTTTTAAGGGCAATTTGAGTAGCACCATTTTTAAGTGAAAATTTGGTAGGTGTATCTCTAAATAGAGGAACAAAGGCAAAGTCAAATCAAATACTGTGCGAGAAGGCCGACATGCATCAAGGAGTCCAATTTATTTTGAAATCATTAGTCATTTTGGGTGATCGTGATTCATTTACGTGAATTGTTTTGCTGAAATTATAGTGTAGTCAATAAATTCAATTCAACTCGTGTACTTTAATTTGGTGCAAAAAAAATCGAAAAACGATACACGGAACTATTTCATTTTTTGATTTGAAATATCATGATTCTAGCAACTGGGTGCTAAAATCTTTTGAAAAACCGGGCCTTATAGTGAGCAAAGTCACAATCTACTAAAAATTCATGTCGAATAACTGTCTGAGAACATTTGATTGACACAAATTTTAAAAACCAACGTACGAAGTGATAGCGAGTTAGGATAGATAATTCAACTTGCTTGTGCAAATTAGATTCGCAAAGACATGACACAAGCAAATTCTTCCTTTTCATAATTGCTAACTTACCTCCTTTTAATTATGGAAAATGTTACAATACACAGTCAATACCGTTATTCCTAAACAACAAAATTAATCAAGCCTATGGAACACAATGGTGACATTATACTGGTTACATCTGAGCTCGAAGATTAAACCTAGAATAAGAATTTTCTAGGAACACGGAAATCCTAGAAAATGAATGTATCAAATTTTGGGCCCCGTTCCGTTAACAAAAAAATAGTTTATTTCAAAAACCAAGACAGGTCATCATCTTATAATACATCACATAAAAAGTTGTGAAAAGCCAATTTATTTTAGAACACCCTTCATAGAACGTATTCGGGGGGCCTGTAGTGAGTTTATTCACTACAACCCTATTGTGAGCCATCATAGTGTCCATTCAGCAATCAACGGTCCCAATTAAATGCAATTGTCCTACATGTAAGACATTTATCTTTTACGTAAAACAATTAGGATCGTTAATTGCCTAACAGATGATCGTGATTGCTCACTATAAGAGTGGAGTGAGCTTACTCACAACAACCCCGAATCCTAATAGAACACCCCAGTCTTCTTGTCTCTGTGAAAAAAACCCAAAGGCAAAGTGTAGGAGGGAACGGATTAAGGGTATCCTTATCTGACAAAAAAAAATATATATATTTAACCTCAAAAACACATTTTATAGTTTAGCAAGTCAATTTTCAAAAATTTACAAAATTGGACTTTCTATTCAAATTTTAGCAAGTCAATTTATCAAAAACTCACAGAATCAGACTCTCTATTTAAAATTTTACTCTTCCCTCTTTCCTCCTCTTTTGGCGAGTGAACAATAGGTCACCAAATTTGTTAAGTCACTGTAGCAGAGTTAAGAAATCTTCAAATTGATGAGTTCGTTTGGTGAGGCTAATTTTGAGATTTTGGAGGACTTTGCTCGCTGATATTGATGCTCTAACACTTGACTTCCCAAAAGAGAAACCACTTGGGCGCGGGAAAATGCTCGTTGCACGATCTCTCACTCCCCTATAAAAACCCTAATTCACCTTCAAAGCCCCAAAAAAACCCAACCCTCCAGAAATTCACGACCACGATCTCCGCCCCTTACATCGATCAATCGTTGCCCTAAAAATGTATCGAAGTTCCCTATCAGATCCTTCGACTCCAGCTCTCGTTTTTGCTTCTCGAAGAACCTAGGGTTCGCTTTTGTGAAATTTGGTTGCCTGTTAGGCTGCAAATCATAGGTTACTCGTAAAATCTCTTGAAATTGAGGGTTTGTGTTGTAAAGGCTTGATCTTTGCGATTTCTGAGCAAGTAGTTGTCCTATTTGGCGAAAATGGCTGATGTGTTTGAAGAGGAAGCAGAGCCCACGGTTTCGATCCACGAGTACCTCAAAGGCGTCGAAGAACAGGAATTGGTAACATTGATTCCTTGTATCGAAGTTTCAACTTATTTTCCTTTTGCTGCATGCAGATGTTTCGTAGTTACAACCGTTTACTGTGTTTGTTTGCTGAGAAATGCAGGAAGATATATGTATATTGAACTCTGGAATGGGGAACTTTTATTGTTATCTTGTGAGAGAATCAAGGATATGCTTTGTGTAGTGATTGTTGGATTCAGGGCCGGCCCTAGCTCATTTGGGGGCCTAAAGGGATACCTTTTTAATGGAGGCCTTTGTTATTTTGTTATGTTAAAAGGCCATTTTCTCCTTTTGCTTTGCTGTATTATTATTTACATATATTGCTCACCATTTTACTAAGAAACAAATCGATTTGAAGATGCGACGTTAAGAATTGGAGTCTTATTTAGCTTCAACAAATAACAAGTATGACAATTATTTCAGAATCAAGATCGCCGTTTATTTAGTCTTAGGGGTTTACAGTGGAGTAATATAAGTGGAGGCCTTGGTGGATGTTATACTTGGAGCTTCTATATTTATGGGACCTTGTTAGAACCTAGGGCCTAAAGGCACAACGTCAGTGGCTTTGGGGTTGAGCCGAGCTTGGTTGGATTGGATTAGATTATTGGAACGCGGAGGCAGGTCAATATATGGTTTCTTCATTCTAAATTAGGTCTCATCTTTCACCACATGTTCACATGCTGTCAAATGGTGCTATTGGTTCTTGGTAAATGAGTTTGAGCGAAGATTTTGTGTTTGTGGGGCAAAGATTGACGTATGTATAAGTGCTGCATATTTGTGTATTTGCTCCTTGAATGTGCTTTTGTCTGGTCAAATTCAGCTGGTTGCTTTGATTTATGATGGCTTCTAAATCCAAATGATTATTTCACAAAGATACACATCTCCTTTGTTCAGTTGTATCTAGAATGATGACGAATGCCTTAGTGTCTTAGTTGATATGTATCTGGGAATCGTGCATTGTCAGGTTGGTACAGCATAAGAGAATCCTAATGGATTATTTACACAATTGAAGAAAAACTCAACCCCGAAAGGCCTTTGTTCTTTTTGTAGATTGTTTTTCCTTCGGTTAACTTGTTAGTTATTCATGTCTCCTAATTAATGACATTCATGGCGGACGCTGTCACATTACGCAAGATCAGTGTAGGATGGAAGCTGTCAATTAGGTATGGAGTCTTTTATTCTTGGGCAAAATTATACTCCCAATAAACAAACAACTTGTTCTTTGGTGAGATTGGGTTATTTCTTTATGTGACGACTGTGATTCATTGGTCTCCCTCTTGGGCAAAAATATACTCCCAATGAACAAACAACTTGTTCTTTGGTGAGATTGGGTTATTTCTTTATGTGACGGCTGTGATTCATTGGTCTCCCACTTACTGTTAATGAGAGGTTAAATCTCGATGTCTGTAATAGTATAATGAGTGATGATTTTAATTTTTACCGTTAGTGTTAATCGGAAATGATATCAGCCACAAGAACAGACTCGAATGTTGTTAGATGCTATCGGCCTGTTTGTTTGCATGATATAGAGGTGGGATATAAGGATTGCCCGGATATAGAAATCCGGGAGTTCTATATCCAGTGTTTGTTTGCGTTTGAGAAACCGGATAAAATAAGGCTAGGATATGTATATCCCCTCACAAAGGGATATGTTTTAGACACCCCAACCCCTATCTATAAATAGTCCAGCTGCCATTTACCCATTAACCCATTGGCCCCACCTGCCACCCCACACCTGACGGAGAGGTGAGATCTGCCCACTGCCACATGCCCCACACCCCACCAATTACATTACTTTTTGATTTATTTATTTGGGATAAAATGGACATTTTACATTATACAACCTCTCATATCCTCCTTCTACAACAACAAAACAAACACAGTAAATTTTAATCTCCCCTTCTAAAATAATACCCCTCCAACTATATCCCCCTCTTATTATATCCCTCTTTCCCCCTCATATACATATCCCTTTAACAAACAGGGCGTTTATGTTAATCACAAGGCGCAAAGGACATGAATTGGAAAAGTTTTGGTGAACAATTTGAAAGTTTTAGTGAATGAGTCAAAGCACGATATTGAGCTAGAATTTGTAGATGTATCTCAAAAGAGAATTATGGAGAATTTATGAGGACAAACATCGAATTGTGAAGTAATGATATTGCAATTTAATCCTTGTGAAACTATGAATAGAGACATAATGTGGTGGTCATAATCACAAGATAGATTAGTCCAAATCCATATTATTTTTATTTGGTTTTATGAGCTTAATTTACAAAATTTATGTTTGATAGAATATTCATAATTGGATGCGATGTATATTTGGTGGACCTCAAAACTCTTCAAACAAGTGTTGACAAGTCAAATATGATTGCAAAGTGTCCAATTAGTTTATTTTCTTATCTTAGATTAATTGAAATCAACTAGCTCGGAAAACAAGGGGGGTGCTTTGTGATGCATTTGGAATGGTGCTGCATGTTTAAAGCAATAAAACTAGGGCAAGATCAAAACTAAATTGATTCTAGAGTCGCTCATTGGAGTTTATGAATTTCTCAACCTTTATAGTCCCGGCAATTTATTTTTTTGAAATATAACTTACCGATTAAAATCTCTCTTTTCAATGGCCAGCCGAAGGTTAGTCACACTTCCTATAATAGGTGGAAAAAATTGTCACCAGTGAAATTCAAAATCTATTTTAAATAGAAAGGTAGACATCATTAGTTGAAAACTTCTCATGAATGGTGATACGTAGTTAAGCAAGTAGTTGCCCCTATGTTGAGAGCGGGGGTCCGAGATAGGTGTATTATATTTTGCTTGTATGTATCAATTCACTTGAAAGAAACCAATCTAACAAAAGATCTCTTGCCTTATTGAAGCGTGGAAAGATCTCTATGTTGTGGGTTCAAATGTGAGAGAACCGTTTTGTGCATGCCGAATCTACCCCCTTCAGAGAACTATCACAAAAACAACAACAATAACATAACCCATCTAGTCCTCAATCATTGGGGGTATGGGCAAGGATTATTGGAGAACGACCTAACCTTTGGCAATATGCACAAAGTGGCTGTTGTCAGAATACCACTAAAGTAGTGCCCCCGAACCGAGGAGCTACAAGGACGCTTTGCTGTAGAACCATGCCCCCAAATCAAAGCCGAAAGGCATCATGGAACGCAAGCCTAGAGACCCAAATCAATTTTTGTGCTCCATGGTCTAGAGCATCTTACTAATGAGCACATTAACTATCAGATGAGAATTTTTACTATTACGTAATAAGAAAAGAGAAATTATTAAAACAAGTTAAAAGGGACGATGGGAAAAAAGTATCAAGTGTATAGAAGTATATACCAACAAGGTTAATGCATACAAATCAACAAATCTTGTGCTTGCCAAGCCCCAACAAAGTTGCAAGGTACTAGCAGAAATAAAAGACCAAACATAAGTACCACCAAAACCTCAATATGTCACAACCAAAGGGCATGACAACTCCAAGGACTAGCTAGAAGACACAGCACTAGACTTGAAATGGACATGAAAAGCATCAACTAAAGCCCTCTCCCAACAACTACCTTATTCCCATCAAAGAAGGACCTTTGTGTTATTTAAGGGAGAGCACTTTTAAAGGTTGCAGGTTCGAATCCAAGGAGGGCAACTTTGCTCTATAATGTCAGAAGTTTGGTTTGTGCCAACCACTCTTCCCAAATTATGTGAATGGCTACTTAACTAGGTTTACCCTACCGCTTGCCTATTGAAACATGTGAAATATGCGGGGTTTTTTTTTGGAGTGGTGTAGATTGTGAAATTTGATTTTGCGTTCTCTTACATCAGAGCGTCATTGTTCTTCCTTAGAATCAAGAATGGGTTGAGGAAACATTGCTATCGTAAGCTTAAAGGCCAAAAGTTAGTCATAATAGAAATCTTCAAGGCCAAGAGTCAATTTTGAGGTTTGTTTCGAAGGAGGATAGAGGTAAAAATGGAAAATTTATGGTTTCTGAATTCGATGAGTACTAAATCACATGAATCATATCTAGATCGTGAATGTTAAGATTTGTGAACAAATTCCAATTGATTGGTTAGATTTGAATATGATATGAGATTCATTCGATATGTTTGAATCACATTAAGATCCACTAGAATCAAATTGTAAGGCAGGACTCATGAGTATTGAAAAGCTAAAACCTAGGCATCCCAGCTATTTTTTGAATAACTGGGGCATATCAAGATTGATGCTAAGAATTTTTATTCCTATTTAATCTTGTTATTTATTGCAATTGAAGTAACAAATCCTTAATGTGATGTCGTATCCTTCTATATGTTCATTGTTGTGGCCTTGTCGTTGTCGTGCCGCAGCCTTTTGGACATTCTCGCCTTGTTATTGTGTTTGTGTCTACTGGCCTTTCCCATGCTTCATAGGTTAGAGGTGAAGTGAAGGTTGGAGATATTACTAGGTATCTATTTCGAGTGTTATTTTTCCATTGGTGATTTGAGACCCAAAATTGGTAACAAAGTAAAGTGTCTTGGCTACACAATTTTGTTTTTGTTCTTGGAGTTTGTCACCACTGCAACGGTTCCTAGAGAACGATCTTTCTCTTAATTATATCAAATGGCTCGAAACGAAAATGTGAATGAACAGTGTAATTCTGAATTTAATTTTAACTGAGACCAGTACATCAGTTAGTGGGATTATTCTTGGTTTACTAGTGAATTTTTGCCCATAAATGTAACTTGTTTATCGTTTAGCTGAACACCGGAGTCCGCTTCATTCTCTAATTGTTTTCGTGTAGTAAGCACTCCAATTTAGGGTATTTTGGATATTTAATGTGAAAAGATAATTTGTATTCCCAAATTTCCTTCTCTATCAAATGTTGGGTATATATTTAATGTGAAAGTCATGATTTGTGTCATAGAATTTCCTTATATTCATTATCTAGCTTAACTCTATATCTGATTCCTATACCACGTTTTTATTGTTATGCCCAATATGTTCTTTTGTCTATAACTTTTCTTCCTTCTGAGTTTTTTTTTTCTCATATGGCATGGCAATTTAAAGGAAGCGGATTTGGTTTTGGGCGGTGATGAGGGCAAAGAGTGCACTTATACCAAAGGTTATATGAAGAGGCAGGCAATCTTCTCATGTTTGACCTGCACCCCAGATGGAAATGCTGGAGTTTGCACTGCCTGTAGCTTGTCTTGCCATGACGGCCATGAGGTATATCTCAGTATGATGATTTTACTTGGTGATACCTAATGAAATTGTGTGTTGATTTGTGAGCACGTCAGTTGGGGATATCCACCGTACCTAGAATTTTTTTGCTCAGACTTTCCATAGCTACCAGTCATATAGCTCTATATAAGTGTTTCTTCTGCATCGAATTATACTTTTATGAGGCCGTGAGTTTCTGTAACACGAGTCTAACCAACTTTACAAGCTTTATTGTTACTGCATTTATGGTTCTTTTTTGTTGATTTTCTGCCATTCCATCTCTGGATGTGTTATCACGTTATACGCTGATAAATATATCCTTTGATAGGTGCACTTTTTATTCTAAATCATCATAACTACCTTTTATTCCAGACAGACCAAACCAAACCATATTCATTAACAGATTCATATCATAAGGTTATAACGGTTTCTTACATGCTGGCTATCATCAAAACAGACTATTTGGAGGAAATTTTGGTTTCATTGATTGTGAGTGCTGATATTGGATTCAATTTTCACCTAAATTGTTCTCTCTTTTGTGTTAATCACTTAAATTCAGCCTCACATGTTCTGGTTTGTGCATTGGCTTGACCGCTTAGCTTCCATATGTCCTCCTAATGGAGAGGACCTATAATAGTGCGCACTTGCATCTTTCCATCACTGCTCCTATCCTGTTTTTGTTTTGACTGTCAACATCAAGACTTTATTAACTAATGAATGTTTGTGTTATGCATGCCTCGTCTTGTAAAATCTTGTGACTATTTATGTTACTTTTTCTTGTATTTGATGGTGGTTTCCTTTTTCTGTTATGGACAAGATTGTGGAATTGTGGACCAAGAGAAACTTTAGGTGTGATTGTGGAAACTCAAAGTTCGGGGAGTTCTTTTGCAAGCTCTTCGCAAACAAAGAAGTAGAAAACATCGATAATGCATATAACCATAACTTCAAAGGTGGATATTGCTCATGTGGTCGCCCTTATCCTGATCCAGAAGCTGAGGAACAAGTAGAGATGTTACAGTGCTGTATCTGTGAGGACTGGTTTCATGAGGAGCATATTGGCCTTGAGTGTTCGGATGAGGTTGGTACTCTTATCTCCTCCACAGATCTATTTTTGTAGCTTTTAAGTCCTTTTCTGTCAGGTGTTCTAGTTTAAATTGCTTACCGTATTATCATTCCAAGTCAGTCTAATAATTACGTGGTCTGTAGTAAATAGTACAGTTGTGCGTACCATACATCTCTGTGTGAGTTTCCTAGAAAAAAAAAAGGTATGTGGTTGTGTAGGGGATTGTCCGTGGCGGCAGATTGGTCAATGGCATGATCCAAGGTTGTAAAGATAGATGGTAAATTTTTAGTGGTCCTATTAACTCTTTTATTGGTTCTTGGATTGGATTTGTGAAGGGAAAGGGAAATAAAAGGAAAAGACATAAAAGTGGGTTGCGAAAACATAAACTATTGTTTGGTTGGGAAAGGCACAAGTCTGTTTACCTATCATTTCCTTTTCCTTGACAAGCTTGATACAATGATATTTAACGTGGCCTAGATTTCAACTTTTCACTTTTGTAGGGTTTTAATTAGTTAGGGAAATGTTTTATCCTGTGCATACCAAATGTCGGAGTGAATTTTATTTTTTTGCAAATCATCCATCATTTCTCTATCAATATTCTTAGAATATTGAGTTTCATTCCTGTATTTTGGTTGTTGCCAAGATTGATTATTACAAATAAAAGCATGGTCATACTTTGGTACAAGGTTGTCAAATCGTGAATCGAATTGGTCCTTTTCTGAATCGTGAATCGAATACGCGTGGAAACCTATGTATATTGATTAGGGTAACAAAAATATATACTACAAATGAAAGTTTTAGGCCTAAATCAATAAAAACCTTCTTCTAAATTATGATTTGATAATGTGGAATATTAGGGAAGCTGCTTCTATTGCAACTACCACGAGATGAGGATTCGTGAATCCTAGTTATGGTCTTTTTTGTAAGAAAGAGTTGAAAGAAGAAAACAAACCTTTAGAAGGTCTATAGGATGGTTGTATTCCGTTTATCTTCTCATTTTCAATTCACTCTCGTAATAAATCTTCCTTTCTCTTATAGACTTGTCCCAAATTGCCTATCTAGTCCACCCAAGCTTGGTTAATAAATTCTAGAGGCCACTCCACCTATTGCCAATTGGTTTTAGGTTGGAACCCTCCAAGAAATCTAACATGGTATCAGAGCTAGGTCTTGGGTGGTCTCACCTCACGTGGGAAAGTCTCGTCAATCCAGTGTTTTAAATAGCGATAAGCGCACCGAGGCGCCATGGTCCCCTGGAGCTTTAAGCGCAAGGCGCAAGGCGAGGCGCGCGCCTTTTGACCGCGAGGCGCACATTTTTTAAAACAAGTAGAATTCAAATATAGGTAATACTTTCAACACAAGCAAACACTTATAAAACATTTAAATGTCATAAAAGCATAAAATATAACATGTCAATGCAACAAAATGATTAACGGCGATTAAATCTAGAGTCATGGTTGTCATAGTGTCATGCATAGGCACTAATCATCATCCTCATCCTCGACACCAACAACTTCATCTTCACCATCATCATTTGATTTATATCCTTCTACATCTTCTTCTTCCTCCTCATCGGACTCATCCGTACTTTCTCCACATTCCCATTCTTCCCATTCTCCCCATTCTCCTACATCCTCATCTACAAGTTCATAAAGCATTGTTTTCTTTTGTTTTGTCTTTGCCCTTGGCTTTGCCTTCGTCGCGGTAGTTGTTGACTTCGAAGTTGATCTAGTTGTTTGCCTTGGTTCTTCAGTGCCAACAGCTAAAGCAACATCATCCCAAGTCAAATCATCATCTTTAAACACAAGAGCATCCTCCATCCTCCCAACCAGCCATTCATTGCTCTCATCAATATCTTTCAAGGATATGGGATCAATTTTATCACGTTTGCTGTAGCGACGTTTCAATGCTCTATTGTACTTAACAAATACCAAGTCATTGAGACGCTTTTGAGCAAGTCTATTTCTTTTTTTGGTGTGAATCTGCATTAACAATTATAAAAAGGGACTTAAATTCATGATCATGCATAACTAAAGTAGGTCAATGAATGCACTAGATTATTATGTACTCACATGCTCAAAGACACTCCAATTTCGCTCACATCCCGAGGAACTACAAGTAAGGCTAAGAACTTTGATGGCAAATTTTTGCAATTCGGGAGTATCATGACCAAATGATGCCCACCAATCAGCTGCATACCACAGAGGCATAGATATTGGAAAACATTCTTAAAGTGAAACTCTTGATCAAAATCGATAGTAGATTAACATGGAGTGATGGTGATACCTGGTGCCCTCGTAGTTCTTTGCCTTTTTGCCATTGGGTTACCAAACATTCCCTCAGCTTTCTCATACTTCATCAAGTCGGAAACAATAGTATCTTGGGTAGTCGGATTCGGGGTCAACTTTGTGATACATGCATATAGGCCACTAATGACTTCTGAAACTTTGCAAGCATTTGGATCTTTGTAAAAAAATTCAGGATTCAAGTAAAAACCGGCAGCATGCAAAGGCCTATGCAATTGGACATCCCACCTGTGGTCAATTATCTTGAAGACTTGCGCATACTTCTCCTCATTTCCTTCGAAGGACTTTGCAATAGCCTCTTTTGCTCGATCCATGGCCTCATAAATGTATCCCATTGGAGGCTTGACTTCTCCATCAACCAATCTAAGTACACGAACGAGTGGACATGGGAACTTGAGAGCAAGGTGCACATCCCTCCAAAATGAAGGCATCAACATGACTTTTTTTACTTGTTTTCCTTGTGGCTCTTTTGCCCATTTGCTCTTGGTCCACCTCTCTGAAGTAAACATCTTCCTTAAGTTTCCCTTTCGTTCATGAACCCTTTGTAAAGTCAAAAAAGCGGTTGCAAACCGAGTCTTTGCCGGCTTAACAAGCTCCTTCCTTTGAGTAAATTGCCTCATCATATTCAACAAAGAGGGTCGATTATAAATATAACCATGTATCCCTATTGCCCTCTCCCAAGTCTTCTTGAAGTTCGGTAACTTGAAAATGTCTTCTAACATCAAGTCTAAGCAATGGGCAGCACACGGAGTCCAAAACAAGTGAGGTCGCTTTTGCTCCAAAAACTTCCCTGTTAATTGTCAAAAGTAGAATAATAAGTGATTAATGATTTTAACTAGTTCAAAATCAAATCAAATAATAGGTAATTTCAAATAGCAAATTGAAATTTTATCTCACCTGCCAACACATTTGCAGCGGCACTATCTGTAACAACTTGAACCACGTTAGCTTCTCCAATCATTTCCACATACTTATCCAGCAATTGAAACAACATAGTTGCATCCTTAGACTCACTAGAAGCATCAACAGATTCAATAAACATGGTCCCTCTCGAACAATTCACCAAAATATTTAACAATGTCCTATTTTTCTTATCAGTCCACCCATCGGACATTAGTGTACACCCATGTTTTTCCCGTTCTTCTTTGTGGTCCTCCATCAACTTGTTAACATGGTCCACCTCTTTTTTAAGAAGAGGAACTCGCACCTGATGATAAGTCGGTGGAGTTAAACCCGGACCATATTGCCCAATAGCCTCTATCATTGGCCCAAAACTATCATAGTTCACTACATTCAGAGGTATCCCAGCATCATATAACCACCTTGCAATACATTGATGAGCCCGATCTCTCAATTGTTTCTTATAGGGATCATTCTCATCAATCTTTGTCTGCCTGCCCTTAGCTTTTCTATTTTCCACCACAACCTCTGGTTCAGGAGTGAAGTAACAGTCAAGAGGCCCTATGTTCCTTGGTTTCTTAGGTTTAGACTGAATAGACATGGAGGAGCTTCCATGAGTAGAAGAAGTCTTCTTACCTTGTTGTTTGGATTGGACATTCTCATCTAAATCGTCAATATCATAGTCTTCATCGTTCATTACATCATCAAAATCTGGTATTGACTTAATTTGATTCTTTGCTTCAGTCTTTTTTAACATGTACAACTTAATCTCCTCTTTAACCTCAGGTGGGCATCGACGACATGCCGTTGTATTCCTATAACCTCCAACAAGGTGCTGTTTCATTCTTAAGACACCACCATTTTTCACTTCATTACAAAAATCACACTTCAACTTGGAAACATTTTGGGGATCAATCAGCTTTGAATACTTCCAAGCAGGGTCCAACCTTTTACTACTATTTTCAGATGACATCTACAATGAACAAATTCAAAAAATGAATTCAGTAATTGGACAGTAACAGGTGGAAGACTGAATACAGAAACAGAGACATAGAGTAAGACAAAAACAGGTGTGCTTCTATTTTCATAAAAAAAAAGAAGACAGAAACAGCTACTGTGCGATGGGTGCATTTTCATTTGTCAAAAAACAGGTGCTTCTATTTTCTGCCACATTTGATGATACTGTGATCTCTTTAGAGGAGATAACAACCAAGTGACCAACTGTTTGTGAACAAGGAAGAAACAGATGCCAATTTCGTGTAAGACAATGTACTGAAAAGCTATACGGTGCTACTAGAAAATCTAAAAAGGCAGAAACAGAGGCCAATTTGGAAAGCTTTTTTAGATTTTCTAGGCCAATTTCGTGCAAGAAAATGTACTGAAAAGCTCTGGGTTTTTTTTCTGATTTTTTAGAAAAACAGTGAGCAAAATACTCGCACAACCAGTGAGCAAAAACAGAGCACCAACTGTTCGGAAAAAAGTCTGGGGTTTTTTCTGATTTTTTATAAATAAAAAAAAAACAAAAAAAGAGGGAGAGAGAGAGATCGGAAGAAGAAGAAGAAGAAGGGATCAGAAGAAGAAGAAGAAGGAAGAAGGAGAAGAAGAAGAAGAAGAAGAAGGAGAAGGAGAAGAAGAAGAAGAAGAAGAAGGGAGGAGGAGAAGAAGAAGAAGAAGAATATTTACCAGGTAAAGACTTGAAGAAGTCGATGTCGATCAAAATGGTGTCTTGGCCTTGGCTGCCTGGAACTCTTCACGGCTTCACCCCTTCGAAATGGAGGCCGAATGATTTAGGGTTACTCGATCAGAATGGTAGCTGCCATGTCTGGATGCTTTTCTGTCGTAAATATGTGGGTGACTTTACCGAAATTTTATCAGGTGTGCCATGCCCATCTTTTTTTGCATCCAGATGAAGGGCTGAGATGAAATCAAAGTAAAAAAACAAAAAGCGTGCGCCTCAGGCGCTTTGGGCTTCTGCGCTTAAGCCCACGCTTCAGGGCTTAAGCTGCGCTTTAGTGTTATGCGCTTATTCATACCCCTGTTAAGCGATACAGCATCGCCTCGCCTCGCCTTGCGCCTAGGCGAGCGCTTAAGCGCGCCTTTTAAATCACTGCGTCAATCTCATATTTCCGCCCGAGTCGCGCTTCTTCGTCTCTTGTTCTGTCACCTCCACATGCATCCGGGTTGCACGTGAGGGGGAGTGTTAAAGACTTGTCCCACATTGCCTATCTAGTCCACCCAAGCTTAGTTAATAAATTCTAGAGGCCACTCCACCTATTGCCAATTGGTTTTAGGTTGGAACCCTCCAAGAAATCTAACACTTTCTTATTACCTAAAGTACTACATAAGGAGAAAAATAGACAAAAGATGGCATATAACAATACTAAAGACCTTAAAAAAATAGTTTGAACCCTTTTCCAACAACAAAAAAAACAAAACAAGAGTAAAAAATGAATTTTAGAAATTTTAAGTGAATCGAACGATTCACCGATTCGGATCACCGATTCACCGATTCGGATCACCGATTCACTTACGATTCACAGCTATTTCCAATTCAGGCAACCTATTCATATCGATTACCCATTGAATGGTGTTGAATCGTACGATATGGATATTGTACGATTCTAACAACCATGCTTTGGTAGTTTGATTCTGTGGGTGTGAATATTGTTTTGGAAATTCAATACATCAATTCTGAAGAACAGCCCCTGTATCTTCTAGTGTTTGTTGAACCTCACTTATTGCGTTGAACCAGCCTCATGTTAAACCACATCTCTAGATCATGCGATAGTATTTCTTGTCGATACATCTTTTGTGTGAGGTTTATCTGTTGTATGTTTGCTAAGTGGTAAAAGGTCGTATTCAGTATCATTGTGATTAAACATGACCAACTTCTTCCGAGCTTGTATGACTCATGGCCTGTGGGATCTGGTCTGGTCTATATTCTACTTTCCTGCATTGTAGGCATTTTGTTGTGTTTTCTTATTTCGTATAACCCAACTCAACTCGACCCATTCCCAACTTCTTGTGATTGCTGTTGGTAATGTGAATCTCTTTTTTCTGTCAATGCTTGATTTTTTTATCTAGCCCTCAGTGTACATATTTTTATTCTGAATTGGTAGTAGTAGTTTTTTTCCAATTTGGATTTTTATTCTTGACCTTATATTTATTTATTTTCTTTCATGACAGATTCCAAGAGATGAGGAAGGGGAGCCGCTATATGAGGATTTTATTTGCCCGGTTTGCTCAGAGGCTTGTTCTTTCTTGACCCTTTATCCTCCAACTATTTGGGCTGTAAAGCAGCATGATGCTACTAATGCTACCAAAGACAAAA
Source organism: Vaccinium myrtillus (assembly GCA_016920895.1). Lineage (NCBI taxonomy): Eukaryota > Viridiplantae > Streptophyta > Magnoliopsida > Ericales > Ericaceae > Vaccinium > Vaccinium myrtillus. The sequence goes on from CM029279.1 coordinate 696,928, forward strand.
ATGTGTTGGAAGATACACCTTCTGCTTGCGGATCCTCTGAGAAGCTTGAGAATGGCATATGTTCTTCTGAATCTCCCAAAGTAAACTGTGTGTTGCCTAGTGCTACTTCTGAAATGTCGTCTACTGGGAAGTGTATACTTGTTGGAGAAACCTCTGATAAAAGACGTGAATCCAATGAATCAATTCAGGGTTCTGGTCCAAGTACCGTATGTGTTCTTGGAGCTGATCTGGTTGTAGCTCCACCTGCTTTAGAAAAGCCTAAACCGATGTTTCTTACTAAAAACTGGAGAGATGTCCTCTGCAGATGTGAGAAGTGTGCGAGTTACTGCACCCAAAAGGGAATCAGTTTCTTGCTTGACAAGGAAGACTCAATTGCAGAGTATGAGAAAATGGCGAAGCAAAAGAGGGAAGAGAAGTTACAGCAACAGGAGGGTGTTGAGTATAACTTTCTGAATAATCTTGGTCATGTGGAGAAAATAGAAATCCTGAATGGTATTACTGACATGAAGAATGAGATTCATACTTTCCTGGTATGTCCTTGGGTTTCTGGGAAGTTCAATGGGCTTCTTTATTGTCGTACACACTCGCATTATGGAAACATGCAAAACTGAAAGTGTAGGAGTTTAACTCTCACAGGCACTACATCTATTTCGACGGATAATGTTTGCCTGAAATATTTTACGTCTTTTGATGTTTGGTACGGCATAAAACAAAAGTCAATGAAAAACGTTTTTCGTGGCCCTCAGAAAATGAGTGATTTTGGTGAAAACCACAACCACAACCATTGCTGCTGCCACCGCCACCCACCATCACTAGGATTGCCACTGGCACCATCATGCATGGAGTGTCACCAACAGAAGAAACTGTTTTCCATCATTCCATGGGGAACATTTTCTTTAGAATCCAACTAGTCAAATATTTTAGAGTGTTTTTTAGTACAAGTTTAATGATCTAACAAGTATGTTCTTGACAGGAGTCCTTTGATGCATCAAAGCCAATAACATCTGCAGATGTCCACCAAGTTTTCGAGAATCTTGCCAAGAAGCGCCGCAGAATGTAAGTTATCCGTAGGTCTGTACTAAAGTTTTGGAGCTCTGGTCGCTCTAGTCCTGGTTCAGATAATCTAGAAAGCGTACTTTGGAGTGTTTTCTGAGAACTCCTTAAAACTGTTGTAGTTATGTAAACTATCAACCTCAATAACCTTATCGTGCTTTAGTGCTATTTAGCCTGCATGACGTGCAATATCTATGAAAGGCTTATGAAACCCAAGGACAATTTTATTGGGTTTCTCTGACAATCCTTCTTAGTAAGGTTTAATCTTCTTCTTTTCCTTGTGAAAGCTCTTATAATTGCTGGGGGATAGTTGGCCTGGTTCCAATGAGTTGTGGAATAAGGGTTTGCTTTAAAAATGCGTTTGGTAGCTGGGATTGTCCTTGTAGAATTGAATTATGGTATATGCAGGGTGGAGCTAGGTTTTTAGGGTAGCGGGGTTAAAAATTACTAAATCTATATGCAAGTTTTTTTTTATTTGCTCATGCAAAAAATAACTAAATTAAGAGGTTAACTATAACGTATATATACAGTGATGCATGTAATTTTGCTCTATAATTGGTCTCAATGACTTATTATATTTCGAAAATAATGTACGATAGTCTTATTTGTAATACTATCAACTCTCAAAAAGAAGAAAAAACTTGAGAGTTTTATGCATTTTAAGCAAGTTGGGGCAATTTATGAAATTTTTGAGGGGTCAAAATTGTAAAATTTAGCTCCAAACTATCAAAATCCTTGTTACAAAAAAATAAAACATGGCTTGTCTGATTTATATTGTTTACGAAAATCTAGTTACTCTACATCGGCACATGATCAGTTGAATTTCGGCTCGTTTGTGTCTTTGAGATTGACTCGTCCCATAAACAAGTCGAGCTTTTAATATATTTTGAAACTCGTTAGATTTTCAAACCAAATTTGAACAATCAACTATGTGACATTTTCTTCTCGTTTATTAGACCTGTCTATATGCCTAACGGCATTAAGTGTAATTATTCATGTAGGTAAAAGCTTTATAATTTTAACATGGTGCTGTGATTGAGCTTGTTAATTTTTGTTGGAAAAATAAAAGAAGAAGGGCTATAATATTTCCCTGGCCCTGTGATTTTCAGGTGGGCTCCCTAAACCTTTAATCCAGGGTTCAATAATTGACTTCAGCCCTTCCAGCAGAATTCACTTATTTCAATGAATTTTAATACATGGGGACAGGACAAGAGTAGGTTGGAGTTGAACTCGCTGTACTCCCAACGGCCCAAAGTCCTTCAAAATTTTTAAGACTTGTCCCTACATTTCTACCTAAAATGTGGATGCTGTCGAGTGAACATCATTGGCCACCGATGTGTGTCATATTGGTAAGGGTCACACTCTTTTTTTTTGTTTCGAAACCACACTTCGATGGTTCTTCCGCTTCCTTTTCACCACACATTGCTATGTATTGATATACGACAGTCGTACCTTTTTTTTGTCAAAATCATACACCGGTGGTGCTTCTGCCTCTTTCCCACCACATATTGGTATCGGTTTCATCACAAACTGTGACTCCCATACTAACTGCTCGTTTGGTGAATGGATAAGATTTTGAGGATAAAAAAGTAATGGTGGATAAGAGGTGGATATGTTATAAGGACAATTAATTAGAAAGAGTCGAATAGCTTAAGAGTTTGTTTAATTGTTGAAATAGGCTCATAAAATTGGGTGGATAAAGATATAATGTGAGAGTTTACATCCATCCGGATGAGGTTATCCTTAGGAGTGGGGGTGGGTTTTGCTAAGTCTCAAATAAGTAGTCCGAGTGCAAAAGAGGAACCAAACACCAAATAAGAGTGAGCCTGAATTAGTTTATCACTTCAAGGCCCTTATCCGTCCCTCAACATCCGCGAAATGGATCGTAATGTGTTTGAAAAGAGCCTGAAGCAGTACATGGCGGTACTCCAGAAAAAATCACATAATAATGTTGTTGGTGACTTGAACAACAGTTCTCATGCTTCAACGACATTGATTCCTCTCAACCAGACTGATAAAAAAAAAAAAAAAATAGAAATTTAATCATTATCTATTCTTCCTTTGTACTCAAGTGAAACGTCATGCATCGTCATGATTACGTGAATGAAGATAGGGGTTTTGTGTTGCTCATGCTTATGTAATAATTGTTGCCATTATGATCAAGAAAATGAATGGGAAAAATTACTAGTCGGTGTCTTGGGACATTTACTAATGCCCAAAATCATAAACCACGTACGCATGACATTTACAGAAGTTATACCCACAAACATGATGCACAAATTTGTCTGACTCTTATCTTTTTTTTGCTTGGCGAAAGTCAATATTGTTAATTAAAGTTAGTGAATTTTTGAGCTTCAATAAAGTGAACAGAGAGTACATGATGTCTACCACAACAATGTGTACAAAATTTGAGAGTGCTAGTCACTTATGTTGTCAATGCACGTCAACCGTACGATGATGCTAATCATTTGTGTGTCATGCCCTAGCCACCACCCGTTTCCGCAACTACCAACAACCTTGCTTGTTGCTTCCCCGCCTTCCGCATCAACCCCATCCTTATTACATAACCTCTGCCTAATATGTATAGAATAACAAATTAGTTCAGATATCGATGCATATTTCACGAATATCAATGTACTTTCACGTATCCTAATACACTAGATACATGTATCAATACGCTTTCTACTTATCAGGGGCGGAGGCACCTTGGGGCTGGGAGGTGCCCCGGCCCCCCCGCAATTTAAAAAATATATATATAGGAAGCCGATCTACTAAGGACTCCCTTAGCCAAAATTTGGTGCGGACCAAGCCATTTTTCGGCTTTCCGGATCAAATTTTGACGATCCGAACCGCTCAATGTTATTAAAATGCATTTTCCAAGGTCCACGCGAAAAATCTTCAAAAAAAAATACCCGGAAGGGCTTGATCCGATCAGTTTTTGTTAAAAACTCTATATATAATAAGATATCTAGTTTTTAGTAGCAATATTAATAAATTAGGTTTGATTTAGCAAAAAAAAACACGTTATTTCACATTCTAATTTCTTTATTTCTTTCATAACCAAGCAAAATTGCATGCGAGTGTTGTCGTAGCCTAAAGTAATAGAACGAAATGATTCATATACTTTAACTGCATTATATTGCAATAATTTCAATGTGCATATGTATTACACGAGAAAACAAAAACTCTACAGTATAATTTGTTTACGTGTAGACAATAAGATGCAATTACTTCGTCACCCCTCGGATTAAAATTCTGGCTCCGCCACTGCTACTTATTATCCTTCACCTCTGGGTTGAGATTAGGAGAATCCCTAATATATTTCTCACATTATTTCTATAAACAGTGGATGGACCGAGCTTCCTACCATATAATGCCACGTTACATGGAGATTAAAGTATTGGACTTGGCCACGTTCCCTGCTACGTGATGCCAACTTGGCCAAACTTCTGTCAAGAATAAGGGAAGTCTAATCAATTTGCCTACATAATTAAATGCATCCGAAAGTTGTATTACTAATATAATTTTTTTTTTTTTTTGGTCTAACCACCGGTATCCGGAAGCCCACTGGACCCCGACTAAATCCGGTTCGAGCCGGGTCGGCCCACGAAGGGGTAAAGCTCTCCCAGCGCAAGTTTCCTCCATTCACAAGACTCAAACTCGAGACTTTGCTTAAGGAGAACAAGTGCCGAACCACTTGAACCAACCTGCGTTGGTGTATTACTAATATAATTGGCTACACAGAAAGCGTGTCGTTCGCTATTTTTTATACTTTTGAACGCACAGATCAGTTCACGCACATCTCGACGAAGTGCTATTTCAATTCTACTCCGGTGCAGAGCTCTCATTTATAGAAACACTCAATTGCAAATTAAAATAGGTTGTGGTCTCCCTCGCCCGTGTGTACGCCAATGCCATTGTCTCAGATTTGCTGCATAAGTATGCATCATTAAAAGGGAAATCAATTGGAAAAGCTAATTTTAGCTTTTGAAAATGTTAAATATCTAAGGTGTCTTGACAGTTTCAACAATCAAATAGTTGATTGATGGTTTACATTGACAGGATGATGTTAAATTATACTTGCTTGTGGCATTTTGTCAAAGTTATGTGCTAAAAAGGGTTAAAGTTCAATGACAATGGAAAGAAAGAGTCAGCAGAGTCCATTGAAAATTACATGGGAAATTTTAAATTTTTTATTTCATAAATTAATTTCCAAAAGAAATCAGATGTAGAAAGAAAGAGTCAGCAGATTCCATTGAAGACAGTCAACCTAATGTACTGTTTGTGCTGCATTTTCATGGGTACAAACAAAAGTACCATAATATTTTATCATCACCCATAAGTTGTTAAATGGATTTTTCACTAAAATTGGAGTATAAAAGTGGTGCAAAAAGACATAGTGGTAGGAGCTGTACTAGAATAATCCACATGGTCCTTTGATCTTATTACAAAAGATGCAAAAGGAAGCATGTGGCAAGGGATTCTCTTAGTGGTTAAGAGGAATAGTTTGTTCCCTCTTAAGCTCTCGGCCGGGTTCGAAATTTCTCAGGTGCTATCAACTCCTTAGGCATTTATACGGAGCTTTTAATTGGGTTTCCGCCAATAGGTCACTAAATCAAACTCCAGAATCAATTGAGGTACGCGAAAGCTAAACCGGACATCTGATTTTTGAAAAAAAGAAAAGAGAAGGATACATGTGCATATTTTCTTGGATGTGTTTTTTTTTTATATATATCCCGATTAATTTGAAAACTCTGAAGGTAATAACCGAGCAGATCTCCAATTGGTCTTGAGAGATTGCCTGTGATGAAGGTCGACTGAGATATGACCCTTGCTCACATGCTTTGGTTTGGTTCAATCAACCTCTTGGACAAATGTAAAAGTCATTTTCATTGATTCAGTCCAGATTTCTACTTGTTTTATTGACTTATTTTAACTCCACTGTAATAGACCGAGTCAATAATAATTTTCAATTCCGTAGTATAATTGAATCAAATTTCATTTACATTTAATGCAAGCTATGTAACATAAATTTTCTCAACTCATTTTAATTATGTAGGTGACTGAAGTGAGTAATTTCAGTATTTGTTGCGTCTTGGTGGAAGTTGGGATGGTGGGACTATAACCTCATAATGTCTGCAACAGTCCTTTGTGGGCTTGGCATGATTGAAGCTCTTTTTCTTTTTTTCTTTTTTTTTGGCAAAAGATTTTATTAACTCGAAGCACAAAATACGATAAAAGGATGAAAGCGAAGGCGGCAAGGCAAGAGATATGGCCCAATACAACTGGGAACACAACGCCTCACCACAGCTAAGCCAACTGTGGTGTCCTCAAAATCCGATGAGCCTTTCCTAGCGGTACCTGACCCGAATGAGCGTCGTGAGCCCCTACACAAGTAACACCCGTCGTTAGCACCCAACCTGGCCGGAATGTGGCCAGTGAAGGCACTCCGACGATCTAGTAAGAGATCGGAGAAGAAAGGTATTGAGAGAGAGTAAGTTTTTTTTAGAGAGAAAGAGTTGTCCTCTTCTTAGGGCCTCTTCGCTTCGTTTATATAGGCTCCCCAAGGACAGGGGCAGCCCAGTCATTTCGGCTCGGATGACATCACCGAGCGTCACGAATTAGCCTCACGAGTATTACGTTCACGCATCCTCCAATAGGGCTGTGACATGTGGCATAACCGCTTGGCGGGGCTTACGCTGACACATAAACTTCTTTAAAGTGCACATGGGCCTTCCCCCAGTTTGTTACGAGCGGTAACCGCCTCGGACGACGTCACAGAGGACGTCACCGATATCTCGGATTATCCTTCCGAGCCATCTCGGATGCGACCCGTCAAGGATGGCTCGTCCGGCTCACGGTATGTCGGCCGAGACACCGATTTGTCTCGGATGGGCCAAGCTCGGAAGGCCCATGGTATTTTGTCCCTTCGCGGGCCTGGAGATCCGTTTGGGCCTGGGCTCTGACGGGCTCTTTCACCGAGCCCCATTAGAACCGCTAGATTTCGGCCCACTACACCAACGGCCAAAGTTGATAAAATGTCAACCGAAAACACCGGAATAGCAAAATATGAGAAAGTAAACAGCAAAAGAACGAAAACACAAACAAAACACCACAGCAGCAAGAGATGGATCCCAACACAAACAACCAAGGAAAAAAAAAAACTCATGAGACATTATTTGCAATCATCTTCAAGCACTCTTGTTCAGTACCAAAAAAGTGAACACCTAGCTTCTTTGCTTTAACGGTTAACCCTTCCTTCAAGTTCCTACAAATTTTAATTTGGTCAACTTTGCTCTATAGAATTTAGTCTAGCAGATTGTGTCTTTGTCTATGGTTTTTTTTTTCTTGACCCGGGGTGCTCGAGATTGGTCCTAGTGTACGGCATCAGGGTCGTCGGATGTATTTTCAACGGCTTGGATTTCACTTCGGCAATGGACAACTCGGATCAACAAAGTGCTGAGATGAAATCCGAACCGTTAAAAACACATTTGACAACCCTGATGCCACACACCAGGGCCGATCTCTAGGGAGTGCTCTCCCGCACCCCGAATCCGTTTTTCTTGCCGTGATTAGCTGATAACTAGTCATAAAGTGGCGTTTCTTTTGTTGAATGGCTCTCATATGACACATCCGAAATGACATGTGGGCTACTTCAATTCTGCGATGATTAGTGTATAGCCTTATCTTTTAATAACTCAAGATGATACCGACTAGTTTACATGCACCTTAACTCATCTTTGAAACCAATTTTACTATTCGCTAGGAAAGAGCTACTTCCAAGGTTAGGGAAAAACCCCTTAGGATATCACCCATGGCATAATCAATTTTGAACCAAAACTTGTCACATCAGCTTTTGATCATCTAAGTTTTTGTTAGTTCATTATGAGTTATTTTTTAGGCCAACATTGCTAACTTTATAAACCTTTTGATTTTGGTTATGCCACGGTGATGACCTTATGTACTATCCCTACACGAGTGGACCCATGTTCAACTTGTCTCGTGTGTCCTTCATTATACTCCTCTGAACCTCGAGTTAGGGCATGTACAACAAGCTCAATAAATATCATTTTTACTCTATTTTAGATAGTCTAAACCTCAAAAAGATTTACAACAAACTCAATAAATCACTACCTAAAATACATCATGTACAGTACTATGCACTCCCTTTGCTTATTTTATCTTTTAGTTTCTCTCACTTTCTCTCTCCAAGCCCAACAATATTAGATAATAATTGAAGCCCGAAAGGGAAAGAACGTATATAATAATAGAGTCTGTGTAAAATAAAGAGTATTGTTGGAGTTATGCATTGTACACTACCTAATATCCCTAGTTATTGTTGGGCTTGCTCGTAGTTCTCGTCACTTCTCTCTCATATTTCACTTTTAGACCGAAAAGGCTATCTGATAGGCGTAATACATAAAAACCAACCGTATAACATTAACTTACTTTCTAGAGGAGCTTCCGTCCTTGAGCGCCGTTCTTTAACTTTTCAGACTTTTTAGTTGATGTATATAAGGAGATTAAATTATATGTCTCGAAAAAACATGAAAAACCCAAAAATCTCCCTATCATCTACACATATGAAGTTTAATTTATACATGAGTAGCAATTTCTTTAGTATGAAGTCTTGACGACAAAGTAAAATATTCTTTGGCTTTTCAGTACAAAGTTTTTACATGCTTTGATTTAGGGGGCAGACATAATTGAGATTAGCAAAGGAGATTTGGAAACAAGAGGATCTCATAGTGATAAACTTTTATAATGAGATGTGCATTTAGTTGAGAACATGCAACATATAGTTTATGGTTATTTTTACCTTTTAATCAAACAGAAAACATGATACCGACATCCTTTTTGACTGCTTTTCGTCAATCACTCCTTTTCACGGGCAAATAATCCAATGTCTTTAACATATTTTAATTAATATTGTAGAGAATTAGAAAAACTAATATTGAAATCTAAACCATACTTTTTAGTTTTTCATTTTCAACTTTTTGGGTTTTTGGCTTTTTGAATTATGGTCAAAATGCATTTTGAATTTGGTAGGAGTGTTTGGGAGAAATGTGCAGAATACATTTTGAAACAGGAGTAGTGTTTGGGAGATATGTGCAAAATACATTATGTAAGTCTTTTTGTTAATCAAAATGGGAAAATTGGAAAACGAGAAATCAAAAAGCTCATCTCAACCTATTTTTTACTTCTCTTCTCTAAACTTAAAAACCAAAAACTCATTTTCAGAGAATGTGTTTTCATTGCGGTTTGCCAAACACCTAGAAGTAGAAAATGCAAAAACCAAAATGCAAAAAGTAGGTGGCCAAACACCCACTTACTTGCTGTTGTGATTGAAATTTCACTACTGAAGGGACAATCCCTTTGGATGGTGAGAAAAACGAAAGAGAAAGTGTACCGGACGGATGAGATCCGTCGAATGCCTTTTCATGTTTATTTGTGTCATAATCATTCATCTTTTTCATTTTTTCTTATTATTATTCATCTCTTCTTTTTACTCAAATAAATTAAATAATTCTCTTTTAGTTTTGAACTCTCGTACAATACATGAAAAAAAGAACATGAAAAAGCATCCGACGGATGAGATCCGTCCGGTACACTTATTTAATTTATTTTATCAAAAAAACAAAAACAAGTTACATGATATGAATGATTATTTAATTTATGAACATATAACACATGAAAAATCAATCCCCATGAAGAAAACAAGTCCACAAAAACTTAATTTCAACACTTTCCGTTTATTTTATTTTTCTCCCTCCCTCCCAAAATTGTAGTCCGTACTAAAAGATGTGTAATTTTTTTGGGTAAATTTATTGCTTATAAATTTTGAATTAATACTTTAATTTGACTAATCTTTAGAAGATTTTGGCAAAGAAGTTTTACGTTTCTATGATCTCCGCACTTCGACTAATTATGAACCGATTTTACCTCTCCACGTACGAGTCAGATAAACGATAACTTCAAAAGAACGTGACCGCCTCTTTATAAAGTACGATCAGGACAAGCTGGAGTCACATGAGCACAGTGTAGTAAACAGGACACCCATATGGTGGTTGATTTTGTCACCATTCTACGTAGAAAAATCAGTCCCCATGAAGAAAACAAAGTCCACAAAAACTTAATTTCAACACTTTCCGTTTATTTTGTTTTCCTCCTTCCCTCTCAGAATTATGGTCCCTACTAAAAGATTTGTAATTTTCGGATCAAAAAATAAATTACTTTCGTTCATAGTTTTTAAAACTTTTCGAACCAAATCATGAACTAATCGAGATCTTTAATTTGGCACGAAGAAACTCGAAAAATCATATACAAAAAGTGCTTTATATTTTATCTGAATATTACGTTTTTTTTCATAATTAAGGACTAGAGTATCATTTTGGGACGGAGAAGTATATTATTTATAATATGCATCTAGCTACTATAAATAGGAACCAGATCCCCTACTCCAAATTCCCTCTGTTCCTCTATTGCAGGGGATTTTGGGTCGTTGAATCATACACATGTTTTTAAAACACAAAAATAAAATTCACAATCCAACGGTCCAAACCCCTATGCAACACGGGGTTTTTGGAATAAGGATATGAAACGCTATAAATACCACTTACACCCACCCTCACATGCACTACTGATGTACTAGTTGGCACCTCCACCAACTACTATATTATCATCTTGGTTTCTGGATTCCAAAAAAGTGGTTCACAATTTAAGGCTCCCAAGTGCTAACCCAGAGTAGTTTTCCATAGAGAAAAAGGTGGTTTTCCGGCAGTCCAACACCATGGGAAATTGCATGGAGAGGTGCAAACAAGGCCAAGAAGTGGAGACAAAGCAAGAGGAGCAAGAAAATGGAAAGGAAAAAGGTGGGTTTGTGAAGGAAAGTGGTTTTGAGAATGGTGGTATTAGGATTAAGTTAGTTTTGACAAAGGAGGAGTTGGAGTGGCTAATGATTCAGCTGAAGGGTAAAAAAGGAAAAAGCCTAGAAGATGTATTGGGGGAGATAGAGAAGGGAAGAGAGAAAACTGAGGGGTGGAAACCTTCATTGGAGAGTATAATGGAAAGCCCTGAAGTTGTTGAGATGGACAGATAAGTCCTTCCAATTGGCTGTTTTTCCTCTTCTTTTTCTTCTAACGTTGGGGTTTTTTTTAGTAAAATTGTAAATTATGCTTTTCCTTTTGAGAAGAGCCCTGAAGTGCTTCTGAGTTCTGAGGGTGGGATGTAAAAAGAGAGTTCTTCAATGGAAATCTTTCCATCTGCTTTTTGGATTTTTGATGTGGTTGATCCATGAGTACTATTTGTAATAGATCTGTACTTGGGGTTTTCCTTGAGTTTTAGCTGAGAGTTTGAGACTGTCATTTCTATATTACTGTTCATCTATGTTACTCTTCGTTTTCTTGCTACCCTAAGAGCTGAGCCGAGCTTTGTTGTCCTTGAGCTCGGCTCGTTCGAAAACAAGTCGAGCTTGATTCATTTTTAAACAAGCTTCTTAATTTAAACAAGTCAAGCCTATATAAACAAGCCGAGCTAAGATTTGGAGTATATGCTCGGCTCGTTTACTAATTAACAAGCCCAAAACTCGAGCTCAAATTCGATTATTATACGAGTTGAACGGAGCCAAGCTTTGCACCCCTATTGCTGACTTGGTTCTATTTTGCACACCCCCTCACATGTAGCTAGACTTTCTTTCTATAAACGGGCTAAATATGTGCAAGTATTTAATTATCGAGATCTATTGTCTATTCTGATACATGTTAAATTGTTAACCAATAACTCATTTAAAATCTTAAGCTGTTAGAGAGATTTATTATTTATATCTTCAATACGCCACCTTACCTCACGAATTGGGCCGAGTCAAATCTACTCTCCCCTCAATTCGTACCTCCACATGAAGGAGAGTATTAGACTTTATCGATCATACATCGCTCATCTAAGCCACCCAAGCTTGATTACTATTAGATGTTTCTCTACCTATTGCCAATTAGTTTTTAGTTGAAACCTTCCAAGAAACTTAACAATTGCTATACGAATTGAGCGGATCGAGAGCATAATTTGCAGC